>BSBM01000311.1:8715000-9315000 GCA_027924585.1 Larix kaempferi
CATCATCATCATCATCAACATCTTCATCATCATTGTCATCTGTAGGTTCCTCATCAACATCATCATCATCATCATATTCATCACCATCACCATCATCATCAACGTCTCCATCATCATCACCGTCATCATCATCATCACCATCATCATCAAAATTATCATCATCATCCTCATCATCATCATCTTCATCATCATCATCAACATCATCGTCATCACCATGGGCATCTCCATCATCATCATCATCTTCTTCTTCAACATCATCATCATCATCATCTTCATCACCATCACCATCACCATCATCATTAACATATTCATCATCATCATCAACAACATTTTCATCATCATTGTCATCTCCCCCTTCCTCATCAACATCTCCATCATAATCATCATCATTGTCATCTCCCCCCTCTTCATCAACATCTCCATCATCATCATCTTCATCATCATCATCATCATCAGCTTCATCACCATCACCATGATCATCAACGTCTTCATCATCATCACCATCATCATCATCCTCAACATCTTCATCATCATTGTCATCTCTAGGTTCCTTATCAACATCTACATCATCATCATCTTCTTCGTCATCATCATCTTCATCACCATCACTAGCACCATCATCATCAACATCTTCATCATCATCACCATCATCATCACCATCATCATCATCATCAACAACAACAACAACATCTCCACCACCACCATCATCATCATCATCATCTTATATCCTCCTCTTCATCATCATTGACATCTCCCCCTTCCCCATCAACATCTCCATCATCGTCATCTTCTTCATCACCATCCTCATCACCCTCATCATCATATTCAACATCTTCATCATCATCACCATCATGTTCATCTTCATCAACATCATCATCTTTATCATCTTCATATGCATCATGATCATCTTCATTGTCATCACCTTCTTCCTCATCATCATCTTGTGCACATATGCACTTGGGGATTAATGTTTAGAAGAGGGTCTAAAGGCCTTTATGGGGGAGGGGCTCTAGGAACAAGGTAAGAGAGAGAGGGTAGGGGGGAGGGATAAAGGCATAGAGGGTTAGTGATTAAGGGATAAGAAGGGAGAGAGTGCTATAGGGAGGGATAATGGCGAAGATAAAGAGAAGGTGGAGAGATGGAGAGTGGGGTGGTACGGACATGGATGGAGCAAGGGAGAGAAAGAAACATGTAAGGAGGGATGTAGAGAGAATGAGGGACATATATTTAGAAAGAGATAGGGGGTATCTAGGGATTATTGGGGGAGAGTTAGGGGGGTGTTAAACCATACAAAACATTTGTTTTCTTTTGTTTTTATTTGTTTCCCTAGCCGTGCACCTAACCTATTTATTGTGATTAACCATATCGCGTACGCGTTTTGCTTCTCCATATCGCGTGCATGTTTTACTTTTATATAATGCGTGCGTGTTTTGGACCTATATAAATAGTGGACTGTCCCTATCTGAGAGCAAGTTTACTCTATCCAAGCAAAAACAAGAAATCCTGCGATTTTTCGAACAGAGCACAAGCCCGCCATTGGAAATATTCACAATTTACACCATCTCCATCATTATTTTTGTTATGCAGGTGCAGCATTGAGGACATATTTCATGGTTGCTCAATGTGGTGTTGGGTTATATGGCCATATTTGAAGAAGATAATCAGCAAGCTTGAAGAATCTCCAATTGAATAACACCAAAGATGAGGTCTTTGAAAGATTCATTTTGCCTATATTTGAGGAGCGCACAAGATAAGATATCAAGCTTCAAGACCATTTCATGGTGATGGTGGATATACACAATTGTACAAGAGAAACAACTTGAGGAACAATTTATGATTTAACTTTCATTTGATTATTATTGAAGAACACCAAAGGTAAATTTTCTTATTCATCATTGTTTTGATGGGAAATATGAACAATTAAGAAGGAAGATTGAAGCACCTTGAAGGATCTATAGTTATAGAAAGCACTAAAGGTTTGAAAGCTTGTAATTGAGGAGCAACAAAAACAAACTATATTGAATTGATCATTGGGGTGATGGGGAATGCACGTAACCGAGGAAGAAAATCAACAAAGAAGAAGAGACATCAAGAAGTCATTGAAGAAGAGAAAGAAAAGAAAAGAATAGACATAATGAATCATAGGCTTTCTTCGGAAACTAATCCAAATCCAATTATAGAGGATACCACAGTTCACCCTATTAATCCACGACAAGAAGAAAGGAAGCATTCACTAGAGGGACCTTCAATTTCCACAATAGTTGTTGAACAAGCACCCCATGGAAGTAATCAAGAAGCAAAACGTAGGTGCTCATTAGGGGATGTTTCAATTCCCACTTCAAGTCAAAGTGATAAGTTACCATCTCAAGATGAAGATCATGAAGAAACAGAAAAAAAATTCACCTCTTGTGGTTAAACAAGTGATGAAGTCAGAGAGGCGTTGGACATGGATCCTATTGTTGAAGAAGAAAATGTGATCTGGACCATCGATGAGGATGTTGGACTTCCACCATCCAACTACCAAGAAGAGAATGAAGGACAACAAGCTACTACTGAAAATCCAGAGCGTCTTGGTGATGCGCTACATGCTAGAATTCCAATCCCCTTACCTCCATTAGCAAGCACACGTCGAAGAAATCCAAAGCATAAACAAGTTGATGAAAGTCTCCTCAATTCCATTGAAGGTACGCTATCTAAACGTAGTATTGCTTATCAAACTCAATAGATACTTGATAAATATTTTGTTTCTAAATGTGATGGAGATAAATGTAGATTATTTTTATCATTGTTAAAATCTAGGGGCATGAATATTGTTAGGAAAAAGTTAGGGATAAAGATGATAAAGAATTATGAACCAAGTTCTCATATAGTCAAAAGCTTAGTAGATGCATTTGGTAAAATTGGCAAGAACACACGTTCAAAGGACTGCAATGCGGCTCGTGGTGTGTTGTCACAAGCAATTGTAAATAAGAACACCAGGGTCCTTCGTTTTCTCAAGCCTACATCCAAACTAGTTAATTTGAATGTAAAAACCCTTCGTAGGTATTCGATTATAAGAGAACATCTTGACACAACTGATCAACCAGATTTTTGGTCCTTTATTGGTCAGTTGCCACGTCGTGACATGAAGCTAGTTGATGCAGTAAAGGGACTAGTGCATAGTTTTTGGCATGATCACACAAGGCCTTCTTCAAACTGGAAGGATGTACTAAACCTGAGAAGGGGTTCAAAGGATCGTGAACCACATACTAAGCATCTTCTTGATATAACAAAGACAGAACTATACGAGAAATTTAGGAATGAACATAGACAATTGAACTTGGGGCAAAGATCTTTTGAGAAATGTAAGCCATGGTATGTTAGAATAAATACTCCTCGTAACACTTGTTGTTGTAGATACCACGTAGAATATGAATATTACTATGAAACATTTTTGTACATTCGTCGTGTGTTGCATACTAACTATGTGCAGGATTGCTCCCTGACAATACCACCGACTTCATCAAGAGAATTCATTCATAGCATCATGTGCAATAGGCCTGAGGGGCAAACATACTATGCAAAATTTTGTTTGGATGGAACATGCTCCAACTGTGCTGGAATGGCATTATTGAGCCAATGTATGCACGAGAGTGGAGACAGTAAATTTGGGAAAATGGTTGTAGACATGAAAAGTTTCAAATATATCAGCTATGAAATAGTCCCAGGGAAAGAAAGCAAAAAAATACAATTGGTGACATCTCAGGTATGCATTTATATCTATAAAATTATGTTTGAACAGTTACATTTCAATCCTTACAAAAAAAATTGATATTGAGATCATTTTGTGTCACCAGGTACAAGTTAGTGACTTCATCAAGGAATTTATTGAAATGACACATCAATATGTTCAGCATGTCCACTTGGCACGATGGCAGGATGAGAACTTTAGAATATGCAGAGATACATTTCTCGGTGGTACTATACTTTCAGTTGTTGATTTTGCAGAGAACTACACTCTGCAACCTCAAAATGAGATCCAAAGTCAGTATTATCACTCTGAGCAGGTTTCCTTGATGGTCCATATCACATATAGGCATGGCCCAAATAGCAATGAAGAGCAAAGAGAAATTCTGAAGGAATATCACTTCTACATAAGTGATGATAGGTGCCACGACTTCCACTATGTACGTCATTGCTTCATCATGTTCTATGATCACTTGAAGGGAAGGAACATACATATGGATCGACACGGGATTTGGTTTGATGGATGTGCTGGTCAGTTCAAAAATGCACGCATATTTCAATGGTTGTGTTCATTGCATAAAAACTACAAAGTGCCACATATGTGGAACTATTTTGAGACTGGGCATGGTAAAGGAGAGCATGATGGAGCCAGAGCATGTGTCAAAACAGCTCTATGAAGAGAGGAATTGAAAGTATCTACAGAATCTACTATTCAAAATGCTCAATCTATAGTCAGGTGGTGCATGTTAGTAATGGGAGAGGAATCAACTATGCGAGTAGAATCCACAAGAAAGAGGCATGTGGAGAGATTTTTTGGGAGGTGGTAGACATAGATCATTTACATGCATGGGAATGCAAGACTGTGCTTAGGACTCGTGGCTTTCATTCAGTTCGAAGCTCTGATAACCCAATATTTGAAATTTGGACCATAAAACTAGCTTGTTTTTAACCACCTTGTTGTGATGGTGACTGGGATGGGTGTGAATCATTGGATTGGGTTGATGGATGGGATCGGATATCACTTCCACTTGATCAACGTGGAATTGTTGAGTTAACTCCGTTGGAAGAAGACCAATAATCTATTTCTATAGATTTTGATCATGTCTCAGACCTTGTAGAACCTGGTATGATGCATTTCCTTAATATTTTTTTGTTTATTTAAGTAGTCTTCAAATGCACATTAATGGCCTTGTATCGCACGAAAAATATTTTGATCAGATACCTACAATCATATTATGCAGGGCACATATACGCAGTGGTTGCTTCAAAAGATAGTGAATGGGGTGGTGATTACTGGTTGGCACACTGTATAGATGGAAAGCAAACACTCATTATGTCCATGACTGACGATGAAAACAACCACTTCCCAATCAGGTCTATGGTTGTTAAAGGTGAATACTTGACACAGGACAACAATGCAAGAAAGAAGGGTGGATATGTTTACAGAGATTACAAACCAGGTGCAAGTGTGTATCACTTTACCAACTTAATCATTCGTATAAACCTCCAGGTACGAACAATGCCTAGCCGAAATTCATCGAAGGTACGCTACTTCTTACCAGATACAGAGCACAAGAGACTAATGGAGACCATCAGTATAAGAGATGATCCAGATGGCTTGGTTGTATGATAATAGGTGGGATCTAGCATGATGAGGCATGTTAAATAATTTTAATACCATACTATTTATACTATTTGTAATTGAATATTGATATATGCTCAATTTTCTCATGTATGTTGTTTATGAATATGTCAATTTTGTGTTCTTGATATGCCAAATTTACGTTTATGTTTTTTATAAATATGCCAAAGTTTTCTTGTATGTCAAGTTTATGAAGATGCCATTTTTTACATATGATCAATAAACCCTAAGATTATGGAATTGGGTAGAGTTAGATGAAACATTCCTTGGGTGCTCTAACGCTAATTTGTTTGATTGAATACACATGCATTTTGTAATGGTATCATTACATAGCTAATCTGGATTGTTTATGTGGATGGAGACACCCATCAACCATTGATGCCTAGAGCTCTACACACAAGTTGATTATCCCCAACCCAAAACACTCTTATATTGTGTTGATTATGTTGGCTATTGGCTTCACCCAAAAAAATTATATTTAACAATACACATATTCATAGATTTGGTTTCCCATGCTCAATGTTCACTATATTTAACAATACACTTATATTAAATTTAATTCATGTCTTGTTAAATATTTCGTAATGAAATAGCTATTTGAGAGCACCACCTTAGACCAAGCCATACCATTAATATGAAATGTACATTAGAGAAATGACCTAATTCAATTTCCTTCTATAAATCTAACCCTAACCCTCACCCAAACCCTACCACTAAAACCTATGTACCCTTTAGATACTTCCTCCAATATGTCCTAATCTCCCTACAAGTAACACTAGGTCTCTTCACCCTCTCCACAATGGCACCACTATCATGAAACTCAAAAGCTTGATAAATTTACTGAGCAAAACCCTTCATCATCATTGTCATCGCTAGGTTCATCATCAACATCTCCATCATCATCATCTTCATCATCATCATTATCATCATCATCATCATCATCTTCACCACCATCACCATCACCATCAACATCTTCATCATCATCACCATCATCATCATCATCAACATCTTCATCATTGTTGTCATCTCCAGGTTCCTCATCAACATCTCCATCATCATCATCATCTTCTTCATCATCATCATCTTCATCACCATCACCATCACCATCATCATCAACATCTTCATCATCATCACCATCATCATCATCATCAAAATCTTCATCATCATTGTCATCTCTAGGTTCCTCATCAACATCTCCATCACCATCACCATCACCATCACCATCACCATCACCATCACCATCAATGTCTTCATCATCATCACCATCCCATCACCATTGTTATCATTCCAGGAAACTCTTCTAGTTTGTAGCTCGAAGATGCCTGGTAACTTAACTATTCTCTTAATGATTCTCTCAATTGGATCAAGTCGGATGACTAACACAAGGTTTACTTAATCAAAGCATGCGTAGACATATTCAATAGACAAGGATTTTAACCAACTCTGTTTAGAGGATTTGAATAAAGTATATGGATGGACAGATCTTATACTATCAGCAGAAACATACATAAACAATATATATGAATGGCCAATGTTATAAGCAAAGAATACTTGTAAGGTTCAGTTAATCAGTGTAATGAAAAGATGACAGTTCTTAGACACTAGATCAACTAAAGAAATGAAATAATTCATTCAGATACAAGCATAGAATGGACAAGAAGTAAAACTGAACATAATAGGAAAAATAAGCTTATATTATGATATGCTATGAGAAGTTTGAAAGTACAATCAGTGTGCAATCTCCAAAATTGAACCTTTACTTCTTCTGAAGTCTTAGGCTTTATAGCCTTTACAAAACAGTTCCAGATCCTAAGAAACTGGATCTAATTTACTAAAAATATACAGTAAAAAAACAGTTACAAGAAAATAGGAAAATATCCTATTTTGAAGGTCAACTCCTTATCTCGAATGATCTTCATGGTCTTCGAAATCTTTGACAGCTGCAATAGATCCTTAGAGACTGATGGATAATTTGAAATTTCCACCTTGGAAAAACAAGTCATTTTTTTAACCCAAAAATAGACAAGAAATCTGATCTTATTCACCTCGCTGGCACCTCCAAAACTGAAACAGAACCTTAATATTGATGCCCTTAATTATTATCTAGCATTAGAAATCATCCTCGAGGTGTTTGGATCAGCAAAAGTCAGATCTGTGCAAAAATATGCTTTCTTCCCTGTTCTGTGCTTTCAGTGGCTAAGAGAGCCACAATCTGAGCCTATAAGCCACTGAAAGCTCTGCTTTATAAAAGTTCACAAAATTGCAAAAAATGCATTTTCCCATAGCTTTTAACACTTCAGGGCTGATCTTTTGAGGCCTCTACGATACTAATCATCTGCCAAATATTGCAGAGGATTGTTTTGTCCACAAGATCTCTGTCTACGTGCCAAGACCATGAGTCATAAATATTTCTGCGACTCTTCAGCTGGAAGACAAGGTAGAAGACATATACTACAAGCATAATACTGCTGCTAAACTTTGAAAGATTTAGTTCTGATCATCTGGCATGAATCGAATACAACATCACTGACCCTAAGAGTTGTGACCCTCACGCCAAGTCATCACAACATGATCTTCCATACTCCGTATCTGTACGAGATCATCTTCTCCTCCAGGATCTTGTAACTGCTGCTTCAGTGATACTGAATATACATTTCCAGAGTTCAGGCGAATGAAAAGGTCGTGATCATCCTTTGCATCTGGTCGATTGCATGTTTTTTTTATAGGAAAACTACTGCAGGAGAGCTAACTTTGTTGGTGCATCAATACAGAATTAAGGAGGAGCTTAGTGCTAGGCTTGGACATGTGGACTCAGCTTGTGAATTGACTTGGAGTTTAGCATGAATCGTAGCTAACATGTAGTTTTAACTTATAACTTGGCTTGACCTGTCATTCTTGGGATGCAAGTTAGAACTGTAGGTTACCTTCGTAGCTTGGTTTGCCTATCTGTGGCTTGGTTAGACACTTCGTAATGCACACACCACTTTTTATTTTGGTGAAAATAACAAATTACAATCTAAAGAAATATAAAACTAGGGTTTAGGAAATGTAACAATTTCTTGTGTTTTTGTAATGCAGTTTGAAGACAGAGTAACAAGACTCTCGAGCAGACATTAATGGGAGCTTATGGGGAATTTGAAAGTTATGAACTAGGGAAAATGAGCAAAAAGACTTGAAAATTTTAGCACAAAGATGCTAAAGACACTTAAAAATTTTGATGAAAAATTAGGTGCTAACAACCATCACCATCCCATCACCATCTCCATCTTCATCACCCTCACCCTCAACATCACCATCACCATCACCATCAATGTCTTCATCATCATCACCATCATCACCATCATCATCATCATCACCATAAATGCCCGGAGGATGATTTTGCAAAGTTGACCCTCATGTGCAAAAATTGCACACTCCCTTACTAAGCAAAACCCTAGTTTCAAAAATGGACCTACAAGATGACACCTAGGCCATGGGACCGCAGGAAAGAGGCACCCCTAGCACTATCCTGATGCCTTGAATCCAACGGATTCGATGTTTTGTCGATCCGAGCCACTGTCATCATTCTATGGATCATTTCGTCTCGCATCCAAACGGCCTTCAGGGACACCTGCTGTATACCTACCAGGGGCATAGAATGACGACCGTGCAACAAAACCGGGTCTTGGGGAGTCCTACAAGTGTTTCTAGGAAGGTTCCAGCTAGGAAGGCTAGCCATAAGTGCCCGGAGGATGATTTTGCAAAGTTGACCCCCATGTGCAAAAATTGCACACTCGCTTACTGAGCAAAACCCTAGTTTCGAAAATGGACCTACAAGATGACACCTAGGCCATGGGACCAGAGGAGAGGGGCACCCCTAGCACTATCTCGATGCCCTGAATCAAATGGAGTCGATGATTTGTCGATCTGAGCCACGGTCGTCATTCTATGGCTCGTTCTGTCTCACATCCTAAAGGCCTTCAGGGACACCTGCTGTATACCTACCGGGAGCATAGAATGACGACTGTGCAACAAAACCGGGTTCCAGGGAGTCCTGCAAGTGTGTCTAGGAAAGTTTCAGCTAGGAACTCTATCCATAAGTGCCCGGAGGATGATTTTGCAAAGTTGACCCCTATGTGCAAAAATTGCACACTCCCTTACTGAGCAAAACCCTAGTTTCAAAAATGGACCTACAAGATGACACCTGGGCCATGGGACTGGACGATAGGGGCACCACTAGCACTATCTCGATGCCCTGAATCCAACGTAGGAAATGGTTTGTCGATCCAAGCCACGGTCGTCATTCTATGGCTCATTCTGTCTCGCATCCAAAAGGCCTTCAAGGACACCTACTATATACCTACCGAGAGCATAGAATGACGACTGTGCGGAAAAACTGGGTTCCAGGGAATCCTGCAAGTGTGTCTAGGAAGTTTCCAGCTGGGAACGCTAGCCATAAATGCCCGGAGGATGATTTTGCAAAGTTGACCCCCGTGTGCAAAAATTGCACACTCCCTTACTGAGCAAAACCCTAGTTTCCAAAATGGACCTACAAGATGACACCTGGGCCATGGGACTGGAGGAGAGGGGCACCCCTAGAACTATCCCGATGCCCTGAATCCAACGGAGTCAACGGTTTTTCCATCCGAGCCACAATCTTCATTCTATGGATCGTTCCATCTCACATCCAAAAGGCCTTCAGGGACAGCTGTTATATACCTACGGGGGGCATAGAATGACAACCGTGTAACAAAACTTGGTTCCAGGGAGTCCTGCAAGTGTGTTTAGGAAGGTTCCAGCTGAGAACGCTAGCCATAAGTGCCCAGAGGACGATTTTGTAAAGTTGACCCCCATGTGCAAAAATTGCACACTCCCTTACTGAGCAAAACCCTAGTTTCCAAAATGGACCTACAAGATGACACCTGGGCCATGGGACCGGAGAAGAGGGTCACCCCTAGCACTATCCTGATGCCTTAAATACAACGGAGTCAACAGTTTGTCTATCCGAGCCACATTCGTCATTCTATGGATTGTTCTGTCTCGCATCCAAAAGACCTTCAGGGACACCTGTTGTATACCTACCGGGGGCATAGAATGACGACCGTGTAACAAAATCGGGTTCCAGGGAGTCCTGTAAGTGTGTCTAGGAAGGTTCCAGCTGGGAACGATAGCCATAAGTGCCCGGAGGATGATTTTTTAAAGTTGACCCCCGTGTGCAAAAATTTCACACTCCCTTACTGAGCATTTGTTTTTCAAAAGTGGTTCAGAGGCTCTTGCACCTTGGAAGTGACCAAGAGTATCTTGTAGTGTGATAAGTATGCATTTTAGGTTTCAGCGAATTCAAATATGACTCAGAGTCTCTTACTTTGTGGGTCATTTACTGAGGTTTTTTGTTTTACATTGCATTTCTATTGGCTACGTACTTCAACAAAGTGGTTCCAAATAGATGCATGGATGTGGAAGCTATGTTTTCCATCTTTGTCTCAAGTATGAGAAGGCATTGCCATATCAGGCTCTTTAGGAATTGAAACATAGTATGATACAATCCTTAGGTATGGAATTCAATTAAAATTTTATCCATACTGCTAGGGAAGAGAAGATAGGAGACCATGCTCAGAAGGATTTGGCGAGCATTTTATTCCAGGCCGAGCTATTCCATTCATTGCCGAGGCATTTGAGGCCGAAAAGGATCTGGTAGGCATTCATTTTTTAGAAGATGAGATTGCATTGAAGGAAACTAAGCAAAACCCTAGTTTACGAAATGAATGCACAATGCAGTCACTGGGCCATGAGAAGACGAGGGAGAGGCCCCCCTCGAGGTAATCGCACGCCAGGATACCAACGGAGTTGACTGTTCGTCGATATGACCTCCGATTGCGAAGTTATGTTGAGTTGCAAGTCGCATGAAAATGTCGTTCAGGGACACTTGGTGACTTTCTATCTGGGAGAGAAAAAGCAAACAGAGCAGCAAGATTGTGTACCGTTGGCTCTTGCAAGTGTGTATGGGCTATGAAAAGTGGGAACACTACCAACACTAGCTCGATGGTGGGTTTTGCAGATTTGACCCACCAATGCAAGATTACATTGAAGGAAACTGAGCAAAACCCTAGTTTACAAAATGAATGCACAAAGAAGTCATTGGGCCATGAGAAGATGAGGGAGAGGTCCCCCTAGAGGTAATCACACGCCAGGAGACCAACGGAGTCGACGGTTTGTCTATCCGACCTCTGGTTATCAAGTTTTGTCGAGTTGCAAGTTGCATGAAAATGTCGTTCAGGGACAATTAGTGACTTTCGGTCTGGGAGCAAAAAAGAAAACGAAGCAACAAGATTGTGTGTCATTGGCTCCTGCAAGTGTGTATGGGCAATTCCGATGTGGGAACACTACTAACACTGGTTCGGTGGAGGGTGTTGTAGAGTTGACCCACCAATGCGAGATTGCATTGAAGGAAACTGAGGAAAACCCTAGTTTATGAAATGAATGCAAAATGGAGTCACTGGGCCATGAGAAGACGAGGGAGAGGCCTCCCTAGAGGTAATCGCATGACAGGAGACCAACGGAGTCGATGGTTTGTCGATCCAACCTCCGGTTGCCGAGTTATGTCGAGTTGCAATTCGCATGAAAATTTCATTCAAGGACACTTGGTGACGTTCGGTCTGGAAGCGAAAAAGCAAACGAAGCAGCAAGATTGAATGTCGTTGGCTCCTGTAAGTGTGTATGGGCAATGCCGATGTGGGAACACTACTAACACTGGTTCGGTGGAGGGTGTTGCGGAGTTGACCCACCAATGCGAGATTGCATTGAAGGAAACTGAGCAAAACCCTAGTTTACAAAATGAATGCAAAATGGAGTCATTGGGCCATGAGAAGACGAGGGAGAGGCCTCCCTAGAGGTAATCGCATGACAGGAGACCAACGGAGTCGATGGTTTGTCGATCCAACCTCCAGTTGCCAAGTTATGTCGAGTTGCAGTTCGCATGAAAATGTCGTTCAAGGACACTTGGTGATGTTTGGTCTGGAAGCGAAAAAGCAAATGGAGCAGCAAGATTGCATGCCGTTAGCTCCTGCAAGTGTGTATGGGAAATGCTAATGTGGGAACACTACTAACACTGGCTCGGTGGAGGGTGTTGCAGAGTTGACCCACCAATGCGAGATTGCATTGAAGGAAATTGAGCAAAACCCTAGTTTACGAAATGAATGCACAATGAAGTCATCGAGCCATGAGAAGACGAGGGAGAGGTCCCCCTAGAGGTAATCGCATGCCAAGAGACCAACGGAGTCGACGGTTCATCGATCCGACCTCTGGTTTCCGAGTTATATCGAGTTGCAAGTCGCATGAAAATGTCGTTCAGGGACACTTGGTGACTTTCGGTCTGGGACACTTGGTGACTTTCGGTCCTCCTAGGGTTTCTGTTTTTTAAGGCTTGTATAATTTCCTTCTTGGTAGCTCACCTCTTATACCATGTTAAATTTTTTATACTTGATCTAGATAAATGCTCTATACCCTATTATAACCATTAGTTCAATGCATAAATTTAGCCATAAAACATTTACATAAAGAATTTAACATGTAGGATCTAGTCAAGAATAGAAGGCACTTTATTTCTCGAATCTTGAGGTAACATTTGTTCCTTTCACCAATGTTGCTTTGAGCACTTGTATGTAGTTACTCATATGTAGTGTTGAATCTAATTGTACAATCAAATATTGGGGGTTGATGAAATGTGTAGCATGTATTGCACTTAGTTTTATTAAATTACACTTGAACATTGACTTAACTTTTAATTTAATCATCCAAACTCACAAATTTTAATTAGACCTATCCAATTAGTGTGCATGAGTTAGTTCATTGAAACCTTGAAATACATTGTATTGCACTTAGTTTTATTAAATTACATGAGCAAGAACTTTGACTTAACTTGTAATGATCATCCAAAATCACAATTTTTTATTAGATATCCAATTAGTGTGCATGTAGTGAGTTCGTTGAAACCTTTAAATATAATAGTTTGTTCTTTTGACATAGCACATTCCTGAGTAATAGATAATCCACACAAATCAACACAATAGATTGACACGAGAACATGTGGAAACCGAAGAAAAAATACAAACTGAAATGTATCATTCATTTATAAGTGAAATGTCATTGTACATGTCTCCAAAAGTACATGTATCCAAAAGTACATATATATCCAAAAGTACATGTATCTAATGAAGTCAATGTACATGTCTCCAAAAGTACATGCACAATGAAGTCAATGTACATGTATCCAAAAGTACATATATATCCAAAAGTACATGTATCCAAAACTATCCAAAGCTATCCAAGCCACATGTACATGTATCCAAATGTACATATATCCCATAAGACACATCAAAACTCAAGGTTCCTCTTGTTCTTTCCCGACGTTGATCCTCTAGGAACATCTCTAGGATCAGTGCACATCTCTGGATCCTGCAAATCAAATATCAATAGTTAAATTCAACTAACTATGTACTAATACATTAACTCAACAATTAACTCAATAATTATCAACATGTGCATGGAAATTGCATGAAACACTTGGTCACTAATGGACATCTCACCTAAATGAGAGACTGTGGCAAAGGGGATTGCGTTCCTTTTGTAGAAGATGGAGCTGTTGGTTGAACATCCAGGATGGTCGCAACCATGGTCGAACCAGGGGGGACAGGAACTGCTCCTGCTGCTGGTGGCTACAATCACAAAATGTTGAAATAGTTAGACATGCATGAATACACAATAAACAACAATAATAAACTATGTAAAGATCATGTTGAAATAGTTACATACCTCTGTGTGACCAGTTTCCATTTCAGATGTAGCACTGACTGTTGCATCAACCATCGATGCGAGGTTTTCAATAGACAACTCTGGTTCCTGATGCAGTAAACATGCAATTCAAACATTAACAAAAGCATTTATGCACTGTATTTCAAGTTAAACAACGAATATCATCGAAGGATATACATTACCATGGTATCAGTAAACCCATGGTCATGGGCAGCTGGAGTCTTGCTAGGAGTAGGTCGCCTCACATACACAGGACCCTTGTTCATGAATGGCCTAGGAGGAGATACAAATCCAGGCAATGGTCCAGATGTCTCGGTTGGTGCCTATGGTCAGCAAGTGTTCATGTAGTTAGACATGCATGATTCAACGAATAGACATGTATTTAAAAAATGACATTTTTAATTGTTTAGCTGGAGCCCAGATGTTTCCTCGGATGATACGACCATGGATGCTACCTCCAAATTGGATTGTCCCAGTGAAGGATCTGCCATCTACAAGTTTAATAATTGTAAATATTAGACCATAGATAGCATTAGTGAACTAACATGTAAAGTATGTGGAGATTAACAAATTAACAAGTATTAAAAAACTAAAATTTTAAAATGTTTACCTTGGTGTGAGATACGACAATGGGTGCTATATAAGAGGGGCCTGCCAACTGGGTAGCATCATGAATCCCTCCACCAATGATGGGATCAGTGGATGGAATGTCCTGCCCCCTTGTAGAGTCTGGAACATCTGACTCTGGGGCGTCGCTGCCGGCATAAACCATCAACTGCAAGTTCAAAAAATTAATATATTGGCTCAAACTATATATATGTGTACAAAGAGAAAAATAAATGAAGAATTTATTACAATTAACCATCTACATACCTAACTCAAAAACCCATTGAAGGCAACATCTGAGGCAAGACCATAGCAGGGATGACCACACAATGTGCACTTGTGAAGCTCAATACTAGGCTGGGGATGTGCTGATGGTCCTGCACTACTGGATGGTCCTGCATGGTGACAACCTGGTGTATGTACCACACCAGGGACAGATGTCCCTTCCTCACCCATATGTTGAACCATAGTGCCATGGAAAACAACTGTCCATGCCAAACTCAAAAATGCATCACGTATCTGTGGAATAACACGATGTGCAGGTGGGACATCTGGCCTAGGCAACTTCCTGTGAGGTGTAGGGATAGGGCGATCATGGTCTCGAAGCCTCGCATTGGGTCGGTTTTGGGGCATCCCCCCATTGATCCCCTAAAACTGCAAGATATCAAAATAGTTTACGTGTTTATGTAACATGAACTCTGCATACATCTTTCAAAGGAAATACAAGGGAATTTCCCTGTTGTTATGTGGTGGCATATCAAAAACCATGCACCATCTGTCCATCTAGCTATCAGCAAATGGTTGAAATGTGCACCACTCAATAGAGATATGAGGCATGTTTGCATTTGGGATTTCCTCGGACCGAGGGTCCCTAAATAATGCAAATATGAGCTCTTTGGATATTTTCAACTTTTTTATTGCAGTGTAGTCTAGCCCATCAGCATATTCTTGTCTTTTTCTTTCTCTATATGATGTAATATCATATAGTACATTGCTAGACTGTGAAATTGTGTCAACAATTGCATCCAAGGTTGATGCAAGTGAGTGGTGAATCCTGTCACCACCACTAAAAGCTGCACTAATGCCCCTCAGGCGGGAAAGCTCAATCAATATCTCAGCATTTGTGTCCATAGCCACAACTGCAATAAAAAAAACAATACGAAAAACATTAGAAACATATACATGGTATATAATGACGTCTCTTCAAAATTGAAAATGTATTAAATCAAACTCAAGTAAGCAATTTAATGGCATTCACTTACATACATTTAAAACTTAAAATTAAACATTTAACAATTAAAAAGTAAGTTTCGTTCAACTTCTTTCTAGAATTTAAGGCACTTCTTAACCCTCATTGGTGACTTTTCCATGCAAACTTGGGTTTAAACTTCTTAGAATTTAGGAGTGTTATTTTGACATGTTTTGGTCTTTATGTCTCTTGCAGAAAACAATATTTCCATCAACATCAAAAGCTAACATTAAATTTATTGAATTCAACATATTACGCCTTGTGGTTGGAGGGGAGGGTAAAGTGGCATGGAATGAAAAGGATATGTATGAGTTTGTCTTGCCAATATGATTACATATACTTGAGATGACTATCAATGATTAAGATGTTGAATAATCAACTAGAGATTGTGACTAGAATGACAATAACAACAATGTCAACTTAATAAGATATCACAAGTGGAATATGACAGTGTTATCTCAGAATTATCACATGTATATTTATTAATGATCCAAGTATTATGATATGTGATTGATATGACAAGATGGTTGATTAGGAGGATGAAGATTAAGTTGAGATAGAACAACTAAATTTAAATTTCACAGTCCTAAGACTGTGACTACATTCAGTTAATGAATAAGTAAGAATAGGATATGACTTGTTAGGATTAGAAAGATGGTTAAGGTAACATGCCCGGGGGCATGTCAGGTGGTAAAAATTAGACCTGTGTCTTAAACATAGTCTTTAAGATGGATGGAATTTTAGGATAGATGTAGGGTTAGGACAACATCCAAGGGAAGAAGGGCTAAGATAGGTAAGAATGTTAGAAGGGTTTTAGGATAGGTTTCTAGGAGTAGTTACTAGGTCAGGTCCGCAAGTATTTCTAAGTGTAGATTAGGATGGTTAGATATGTAAACGACAGGGGAGAGGGACTATTAGGATATGTGAGGCAAGAAAAGGGGTGATACAGGGCTTCCACCAATCCTCTAAATATCATTGACTCAATCATGGTTGGGAACACTCTCACGACACACTCTAGGTAGTTCATGGGTGTTCACCATTTCCATTGTTCTATAAACATGGAAACCAACCAAAAGTGACATGGAAAAATGGGGAAATTATGGACTGGAATACAATTGGTTGTAGATGAGCTTAGAGACTTAACATGTCTTTGAGTTGAATCGACGGTCCCTAAGCATTGAGTAGATTGATCGAGGTTGTGGATAGGGCAGGCCTGAGAGGCACTTTGTTAATGTGTTTTGGCATTTAGTTAAGGGTGCTTAACTAAGAGGCAATGTATAGCTACATACACTTGTGATGAAATTTTGATTATGTTCATGGACAAATGATTGTGATGAAATTTTGAGAAACCAAGTTACTATTTTTTTATGCATTTTTTCTATTCACGCTTGTGCATGCATTTCATCGTGTTATGGACATTTCCAAGGAAAATTATTCAATTAGTATCATGGGGAAATGGCCTTTGAAGGTTGGAAATTTGGGTTTCATGTGGATGGATACATTGTAGAAAGGGAGGAGTTGTATTTTTTCGATTTTTGGTTGCATTAGGAATTTTTGAGTTCTTCAAAAGGGATTCATTGTAATTATTCACTCATCTTGGTTAAGGGAGATGTGAATTTAATTAGAGATTGGGTTATTTCCAATTTGATAAATGTAGCAAAAATAGGTTGTTTTAAACTATAAAAAATGGTAATTTAGGTTTAGAATTGACAAAAGAATGGTATGGGTGAATGAATTACCTGATTAGATGACAGTCCACTAGTGAATTCTCCTCCCCTCCAACGAAATCTGGCTCCTCCAATACTCTAGGGAACTCGTCCAAGCTCGAATTCGCGTTTCTAATGCATGGAATGCACCGCAGGTGATCGGGGGTGGTCGGGACTGTGTATTTAAATTGATTTTAGATTTACAAAACACGTACGCATTTTGTAACTACATAATGCGTATGCGTTTTGTAGTTATATAACGCGTATGCGTTTGTAGTTATATAACGCGTACGCGTTATGTTTACCTATCCTACATGTCTAGTGACATGTCAAGCTCGGGTTTTACCATACCAAGTGCTAGGTATCTAAAACGCGTTATATTTTTATGTAACATGAACGTGTTCTCAAAAACTAGGATTGCATCTAAAAGGTCCATCATCTTATTGCACACACCCATCAATATTCTATTTGTATACCTTATACCTCTAGAGGATATCCACATTTGCAGGAAGTCCTTTCAACATATCAAATTTGACCAAGATATATGCCATTTTCTTATTGATCCCAAATATCAGGTTCTTCTCTAGTTTAATAAACCGACCCAAAAAATTCCCCAAACCCTAAAAAATGGTGGGCGACCAGAGTTCAAAAGGAAACCCTGGAAGGAGAACCCAGAGATGACGATGCCGCATTTGTTCAGTAGCCGGATTGAAATTAACATGCCACCGTTTTAATATCAAAGAACCCTCCTTCAGCAGCCAGGTCCTGTCCAAAATTTCTTTAATAAACTCTTCCCCTGGAAGGATGAATGCCACCCACCCTCTAGATAAAAGACTAGTGCGAGGAGGCAGAGTCATAATAGGTGACCAATGCAGATTTACCCATTAAACTAGTTTAGATTGAGACAATTTGGTACCCTCAACCCTACCCACAATACATCTACGAGACAACATTTCAATTATGTCCAAATTCAAAGCAGCATCTTGTGAAAAAATTGCAGTTTTAGCCTGAGCTTTATAAGTTTTGTGTCTCCTTCGCAGACAAGCAACCTCACCAAAATGTTGTTGAAATATTGTAACTTCTAAGAATATTATATTTGTATTTTATTATTCCGGAGATGTTTCATTCCTCCGATGGGACTTTGTCATGTATCCAGAGATGTTTATTCCTCTGTGGTAACTTGGGTTATTAGACTTCCCTAGTGGGGGTTGGCCCTGTATGTGTTATGTGGGTTAAAAGGTTATTAGGCCACCCTAGTGGGGTCGGCCCTGTCACATTATATAAAGTGGTTAAGTTGGGGCCGACCTAGCTTGTGTAAAAGACAAGTCGGAGTTGTGTATAAATAGAGGAGGTGTGTTCCTCATTTAACACACACTACACTCACTTGTGAATAGCGCATAGGTGAGGGAGAGATCTCCTATGTAGGAGAAGGAGCTCATGTCTAGGGTTTACATATTTGTATTTGCTGGTCATCTATATTTAGGAAGCTTTGCTAGGTTTTCTACCCCATGAGGGTTTCCCAGGATAAATCTGTGTCTCTTGTGTTTATGCTGTACTTGTTGTTCTTTCATTGATCCTGTATATGCTATTGTTGTGAAATGAAATGAAATGATGATATTTTCTGTATTAGCATATTGAATATTAACATGGTATTAGAGCTAACCTTAAGGAAGGAAATGTATGGCACTTACGACACTTGCTTCACTTGCGACAATTTGAAGGTTAGGGTTTTGTATAGCAAAAACCAGTCATCGTGGAACTTTCACTATAAATCCATTTTGGCGAAGATTCGAGATATGAAACCTTTACAGGTCATAGATTACATCCCCCTGTACCTTGTGTCCAAAGGAAAACCTCTAATTCGTTGTACTTTGTGATTTATGATTAGTACAAGTTAGGGTTTCTACCTCTTCCAGATCTCAGTCATAAACAGGTGACCTAGGCAAAAAGTTCCAACTTGGGCTAGGAAGCTCCAAATGAAATTTTGTAAAAAGTTACAGGTATAGCACGGACTGTAGTTTCTCAGGTAACTTTTTCACAGGCTGAAGTTGAACCAGTGACACGTGGCATGCCGTACAAGTTCACTCTCCTGTTTTATCCCATAAATAGGTCGTGTGTTGCTACACTTGGCATAAATATCTCTCAGAGAATCCAATTGAGGTCAGACTTATGGGGTTGGAAAGAGGACAGGTCGTGCTACCACAGGAAGAAGTTTCAGAACCTGTGGATTCGTAATTTCAGGTTTACACTAGAAACAATCAGGTGCATATTTCTATCAAAATAGATTTGGATTTTGAGCACCTTCATTCTCGAATCGTAACTGTTGTGGGAAATTAGGGTTTCAGAGAAAGTTGGAATTTTTGGAATCGGAGTCCATGACTGAATGCTACTTAGAAAAATAGAAATTTAGAGACCAAGATCAAATTTTTTGGTTGGTCAGAAGGGTGGGCTTGATCAAACCCTAGTTCAGGACTTTGATCAGAAAGGTGGAAAAATTAGGGCTTCTGCAAAAGTTGGAATTTTTTAAGCCTGTGACCACGGCTGGAAGCTCCTCAGAAAAATCGAAGTTTAGAGCTTTGGATCGAACCTTTTGATTGGGAAGAAGGGTGGGATTCACCAAACCCTTGCTTAGGATCTTGTCTAGTGAATCCAGAAGTTTCAAAGGCAATTTTGAGGGGCAAATTTTGCAGTTTTCAAAATTGAAGTATACCAGTTTGATCAGCTCATCAAGCCACATCTTTCCATCCATTCAGAAGTTTGAAATTCAAAATTTGAATTTTAGGGTTTCTCTGACAAACCCTAATCCAGCCCCAGATCCAGTTTTAGCAAATCAAAGTGGATTGGGTTAAAAGCAATCCTGATAGGTATGACTTGAGGAGATATAGGTATGTGTTGAAATCTATTCATGATTAAGTATAGGATATGTTTGTCTTCATATTATTGAGGTTAGTACAATTATGATTGTTTGGTAATAAATGCATAGGAGACATTCATTGATTAGGATTGTACTAATGCACCTGTGGTGTTGTATGAGGATGATGTTGTCTGCTACCAAGATACAGGTGCATCAAGAAAGACAAATCAAGTTCTATGACTATGATGACATGGAGACAAAGACTCATCCATAGTCTTTGACCGCATAGAAGCTCTACTTACAAGCTATGTATGATTTATTTCTACCATGCTTAACTTATGAATTATGCAGGTTACTAGTACAAGGTCTCTAAATCAGGGATGATTTTAAGAACCCCCCCCAAATTTCTATGTATAAAAAATTAGCGAATATCCCCGATATATAGGAAAATTTGAAGGTGATTTTATCAATAATATAATATGTATATATAATTTTTTGGCGAATCTTTCATTTTACTATATGATATTGTAAAATCTTGGCGAATCTTTCACTAAATTATAAGATATTGTAAAATCTTGGCGAATATTTCACTGAATTATAAAATGTTGTAAAAATTTGGCGAATATTTCACTGAATTATAAAATATTGTAAAAAATTGGCGAATCTTTCACTGAATTAGAAAATTTTGTAAAAATTTGGCGAATCTTTCATTGATCTATAAAACACATTGAATGGCACTCTGCTTGTTAATTATGAGTTCAAGGCTTCTTCAAATGTTGAGTCAATTGCTCTATTTCAAGTTTTGGTCTCAATACCAAATGGTGGTGGCCTTAATGAAGCCTTCATATCCAAGCAAAGCCGAGTAGATCTTGGAGACATGTATTCTAAATGTGGGTGTTTGGAGGATGCACATAAAGTGTTTGGCCAAGTGCCAAAGCGAAATATAGCCTCATTGAATGCAATGCTTTCAGGATGTGCTCAACATGGACATGGCAGGGAGGAACATTATCAGAGGGGTTAATTTATAGCTCTAATGACGATAGCATTTGCATATTCTTCTTACTTACAGTTTTTTCCTCTACTACTTGAGTTTTTAGAATCTATTTGTAGTTCTCCGTGCAATTATTAGAGTTTTCTTCTTGTTCTTCTTTAATAGTCTTGGGAGATGACTTTTTTGAATTGCTTAGATCAACAAAGGAATTGCACCCACAGACTATCCTTCAATAGATTGTGTGGCTACCCTAGACTATGTTTGATACTCCAAGGCAAGTTTGTACATAGGTTTTAAGCTAGGCATGTTCCTTAAGTATTTTTCTTGGCACATACTTTGAATAACATTATAGTGATTTGTTGTTGGCATCATGTAGTGTCGACTATTGGGGGATATCTTATTGTTGTGTCATACTTTTGGACAATGTAACTTTATTCCATCTAAATTCTTCAACACTAGTACCATATCTAAATTTTATACCATTTGTTGATACCATATCTAAATGTGTCTAGTAGTTGATTTTGATTGTAGATGTTGTATTGTTTGTTGATATTGGTGTGTAGATGTTATTATAACCCATGTTAGAGCTTTTATTACAAATTGTGGTTTTCTATTGATTAGAGTTTCCATGACATGTGGGGACCTGGACCTTGACAAACCGATAAACTAATAGAATTAGACATTATGCATCATTTTGGCCTCCACTAGCCAATTATGCCCATGCAGGCTACGCAAATTATGAAATGTAATTATGCCAATTGGACTAGAGGAATGTTGGTCTCGTGCCAATAGGTCTCCTACGATCAATGCATAGGAACCTAGTGCATAGACCATTTTTCTCTTCGCTTAGCTATGTAGAGCTCATTTATTTTTCTGAATAACGATAAGTATTTACAAAGAAAATATACAATCAGCATAAAAGAATCGAAAAAGTGAAGACAATTAATTCATGCAAATAAAAGGTAATAAAAACTTATTTTCTCAAACCCTAAATCAATGGAAATCAACTAAATCTAATATTGATTCAAGCTACAACAAAGGGTTAAATCAAGCATCAAATGAGAACTAGAAGCATTCAAGGGTATAACAAAATAATTAACCAAAATACATGCAAAGTCCACAAATCGACCAAATGGTTCAAATAAAAGCAATAAACAAACCATAAAATTTTGTACAAAATATTTGAGATAAACACCAACATGGTTTCGTGTACTTGAATGATCTCATTCTTGCTTAGCGAAAGTGTAGTCAAATTAGTTATTTATCTTTTAATGCTAGGACACTATCTATGTGAAGAGATAGCTCCTAGGCCTAGCTTTGTCAAATTCCAACGTCATTTCTTATCACATACAAGAAAGAGACAATGTAAAAGATAAATATAAAAACATCAATCTTAAAATAAACTGCATCAAGGAAATGTATGTCATATCATCAATGTTATAACAAAAAAGTACAATGTAGAATCTATTTTTTATTAAAATGCTAGCTCAAATTTACATATAGTGATCACTCGCAAGGGTTCATGGAACACCTATACCAAAATAAGACTCAAGAGTCTCTCATGTGTATTGGATCATATACAATCTTAGGTGAAATCCATTTCCCAATTCACATTCTGGGCCTGGTCCTCATTTTCGGCACTCTGAACATGACCTTCTTCGGATGAGCCGTCATTATGATCCTCAAGAACATTATGTTCCATATCAAGTTCATTAGATAAATTTGTCATATTGTTTTCTTCCCTTCTTTCAGAATTTGATCGTCAAAGAGCTATTGCTCTTTCATATGGAAAATTGTCAACCTCATACTTTGTTACATATAATATTAAGCATGTATCCACATTTTTATCAAGCTTGTTCCTCAACTTTGACTTCAAAAATGTAAATGCACTAAACATTCTCTCATCCTCCACTGATCCCAAAATCATGGTTTGACATAAATCTACTAATTTGAAATACTCTGACATATTTTGCGGTAGAAATTCGCTACCACTCAGTGTAGTCCATAATTTTGTAATTGCACCATATTCTAGAGCATTATCCAACTTAGAAAATTGCTCCCACATTGTATCAGCAAAGCATTGGTCTTGATCTTTTAATTTTTTTCCATCTAAAATACCTTGAATATGTTCTCCTTGTATCTTGGTCTCTCGACAAAAATGGCTCTGCAAAATCTTGCATTTTGCTATAAAGTCAACCTTTATAGTTTCTGTACATTGACGATTGTTCCAATATTGAGGGTATACCACAGACATGGCCTCCAACAATTCATCTCGAGGAAATCATTCTCTTATCTCTGATGATAGTGATTTTGCAATTTCTATCAAGCTGCGACTCACCGAAATCACAACATTGTCAAATTGTTCTCTTGACACAGGGCACTCTTTGGTGGTTCTTCCTATTTTGTCATTATAATAAAAAGGAACCATATACCCACGCACTGCCATACATAGAAACCCTTTTTCATCAAACTTCAATAAATTTTCATCATTTTCAATATTGATTATCTTAGCCCAGTTTGTAAATGCTAGACCTGTAAAAGAATTTGCCATCATATACAAATTATCTAATGCAAGGCATGCTAATTTTCTATCATTTGTGTATTCAACAATATACATGGTGTGACTCTGAGACATCTTCACGAGGCTATTCATTTCATGAAGCAAAGGAAGAACTCCAACCAATGTTAAATATGTCTCTATATCAGTTAATAGAAAGAGAAGAGTTTGAGCTTTTTCTACACTTAGGAAATGTTCATACATCACCCCTACCAAGGATGCATATTCATCGAATAGTCTTTGAGCTGGTCCCTTCAGTGAGATCCATCTTGTATCAACATCTTTTAATAGTTTGTTTCCATTTGTAACACCATCGGCAAATTTTTTTAACTCTGAAAACCGTTGGGGCTGCGATGAAAGTATGTATGAACCTCACGTACAAGATATTCAACTTTTGAAACCAATGGAAAGTTGTTCACTCTTTTAAATGCAAGATTCATCCTGTGAGCCATACAATGAATACCAATCCGGTGAAGCTGAGAGTTGTAGTCTAGCACAAACGTCATTCGTTTGTCCTTGCATTACTGATGCTCCATCTACTCCAACACATACCAACTTCTTTGCAATCATTGAATGATCCATTCCACCAGTTTCCTTCAAAGTATTAATAACAAGTTCATAAATGTTTTTTGCTGTAGAACTTTTGCTCATTTTATGAATTCCAAGTAGATAGGAATTCCTGATATAGTGATTGGCCGTATAAATGCTCATGCAAATCCATGCAGTATTATCAACAGCTGTAACTTCATCCAAAGACAGTGACAAAAATGTAGCATTCACAATATTCTCTTTCATATCATCCTTTTCTACTTGAGCTAGATATTTTCCCCATTCCCAACCACTTGTGAAAGACCAATGAGAAGATGGAAAATTTGGCACTTGAATAAAAGATAGGTATTTCATCATTTTTGGATAATCTGTCACAGGATGACCATTGGACAGGGTGTGAAATACAATGCTTAATTGTATCAACTTCGATAACAAATTTTTTTCCATCATCTTTCCGAATTGAGAAGTGATGGTTCCTTCAATTTCATCCAGTTTTCTCTTATTTATTAAGTATTTATTGTATTCCTCTTCATATTGGAGATGTCGACATTAGCTAATAGATTTCCATCTAGCAGTAGATTTCTTCTCATCATTTCCAGTTTTCTTATCATACACCTTCCCAACATGCTTCTCTATTGTGTCTAGCTTCATTTGCAATTTCACTACCTTGCCAAGTTTCCAACTACATGAAATGCATTTAACTTCTCATGAGGTCTCATTCTCATTTATTGGAGGTATCGGTTCAATAAATGGGAATCTTGATACCCAATCAGATTGGAATTGTCTCCCGAAGTCCCATTGGCCTTTTTTCCTCTTCAGTGAATGGTCTATGTCACCTTGCAAGGAAAAATATTCAACATTTGAGCTACCAATTTCTGATGAAAAAGCAGTTGCCTCACTTTGATCACTAGAGGAATGTATTCTACCACCCATTGTGTGTTTTGCAGATGCATCCTCCAAAGCGTTGACATCTCTCTCACCGATACCTTGCTCAAGAGAGCTTGAAGCATGAATATGATGTGGATTATTGGATTGATGTTTTTGAAAATATGATATTACATCCTTTTGTCTTAATGTTTTATTTTTCTTTCCATGATCCATGTTTGACATCTTAGCTAATGTTCCACAATTGATATTCCAAATCAATATAGAAACCAGAAGGAAGCCTGCATGAGAAAAATGACATAAAATTAGTACAACTGCAATTCCCTACGAGGAGGTTGGTCCTCCACAACTGCAACAAAAATATACTAAGTGATTAACCTAGGGGCCACTAGAACAATAGGGAACAAACAACACACCACTATAAAATTTTCCTACAATGATCAAGACCAGGAAAATAGAGATGAATTCTCAAAGGAAATTTTGCGATGATTAGGGACCAGAATGTATTGCTACCTCCAACAACCGTTTGAGGTTGTGGTGATGGTGTCCCTTGTGCTCCTAATGAACTCACCTCACTGCCGTCGTGACTGGCGGGTCGGGAGAGTAGCCACTTTGAAGAAATTTTGATAAAAGGATCTGTTTTAAAAATATTTTTGAAAAATAGAATCAAACAATCCTATGGCTTTCTAGACTCAACAAAAATAAAAAGTGTCCACACAGTAAAAAAATTCCCTAGATATTTCAAGCAAGCAAACTTACTCTTCCAAAGAACCGAAGCTCAGTGAAAAGATGGATTGTAGGGCCTTCTGAAACTAGTAGTTGTTGAGGAATGTTAGGCCTTAGACAATTGCTAGCAGTGAAGGTATGAGAAAAAGTTACAATAAACTTTAATCTCCAGGGGTGCAAGCATTGGTTCCTGACCAATCACCCTCCCAAGGAGTAAAAGCTCCAAAGCCTGTCTCAGGTATTGCAAGTGTGACCCACTTACAATAGCCTATGTGATGTCCTAATAAAAGCCACTAAATTTACCATTTCATAATTCACGGTTGAGCGAAACAGTCGCAAGTCAGGAACAACTCTCATAACCAGGCACTCTAGAAAAGTGATGTCAGCCCGAGGACTTGTCACTTCACATAGAATTCCTTGATGAGCTCATGTCCCACTAAACAAGCAAGAGGGGGAACCACTCTTTACTTATCTAGATTGACCTCGTCCTTAACACATGTTTAAGAAGCGCTTTCCCGACATGCATTTCATGCTAGTAATGGATTTCTCTCTATAATCAATGCTAGTTTCAAAGTTTGGTAGCCCAGGAGTGTTAACTCTCCAACCTAATCCAGGGCACTAACCTAAACTTGTTGGTGATATGAAAATCAAAAGTTTGTAAATTTTAGATTAAGTGCCAATTTTAAATGTAGTTTTCTTAGTTTCAGGAGTGGAAATGAAACTAGTGGTGTTCTGACTCAAAAACAGAAAAATGAACCAAACAATGCAAAATGATCACTACTCTACCTTTCAATTCGATGAATATTCTAAATTAAGGAAGAGTTAGAGGTTCAAAAGAGATCCAAAATAAAATACAAAGATATCACTTATAAAAATGAACAACTAGCATTCTATAACAAAATGAAATCAAACTATTTGGCCAAGACTTAAACTAATCTAAGAAAATTAAACAAGTGGGATCAACCTCCGAACAAGGTGACCACTAGAAACGCTAGTCCCGAAAACCTTCCAGCTAGCTAGATGTCCGCAAGGATGCTAACGGGGAAAGAGAAGTAACCACAAACTATGTGGCCCTGCCCTTGGGATGAAATCCCAAGGATACTATCTCAAGTCAAGACTTGGAAGAGAACTAATCTAAGTACAGAAAGCAGATGAACTTATCGACATGTTGCGGGGTCTTGACTCTCAACCCTGTAAATCTATTTGAAATGGACATGGTAAGTCACACCACACCAATCTGGAAAATTTTACACCCACACCAATCTGGAAAATTTCTCACATAAACTCTTACAAAGAATAGAGACACAACCACATCAACATACCTTCTCACTTGATGGGTTGAAGCTCTGAGGATGAGAAAGGAAACCACCAAAGCAATAACTTGGTCAACCAGGCCTTTCTCTACACTACAATGAAGTTATGAACCAACACCTTTACTTCCACTTTAACCTACCACAATAGTCTCCACCTTGATTAATTACACCAATTAAAAGCTCCTAAAATAACATCATGACAATCAACATAAAATTGTCTATTTTCCATAGCAAATCCCAGTAAAGTTAACCAAAATCTACCTATTATTTAGTAGGAGGAAATATATTTAAAAAACACAGAGTTTCGTCCCTTTCACTTGTGACAATGGTCTAAAATCATGGGCCAAAACCTTGGTATATAAGTTGCAAATCAATGCTTATTCAACCTAACAAGTTCATTGACATTCCTTGAACAAATAAGATTACAAACTTGTTAGGTGGGATATATCCTATTATATTGAGTTGATGCTTCTATTAAGCATTATACATGTACAACATCTCTACAAGGGTTTGATTGAGAACCTTTGATTGGTTGTCATTTTATGGATAAGAACATGTGTATATATCAAACATTATGTTTACATCATTTAGCGTGACTTTCAAAATGTATCAATAAATTTTGGATCCTCCAGTGATCTAAGTGCAGTTGCAGTAGCAAGCTAGTCGGTAGTGCATGCTCAAAACAACTGACCAAAAACAATGCTCAAAACAACAAATCTGTGGGTGCAAATTTCAAATGCATTCATAGTCCAATGCATGCTCTATTTTAATGGCCAGCTCCAATTGAAAATTCAATGAGATAAATCTATTGTCCATGGTGCATATAACCTCTCAATTCTGTTAATCCAGCACATACATATGTTATGCTTCAATGTTGTTGCAGCTTCAGGTTATGGTCTATGGCTGACAGCCAAACATAGATTTAATTAAAACACATGGTGGGTAGCAATGAGACCCATGGTCTAACCTTAGCACAATCCAAAAGTAATTAGCTGGCTGTAAATGATGATTTAGTCAAATGATTTAGAATAGAGATCACTGAGCAACTGTTGCAAACCAGGGCAATTTGGCGGTGAACTAAGGAATTGGCACACTGATTATCCTAGGATGTTCCCAACAACATGGATTTATTTCTCAAATATCCATTGTTTACAACTGCTGCTCATTCTCAAAATTTCCCAGGTATGATTGTTAGCCACTTTAGCATTGCTATGATGCATAAACTTGTTACTAGCATGTGATAACTATAAACAAGAACATTTAACTCTACATGACAATAGGATTTCGTATTATAGATTTTAAGGCTGCTTCCATACAGAGTGCTCACAAAACGCAACGCATAGATTTCATACGCTAACTACCATGGACAACCTATTTTGTCACTAATCACCTTAACAGGGAATAAAGTGGGCATCATACATATGCTCACCATATTGTTATCCTTAGTGTATGCTCAATGCTCAAAGTGGATTTGCCACATGCCTTGTTTACAATACAATGGATGAGGCTTTACTGAAGCAATGGATTCACATATGTTGATGATATTGTAAAGGATGATTTTATAGCTATCTTATCTATTGCAAATGATGATACTAAAAGCATAAGTATCAATATTTGGTGGCGAACACATGCTTCAACTACATAGAATGGAAATTGGCCAAAAATGGTTTGATATTGGGAAGTTCAGCTCTTAAAAAGTTACAAACAGGAGTGCAATCAGGATAGGGAAAACATCTCTAAGTACAATCTGATGGGGGATAATCAATAAATTGGCATAAAGAAATATGTCAAAAAATCTATTAATATAATCAATGAATTTGACAAGAAACTGTTAGCAGCAGTAGCCTTTAACTAATTATAAATTTTTTCCTTGTCTTTAATATCTACAAAATTCATAATTTACTCTCATCCTCTAGAATTGTGAGACCACCCTCCAACTTTGTGTAACATGCAAATCAAAGATGCTTGGCCTCAGTAAGTAGTTTAATCACAATACTTCTTTCAGTTGAATGTGCAAATAGTATGAATTTGACATAATGCATCATTATGGTAAAGCTTCTAGATATGAACTGTGTTGGAGTTTATAAGTCCCAACATTTTGAGTGGACACTCTACCCATCATTTGATAAGCATAAGATGGGTGGAGTGTCCACTTGATGGGGGGTTTTTCACCACCTAATATGAAGATAAACAAACTCAATAATTTACTCCCATAGAAATCACCCCTTAGAATTGCTAGAGCCACTACAAGACCCTGAAATAATTGATGTAATCTCATCATCGAATATTTTGCAGT
This sequence comes from Larix kaempferi, assembly GCA_027924585.1. Taxonomy (NCBI): domain Eukaryota; kingdom Viridiplantae; phylum Streptophyta; class Pinopsida; order Pinales; family Pinaceae; genus Larix; species Larix kaempferi. The sequence goes on from BSBM01000311.1 coordinate 8,744,891, forward strand.
CACAAAGATGATTTCACCTTCAAGTGCTAGGAGTGAAGATAATACTCAAGTGTATATTGGGTATACCTTTGAATAGGCTACATGTAGGTACCATCATAGGTTTGATTTCAAAAAAGACTACACCAGATGACCATCCAACATGAATGGAGGTGGGATGATGAATGAGACACACAATCAAAGATGCTATCTATATTTTTATTTTTTACATATACTTACTACTCTAGAGTCCAACTACACTAGATTACCAACAAATATGAACAGTTTGATAAACATTACTCTTAGAATTAGGTCGGAGATACACTCTGCACTACCCAGATTTTATTTGGACATGGAAATATCAGTTCCATTAAGTGTACTGCTTGTTTCTGGCATCAATTCCTTTCTTCCCAATCAACCCAACAATATTTCATTCTACAGATAAGCACATTTGCATCAGATTATAGACTTCTGACAAATATTACCCAGAAAGTTGGAGGTTGGAACTAACATGGAAAAAAACTCAATAGTTGAAGCAAGTAAGGTCGTCATGGCTTGAATATACTGAACATTAATGCCACAAACAGCTCAAGAGACATTGTCGAAAAACCAAAACTCAATCAACAAAAAATGGAATAAAAAATAAAGGTTCTGCCCTGTCAATTAAACAATCAAATAGAGCTCAAAAAAAAATCTTTAGCTAGAAAAAAATCCAAATATTCTAATTAGTGATTGCTGTAAGTTCCTATCAAGTTTGCAGTACCCTCATAAATTGATTCAACCTTGCCCAATGATTTGACTCCGTTGAGCCACAAATTGCCTCCTGGCAAAGTAGATCAGTAATTTATCCATGTTACAATGAGCATCTGTAACTCTTTCCAATTAATAGGGGGTTGTTCATCACCTAATATGAAGATAAACAAACTCAATAATTTACTCCCACAGCAACCACCCCTTAGACTTGCTAGAGCCACTACAAGACCCTGAAATAATTGATGTAATCTCATCATCGAATATTTTGCAGTCACAAAGATGATTTCACCTTCAAGTGCTAGGAGTGAAGATAATAATCAAGTGTATATTGGGTATACCTCTAAATAGGCTACATCTAGGTACCATCATAGGTCTGAATTCAGAAAAGACTACACCAGATGACCATCCAACATGAATGGAGGTGGGATGATGAATGAGACACACAATCAAAGCTGCTATCTATATTTTTATTTTTTGCATATAGTTACTACTCTAGAGTCGAACTACACTAGATTACCAACAAATATGACCATTTTCATAAACATTACTCTTAGAATTAGGTCGGATATGCACTCTGCACTCCCCAGATTTCATTTGGACATGGAAATATCAGTTCCATTAAGTGTACTGCTTGTTTCTGCATCAATTCCTTTCTTCCCAATCAACCCAGTAATCTGTCATTCTACAAATAAGCACATTTGCATCAGATTATAGACTTCTAACAAATATTACCCAGAAGTTGGAGGTTGGAACTAACATGGAAAAACACTCAATAGTTGAAGCAAGTAAGGTCGTCTTGGCTTGAATATATTGAACATTAATGCCACAAACAACTCAAGAGACATTGTTGACAAACCAAAACTCAATCAACAAAAAATGGAATAAAAAATAAAGGTTCTACCCTATTAATTAAACAATCAAATAGAGCTCAAAAAAAAATCTTTAGCTAGCAAAAAATCCAAATATTCTAATTAGTGATTGCTGTAAGTTCCTATCAAGTTTGCAGTACCCTCATAAATTGATTCAACCTTTCCCAATGATTTGACTCCATTGAGGCACTAATTACCTCCTGGCAAAGTAGATTAGTAATTTATCCATGTTACACTGAGCATCTCTAACTCTTTCCAATTAACAAGGGGTTGTTCACCACCTAATATGCAGATAAACAAACTCAATAATTTACTCCCACAGCAACCACCCCTTAGACTTGCTAGAGCCACTACAAGACCCTGAAATAATTGATGTAATCTCATCATCAAAAATTTTGCAATCACAAAGATGATTTCACCTTCAACTGTTAGGAGTGAAGATAATACTCAAGTGTATATTGGGTATACCTCTGAATAGGCTACATCTAGGTACCATCATAGGTCTAAATTCAGAAAAGACTACACCAGATGACCATCCAACATAAATGGAGGTGGGATGATGAATCAGACACACAATCAAAGCTACTATCTATATTTTTATTTTTTGCATATACTTACTACTCTAGAGTCCAACTACACTAGATTACCAACAAATATGACCATTTTCATAAACATTACTCTTAGAATTAGGTCGGAGATGCACTCTCCACTCCCTAGATTTCATTTGGACATGGAAATATAAGTTCCATTAAGTGTACTCCTTGTTTCTGGCATCAATTCATTTCTTCCCAATCAACCCAGCAATCTGTCATTCTACAGATAAGCACATTTGCATCAGATTATAGACTTCTGACAAATATTACCCAGAAGTTGGAGGTTGGGACTAACATGGAAAAACACTCAATAGTTGAAGCAAGTAAGGTCGTCATGGCTTGAATATATTGAACATTAATTCCAGAAACAACTCAAGAGACATTGTCGACAAACCAAAACTGAATCAACAAAAAATGGAATAAAAAATGAAGGTTCTTCCCTGTCAATTAAACAATCAAATAGAGCTCAAAAATAAATCTTTAGCTAGCAATTTATGTTAAGCATTTATCTTACTAGTCAGGCTAAGCTCATTTAAATTTAACTAGATACAAACCTTAGGTTTAAAATTACTTGCCATAATTGTCATACAAAATAATCTATTATCTTTGAGAATTAGATGGGAAAAGGATGGAAGGAAAGAAGCAACACATCAGCTGCTAAGTTAAGAAACAAAGGAAGCAGTAACAAAGTGGAAATGCTTTTGTCCAATGTCACAGAAACCAAATGGAGCCCACAACAAGCAACTATTAAGCAAGTAAATAGAAAGGAATCCATGGAATAAAAGAAATGAAATGCATTCAGCACAAGGATTTTAAAGCAAAGAAACAAACATGAAAACTCTAACTACGTTTATGAACCTTCAAGTGTAACCAAATAAATAGATATTCATCAAGTGCAACACATATCACAAACAAATAACATCAATGGGCACAAACTAGCTTCATACGATTTTTTCACAGGGATACACTATTCAAAGCTTAGTGGTAGTGAACAATTAGTGATTTAGAAATACTTGAACAATGATTATAAGATCTTCTTGGTTGACATAATTGGTTACCAAAATAAAGAAAAGTAGTAAGAGATGTCATTCCTGGTTTGGTTTCAAGAATTTTGGGGTATGTAGCAGTTTTGAGCAACAATCAAAGTGAACTCTGGGCCTTTCTCCCACTTCCAAACTACACTGTACATCATTCTAGGCACTGCTTATCCCCCAGACAACCCTAATCAACGATTATGGCATGAAAATAGTCATATATAGGACAAATTAGTAATTATGGGCATGAATTTCGACAAGAACAATAGTTCAGGGGGCCCTCAGACCTCCAAAATAGTGGCCTCCTTCTACACAAAAAAGTTGCCTCCTTCTTGTCTCTCACACTGGCCAGTATGTCATTCAGAATTAAGGAAATGTCAGGAAAAATTATTAACTTCTCTAGAAGACAAAATGAAAATGCATGGAATCTTTATAGAAGAATGCACCTGTAAAATTCCTTCATTTCCATTTCAGCCTTTTTCTTAAGTTCAACCTCGCTGAGTTGTGAACTTGGAATTCCTTGAGAAGAATGTTCTTGAAGTTGAAATTCAACATATTTAGTCTTACCACATTTGTGCCCTAGATGGGTTAAATTGTCCTCCTTTAGCTCTTTTTGTCACTTGTAGTCAAAAAAGAGAGAAAAATAGCTCAAACAGGTCAAAAAATGAGCAAAATCGCACTCAAAGTGGGTTTTATACATTTACTGGGCATGCAGCCAAGTCAAAATCACATTGACCAAGTAGCACTCAGTCAACCCCAAGTTTAACTCATTCAATTTGAAAAAAAATTGTGTTAGAAGTGAAGGATGATAGTAGGGTGTTAGATGATGGGTAACCCTAGTCTTTCTAGAATTTAAACAATGTGGGGTAACCAAATCAATATAGAGGATATAAAACCCTTTTTACAAGTGTAGAGGATCAAGATCAAGTGGCAGATGATAGTCCCGTAGGGTGTTAGATGATAGAAGTGAAGTTCAAAATCATCAATAACAAGTGGCAGATGACATCCTCTAGAGAGTGCTGGGGATAAGAAAATCTTGATTAAGACTGCTCTTGTTGCAGTGATCCTGTTTTAAAGCAGAAAGAAATAAATACTCAGTCTTAATTAGAATATACCATTTTTGTCACCTGGGGTTTGACTGATTGGTCAAGCGGGGGTGGTGATATTCCCCTCACCAGGGTTCAATTCCATCCAATAGCATGACATGATTAGCCCCTCCACAAAGAAGGGGACCATTATGAGCTGCATAAGCAGGTCGAACGTGGTGATGGACAAGGTCCTATACCATATTCTACATGTGAAGTTAAACTCTTTGTCTGGATAAACTTGAATCAACCAACAGTTCTTTGAATGTGATCAAAACGAATCATATTGGACTCAGCTTGACACCACAAAGAATCCTTCATCTACAAGGATTTGTCTAGGGAAAATTCACAAGAAAGAAAGAGAAATGCTTTGTATTAAAAATTAGCAGTTCTAATACTGATAAGAAAATGTATAGAACCCAAGCAACCTGAATCTGATATGTTTCTACAAACAAGTAACATTGGGAAAGCAATAATCTTAACATGAAAAGCTGGGGTAGGGAGGCTTGTAAAGGACCTGGAGGGAGAACTTACAGTTCAGTTTGCACGGGCCTGGGGCATAGCATCCACAAATTGCAGAAATGCACAGTTTGTGCAAAGGCTTGGAGCAGCCTTATTTTTGGTGTCCTGAATTACACTATTTTGAAAAAAAATTTAATGTAATTTGGGGGTAAACAACACTCCCCTCTTGTATCAGAGGGAGACTTTTGATTTAGCATCATTCCTTAGAGGAAAGATATATATACTTTTAGTACTCAAGCCATTGTAGATAGCTAGACTTCTTTGAAGTTTGTGAATTTTCCCCACAGTTATAGCTGAGGCATTGTACACTTTCTGTAAATTAAGAAAAAAATTGTTTCAGCATCAAAGAAAACTATTCTTAGCATGAAAATAACTCATGCGAAAGTCTTTCAAGGTGTAGGTCATGTTAAGGTGACAACAATGGATGCCATGATGATGCACTTGTGCTGTTAAGGTGGTCCCCATGCTAATGTGGTCTTCTGTGCAGATGAGTCTAGGTGCAAATCCTAGGCAACTTTGACCAAAATCATGGCCTTGTAGCTAAAGGTCTTCTAGTTATAATGATGATATCTTTTAAGGAATCATTTACCATGTCTAGTGAAAAATAAAAAAAGGGGTTTATATACCAAAACAAACATGAAAAGCATTCAAGATTAAGAACAATGTCACCAGAATCGGAATCAACAAAAACTCAGCAAGGCAGAAGAGTGAAGAGTTTGAATCGAATCGGGAATAAATCAGGAAAAACTTGACAAGTACAAAAATAAAGATATATACATAGTTTGAATTTATTTTTTTAAATATTTTTCAGTGATGCTCAATAAAACCATGTCCATACAATGGAAAATATCAATGGATGTCCAAAATTTCATGGATCAATAGGTATCTCATATATAATGAGTCCAAAAAGGATCAAAACAGAGAACTGGAAGCATCTGTTTTTAAAAATATGCTAAATTCTGTAACAGTCACTAGCCAAGTAAAACCTCGAAAAAAAACCTGATACTTTTATGCCCTAGATGCCCAATAGCATTGGTGAATGGCCAACAAGTGTTAGTGGGTGCCCTAGATGGGTTAAATTGTCCTCCTTTAGCTCTTTTTGTTAATTGTCCTCCTTTAGCTCTTTTTGTCACTTGTAGTCAACATGTCAAAAAATGAGCAAAATCGCACTCAAAGTGGGTTTTATACATTTACTAGGCATGCAACCAAGTCAAAATCGCATTGACCAAGTAGCACTCGGTCAACCCCAAGTTTAACTCATTCAATTTGAAAAAAAAATGTGTTAGAAGTGAAGGATGATAGTAGGGTGTTAGATTACGGGTAACCCTAGTCTTTCTAGAATCTAAACAATGTGGGGTAACCATATATTCTTGGCATGTGCATCTAGTAGAGGATTCAAAATTCTCAAAATAGGCATGGTGAACTCAATGATTTGGTTGTACCACTTATCGAAGGTTAAATATTTGAAGGCAATGTTTTGGACATCCATTTAGATCTTCTAGGGATCAAACCAGAGAGCAATCACTCATCGATCCAAAGTGAGGTGGAGCTCCCACCCCTATGGAAGATGCCACTATTACATTGTGAAAGCAACCAATGGATACTCAAATATGGAATGCATGTATGCATTGTGGGCATCCACATAGGCATGGAGCAACTCATTCATGAGGAATTTGCACCAGTTGAGTTTGATCTCCTAGTTATGCTGAGTAAGGAAAACACATAATATCCTACTGAAAATCATTTTTCTATGCTGTGATCAACCATTGATAAGAAAATTTATGGAATTGTGCAAGCTTTGAAGAACTTGTGACACTACTTGTGAGACAAGGAGACCATAGGAGATTGACCACAAGCCAATGAAATACAACAAACTCAGTTGAAGTTAGAGGAAAGTTGCCCCTTGAAGCAAGTGAAATTCAACTTGATCATGTAGTACAAGAAATGGGAAGAAACATAGAGGCAAATTTCTTGTCTCAACCCCTCATCACAACATTAAAAATTCCGCTGAAGTAAAAATCTACTAAGATTGCAAATTTTAGCACGATGTGTCCCACTGATGAGGTCTTCACTGACATTGTTGACTCACTTAGGAAGTTGACAGAAGGATGAATAGAGGAGCACAAAGACCATCATCTGGAAATCGACATGTTATGTTTACCCTGATTGCAACAGCTATACAACAAACTTAGTTAAAGTTGTAGGAAAATTTCCCCTTGAAGCAAGTGACCTGTCTGTAACAAATCAACTTGATCATTTAGTAGAAGAAAGGGGAAGAAATAGAGAGGCAAATTTGTTGTCTCAAGTTTCAACCCCTAATCACAACATTAAGTATTCTGCTGAAGTAAAAATGTACTAAGATTGCAGCTTTTAGCATAATGTATCCCACTGATGAGGTATTCACTAACATTGTTGAAAGTTGGCAGAAGGCTAAATAGAAGAGCACAAATACCATCATCTGGAAACTGGGATGTTATGTTTACCCTGATTGAAACAAGATACAACTATAGTTAATTAGGGATACAAATTACTCTTAAATATTTGGTCAATTTAGAGTGGGGAAGACATTGGCTAATTGAGGAGATATTTATACCAGTTTGAGATGGAATAGGATGTAGGGAATTTAAAATGGTCCTAGGTTTGATTGTTAGCCACTTTAGCATTGCTATGATGCATAAACTTGTTACCAGCATGTGATAACTATAACTATAAACTTGTTACTCTTGCGGTGCTCCAATATTATGCATTCAAATGATAGGAGTTTTTACCAATACTCCAACCCAAAAATCCATTCTTTAATTATGTTTATTAGGATCAACACCATTTGAAGTGTGTCCCATATTGACCATTAATATATATCCCATCCCACCTATATGAACTAAATACCTAACAAATCCTAGCTAAATATGGTCATCAATATAGGTCAAGACATTGCTTTTGCATTGGATTTATAGACCATTTATGTGACATTATTGGCTTAGGAATGACCTAGGCAACACTAAATCATTAAAAGTGGGTTCTAGTGTGACCTACCATAGTTTCATTAATGGTAAGAAGAATCAACTTTTTTATAGACCAAAATACCCCCTAGTATAGTTTTCTAACATAGTATTTTATTATGATGAGACCTTACCCTATGTAGAAAGACCTCCTTCTCCTTGATCTATTAGTTTCATAATTTCCCTACTTCCTTTAACACCTATTATGTCCCATCCATAAATCCCAAGTTCCCCAACACCTCGACCATTGAGTTTTTCTCTAGTAGATTAATTTAAGTCTATGTAAACTATTTTATGTTTTTTTATTCCCAAATATATAGAGCAACAAAAATATGAGCCAACAGACCCGCCTATATGAGCCAATAGACCCGCCTAATAATTATAAGCTACCTAGCTATGTCACTAATAGATGTATCTCTATTCATACTAGTGTTTTTTTATCCTTATGGGGAGTGTCCCTAGGGGCTGTATGTTATAATGAAACTAATAGGTATGTGCAAATAATCCAACTGATCAACATACACAAAAATCACTCTTAAGGTGCTGGGAAGAAATCAAGAGCAAATTTAAGTTCTCGGTAAAATAATAAAGATGGTTGAGATCATATTCTTAATGCCAATTACAAAATTGAAATGAAACAAATGAAAAGAAGAAAATATGAGTCTTAAGTGATTAAGAAGTCAAAGTAAGTGCATTAAAGCTACAAACACTGTGATACAAGTTACAATTAATAACTATCCATCCAAGATATTCAAAGAGCCAGAGGCAAGATATATTCAAACCAAATCCATGTGTTATTTAAGAGATTGCATTACAACATTGTGTTAACACAAGAGAGGTTGCAATAGTCCTAGTATCATGCCAATGATGGAACCAGTCAGTTGGATCCAAAAGGTAGAAGGGTGATCAGAGCATGTTGTAATTTTCCCAATGAATACTCGCTAATCTTTGCATATTTAATCTCGCTCTGCATTTATAGAATCAAAATCCACTCCTAATTGCTTATGGGAAGAGGAAATAAATCATACTAAATCAGATAATATCTGCATGCTTGACACTGTAGCTTGGTTTGTTGTTTGGGTGGCTTTTCTTGTTATTTTGGATTAGTGTTTAGTGTGAAAAAGTTATTATTTATGCTAAATTCCAAGGATAACTACTAAAACTACTTCCCTTCAACACTAATATTTATTTTATTTTCTCTCTGTCACTTAAATTGTCTAAAGAAATAACCCTCAGCATTGGACTTCATCCTATCATTATTGTTGTTTAAAACAATCATCCATTTCCTTTAGAAACAATCAAAAGGGCAACCAACCCTTTACTTTTTCCTTCATTAGCTATTCTACTAGTGCTCATAACCTTGACCACACTCGTGATGTCGATGTTATCATGCAAATATGAGCCAACAGACCCGCCTAATAATTATAAGCTACCTAGCTTTGTCACCAATAGATGTATCTCTATTCAGACTAGTGTATTTTTAGCCTTATGGGGGGTGTCCCTAGGGGTTGTATGCTATCATGAAACTAATAGGTCTGTGCAAATAATCCAACTGATCAACATACACAAAAATCACTCTTAAGGTGCTGGGAAGAAATCAAGAGCAAAGTTAAGTTCTCGGTAAAATAATAAAGATGGTTGAGATCATATTCTTAATGCCAATTACAACAGTGAAATGAAACAAATGAAAAGAAGACAACATATGATAAGGATGAAAATATCTAGGTTCCTATAAGTGAGAAAACTATCAGCTCCCAATAGAAAATTTTTCCAATTGCTAACTTGATTTTCTCCACAGGTGGTAGAAGTTGGTCTCCAACCTTGATTTGCATCGATGGAATTGTAGAAACTCACAAATTGCCAACTTTCAATGGGAATAGCAGTAAGCTCGGGAATCAATTCAAGGAAAGATTTCAGTCATTGTAAAACCCTTACAAAGAGAATATCTGAATACACATTTTTCTGAAGAAAGCTTATGATTTTTCAAAACTTTATGCAAAATAGGCAATTTTACCATATGGAAACAAAGAACGCTTGCAATTTTTTAATCCATGCGATTTGAAGCAGGTGTGAAGTATAATGGATGCAGTTGTTCAATCGAATTCGAGGTACTATACAAGCAATCAATCCAGTTGTCACATACCTTTTAATGCTCAAAACCCTTCTGAAATGTACAGCCAAAGCAGTTTGCAAACCTCCAGATACATGCTACAAACTGGTAACACGATTCTTTGAAACTGAGCCTCATATGGGTGAAAATCAATAATTTTACCAACGTGATTCAGCCTTGATTCAGCATGGGCGATGCTAGGTGTTTTATTGGCAGTCTAGCAGCCAAATCGCGGGCGAATCGGACACCAAAACCGCTATTCCTTCAAATCGAGGGCGAACAATAGCTCCAAAAAAACCTATGCCAGAAATCGAGGGCGAACAATACCTCCAAAAACTGCCATGCCAGAAATCATGGGCGAATGAGTTTATAGGTAACAACATCCCTAAAAATCAGGGGCAACTGGTGCATCCAAGGAAAAATCAAGGAAAATAAACTGGTGAAAATAAATTTTCCCCTATTTCTCCCACAAAAATCGGGGGCGACTGGTTTCTCCTATAAATTCCTGCTAAATACGATTTTGGCTATATAGTTTTTGAATATTTATAAAATAATAAATAGTGGGCTATTAAAATTAATTTTCAAAAACCTTTTTTACATAAAAATTCGCCCTAAAAAAAATTGGAAACCTTCTAAATTCGCCATTGGGCTAAATTTCGCCCCTAAAATCATCCCTGCTCTAAATCATTGAAGAGAATAAAGACATTGTTTGGGTATGTCAGACATAACTAAGCATGTATCTAATCCAGGTATGTTTTCCTATGTCAAGTTAGAATCCTACCTTGTGCTAGGATCTTAGTATACCCATGTATTGAATGATCATGACCATACATATTCAAGATTACTTAGAATCATAATGTTGTGATAATATTGAGTTTATACTAATGAATGTATGATTATGTATGAGATCATGATGATGACACTAGTGCACACTTAAGCATGCATAGTGGTCAAGGATGGATAGAAGCTCATGACATGGAAAGGAAGTAGAGACCAAGAAGGAAGCAACCTCACAAGACATAAAAATATAAGTATTTGAATTGTTATTTGAATTGCTATTGCTTGTAATAGTTGTATGCATATTTGTATTCCTAGAATATATCATGCTAAGTGTAAGCATTCATATAGCATTGAACAGTATACTACTAATATGCATATGATTGGTAAGTTGGACAAACATTTCATTGTTGCTTGTCTAGAATGAAACCTCTTTGCTAACATGCTGAGAGCTGTGCACACTCTCGATAGTATGTTCTGGTAGAGATGGAAGGCATCTAGATAACCACTGTATGCATACAGGATATGGAAAAGCGTTGTGCCAAAGTATTGGTCAAAATAGTTGCATAACCATGTGAATCATATTTGTATGCATAAAAGGTTATCATGTCAACATAATTTGATGATTATGAAGTATTACTAATCATGTAATTAACTTTGATTTGTAGGAAAGATCATGAAGAATGATGAACACCGAACAAGTGATGGATGTTCAACAAGAAGACTTACAAATCAAACATGCTATAGAAGGCTCATGGCTAGAAGATTCTCTTAGAAAGAGGAAGAGGATCATGACGAGCTGTTTGCTCCAAGTGGCTAGATAAGACCATTCTATTAATGGTGTAATTGAAGAAGAAGTGCGAATCCAAAAAACTCCCAGTATTCAATTAAAGAAAGCTTTGTACGAGTACCCAGGATCGATAGTCATTTGATGAGATGAATGATCACCATGGGTGATGCGGATCTCAACCTTTGCTACAAGGTTGAAGATGTTTTCTATATACATATGACATTCTTCTCTTAGATGGATGCAAGAAGGAACTCACCACAAGAGTTCAAATGATATTGAGGCTCATATCAGTAGACCCATCTGACGGGAGATGGCACAGATAGATATGCAGAAGATCACTCAGAGTAGGAATGATGTTTAGTCATAGAGGGAGAATTGATAGCTTCTTGACAAGCTCGGGATTTACCAAAAGTAAAGCTGATCCTAACCTTTACCTTAAGGTTATGGATGATGAACCTGTCATACTATTACTATATGTGGATGATCTCTTTCTGATAGGGAATGAGAAACAAATCATGGAAAGCAAGAAGAAGCTACAGAATTTGACATGAAAGATCTCAGATTGATATGGCAAGGATCACAAGGAATCTTTCTCAACCAGGGAAAGTATGCTATGGAAATCTTGAAAAGATTTGATATGTTGGAAAGTAAATCCATGGATTCCAACTTGAAGCTGTTAGCGGATGACTCATCAGAGTTAGCGGATGTGACTCTCTACAGATAGATTATTGGGTCATTGATGTATCTGACAAATACAAGGCTAGATATATTCTTTGCTGTGAACACCTTGAGTCAGTATCTAGTGGAACCTAGGTGTGTTCACCTGATAGCTGCAAAGCATGTGATGAGGTACCTAAAGGGTATGATAGACTTTGGTCTATGCTATCTTGGAGATCATGACTTCAGATTGTATGACTACACAGATGTTGATTGGGCAGGAAGTGTATCAGATGGGAAGAGTACATCTGGTGGATGTTATTTTCTGGGATCTACCATGATCTCGTGGTTTAGAAAGTAGCAGTCAAGTGTGGCTCTCAGCATAGCTGAAGTGGAAAAGATAGCTACTTGCTCTGCTAGTTGTGAAGCGTTATGGCTTCAGAAGCTGTTATCCAGATTGTTTAACTTAGAGATGGACCCCACTGTGATCCTGTGTGACAACCAGAGTTGTATCAAGATGACAAAGAATCCAGTGTTCCATGATAAGTCAAAGCACATAGAGATCCGATATTTCTATATGGTGCAGAAAGAAGCTATCAAGATCGAGTATGTAAGCACTAACAAACAAGTTGCTGATGTATTGACCAAAACCTTTGTCTCGAGTAAAGTTTGAGTATTTCCGAGACAAGCTTGGTGTATTTCAAAAGGACCCTCCTCAAAAGGGGGAGTGATGTCGTCGCTGATGATGAGATTTCCTGCATCAATAGAATGGTCGATGATGTGGACACTTGTATTGATGATACCGACAATGAGGTCAATGATGTGGATACCTGTATTTGTGACATGGACAATAAGGTCGATGAGTGGTCCTTAGACTTGGTCTAAGTTGACAAGTGGATTGTATCATCGTTGGACACATGTCCTAAAAGAGATCCATAGACATATGTCTCCGAGAAAGAAGTCCCTAGTGGATGAGAGGGATTGCATCATCCTTGGACTTCGGTCCCCTGAATTGACCCGTAGACATCTGTCTCTGAAAATTGATGATAGGATTGCATCGTCCCTGAACCCGTGGTTCAAAATGTACATGATAGGACTACATCATCCCTGAACCCTTGGTTCAAAAGGTACGTGATAGGACTGCATCGTCCCTGAACCCTTGGTTCAAAAGGTACGTGATGGGACTGCATCGTCCCTGAACCCTTGGTTCAAAAGGTACATGATAGGACTGCATCGTCCCTGAACATTTGGTTCAAAAGGTACGTGAGAGGACTGCATCGTCCCTGAACATTTGGTTCAAAAGGTACGTGATAGGACTGCATCGTCCCTGAACATTTGGTTCAAAAGGTACGTGAGAGGACTACATCGTCCCTGAACATTTGGTTCAAAAGGTACGTGATAGGACTGCATCATCCCTAAACATTTGGTTCAAAAGGTACGTGATAGGACTGCATCGTCCCTGAACCCTTGGTTCAAAAGGTATGTGATAGGACTACATCGTCCCTGAACCCTTGGTTCAAAAGGTACATGATAGGACTGCATCGTCCCTGAACCCTTGGTTCAAAAGGTACGTGATAGGACTGCATCGTCCCTAAACATTTGGTTCAAAAGGTACGTGAGAGGACTGCATCGTCCTTGAACATTTCGTTCAAAAGGTACGTGATAGGACTGCATCATCCCTGAACATTTGGTTCAAAAGGTACGTGATAGGACTGCATCGTCCCTGAACATTTGGTTCAAAAGGTACGTGATAGGACTACATTGTCCCTCAACATTTGGCTCAAAAGGTACGTGATAGGACTGCATCGTCCCTGAACCTTTGGTTCAAAATGTACGTGACTGGATTGTATCGTCCATAGACATGAGACTTGTCTAAATTTGATAAGGATTGATCATCCTGGAAGTAGATCTGGATTGCATCGTCCATAGACATGAGACTTGTCTAAAATTGATAAGGATTGATCATCCTAGAATTTGATCTGGATTATATCGTCCATGGACCTATGTCCTAAAGTGAGAGGGATTGATCATCCTATAATAGGATCTTGTGTATTGTAGAGTACGCTGCTATGACGATGTTGTAGATTGAGATGATCCAGATGCTATAGATCGAGATGATCTATATGCTATAGATCGAGATGATCTAGATGCTATAGATCGAGATGATCCAGATGCTGTAGATCGAGATGATCCAGATGCTGTAGATTGAGATGATCCAGATGCTGTAGATCGAGATGATCCAGATGCTATAGATAGAGATGATCCAGATGCTGTAGATTGAGATGATCCAAATGCTGTAGATCGAGATGATCCAGATGCTGTAAATCGAGAGGATCCAGTTGATGCTGTTATGATGATGATCAGTTGATCTAGACGATGAGGCTGTTGATCGAGTGATCTAGATGATGATGTTACTGTAGCTGTTTGAGTGCTACAGAAGATGAAGACTCAGTACTGAAGATGTTGATGTTGCAATATTGAAGACCTGAAGATATTCCAGCAACTGGTTGAGTTATTGATGATGTTGAGAAAGCTTCCAATGATTTATAGATGTATCATGTATGATGTTGATAACTCCTTGCTCCTGCAGATGTTGTTATAATATCCTTCTCGTTAAGGTGGAGTGTTGAAATATTGTAACTTCTAAGAATATTATATTTGTATTTTATTATTCCGGAGATGTTTCATTCCTCCGATGGGACTTTGTCATGTATCCAGAGATGTTTATTCTTCCATGGTAACTTGAGTTATTAGACTTCCCTAGTGGGGGTCGACCCTGTATGTGTTATGTGGGTTAAAGGGTTATTAGACCACCCTAGTGGAGTCGGCCCTATCACATTATGTAAAGTGGTTAAGTTGGGGCCGACCTAGCTTGTGTAAAAGACAAGTTGGAGTTATGTATAAATAGAGGAGGTGTGTTCCTCATTTAACACACACTACACTCACTTGTGAATAGTGCATAGGTGAGGGAGAGATCTGTTATGGAGGAGAAGGAGCTCATGTCTAGGGTTTACATCTTTGTATTTGCTGGTCATCTATATTGAGGAAGCTTTGTTGGGTTTTCTACCCCATGAGGGTTTCCCAGGATAAATCTGTGTCTCTTGTGTTTATGCTGTACTTGTTGTTCTTTCAGTGATCCTGTATATGCTATTGTTGTGAAATGAAATGAAATGTTGATATTTTCTATCTTAGCATATTGAATCTTAACAAAAGTTTAGGGCGAGAAGAATGGTACTCAGACCCCCTAAGGGCATCATCTGGCAAACCCTCACCACTTGTTGTAACGACGGGACAAGAAATTCCAGGAGGTTCGTTGAAACAATGATTTCCAGGAGGTTCGGTGACGTTGGTAGAGAAAACCCCCGGATGTGTTGTTGAACAACTGTGGTCCATAATAACACCAAAAAAAGACACTTGTACAACTCCAGGTGTCCTCCAAAAAAACCGAAAACCCTACTAAAAGTAGCTGTAAAAAGTAGGCAGAAAAACCCCTAAAAAGTTCCTCTCCAAAATAACTGCAGACACGTCAAAATAGAAGGTGGCCCCAAAAGTTAGGGTAAAAAACCTTGCAGGAAAAAGAAAAAGCATCCCCAAGACAAAATAAATATTCCCACTTTTTGATGCCTTGGTTGGTACTAGAGCCAGCCGGGTAGGCTAGCTGGACTCCAAGGTGTCTTGGTTAGCCCTCCTCATTTTGCAGTAATTTTCCTCGCTACCAGCAACTGAAACCCTAGCGACATCTCTCCCATTCAAACCCTTACAGGAAACCAACTCCATTTCGTTTCTAATCCTCAATTCAATTGATATATATAATTATTTTTATATTGACATCTTATATTTAATACATAAAATTAATTTTATAATTAGTTTGGATTAAAATTGTGTTACTAATCCCGAGTCAGGTGTCATGATGGAAGCCAGGCACCTCACACACGCCAGGGCACGTGGCCAGGAATTGGGTCACTTCCCTCCCACTCCCATGCATAATCACCTACGGAGCTATGAGAGAACTGATGTTCCACATGGATTGGATGTGCCTCCTTGGCGGACTGGTGCATGGAGAAAAATCATTAAGGTAATGGAGGTTCTTGGCATTATGGAAAATCATCCTACCATGTGGGAAATGGATAAAACTGCTCTCGTGGGACAACACACGCTAACAGTTGAGACTGGAAAGTACTAGTAGGATTTCATGCAGGAAGAGCAGTTTCTCGGCGTCGTGATGAGGGCAATTGCACCTCATGATGTATAGGTAATTATTGTGATAAATTCGGTCAATGCCTCTTTCATGGTTACCTCCCTTTGGCTAGTTTGGTGTGCGCAGGGTGTGGAAAAGTCAGGACTCGGTGCTCTGCAAAGGATTTTGACTACTAAGAATAGGGTTCCAACCACCCTAATGGTTCGAGGGGATGATAAATCTATCACCAATTGGAGGGAGACGTAGTGGTGGTTCCTAGGAGTTGATAGAAATCAACTAGGGTGAATAGTTTAGATGGTAGGCACTCGTCGTTAAACTTAGGAGGTTGGCAAGAGGAAACGAGGCTATCAACATATGCCCCGCGTCGAAGGTGAAGTGGAGGAAGCTAAAGCATGTTATCATGATCGAATCCGTGAGGAAATTTGGAAAAAAAATTAAAAGGGATGAGGATTGGGTGAAGTCTGAGTAGGATACCCTGGTTACTCAAGATGAATGGGAGGAGATGCAGACTTGGTTCAAAGATTCCAACACCTCGCATACCCAGGAAACCAAACATATGAAAATGGTCCTCTTGTACTAGCAAGTTGAAACTTTGATAGGTAAAGCTATGATGGATGGTCAAGAAGAGAAGAAAGAAATCCTTCTTCAATTGGATTAGATGCTGACACAAATTGAGGATTTGAACAAAAAAATTGCCACCATAATCAGTTATTTCTAACTTCGAAGCCAAACTTAAACTACTAGCCAAAACAACCGTTGAAATGGTCTTCAAAATGGTACCTAAAGGCTATCAACAATTACAACTATCCCAAGCAAAGGAAGCCCATATTATTTATGTTATTGATTATGATTAAATTTAAATTTAATTTGAATAGTCTTTTTTTTTTTTATTATTCTTTGGATTTTACCCAAATGTTTATCTCCTTCCGAGCAAGTCCATGCAATTTCTTTAAACTAAATCTAAGTATTTACTTTTTTCAAACTCATGTATGAACTAAATCCAAAGACTTAATGCATTGTGACTGGTCTGATTTCCGATCAATCCATCGCAGATTTTTACTCTTTATGATATTAATGTACAACTTATTAACTTAAAAAAAACGTGTTATAAAATTTGAAGGTTTTAATGTATTTTCCACATAAACGTGTTAGTAAATTTGAGCTTTTTAATGTATTTTCCACCTAACGTATATTTATGTCAGGAAGAAAACGTAAGTAAATAGTTTGGTACCATAACTTTTAGTCCTTAATAATAAGTATGCATTATATTTGAATTTGAATTTAAATTTAATAATAAGTATGCATTATATTTGAATTTGAATTCAAATTTAATAATAAGTATGCCTTATATTTGAATTTGAATTTAATAATAAGTATGTATTATATTTGAATTTGAATTTGAATTTGAATTTGAATATAAATTGTGTTTGAACTTAAAATTTCATTTAAATTATTTTTAAATGATAAAAAATGATTTTATAATTAATATTTAATTTTTTTTTTTAATTTTTTCTTTTAAATTAGCAAAGGTGGAACATAAATGATACGTAATACTTATTAGAAATCATATTCTGATATAATTTGCAAAAATAGTTAATGACATATTTTTTATACTCGTTAGGTGTATTTAAGTGGTAAGAGATTTCTTTTTTTAAATTAACAATGTTAAATGATTATTGATTTTGTATATTTTTATAATTTTATTCATCTTTTTAAAGTAAGACCCAGATTCAAAGTTTGTGGGATATCACTATCAACTCTTGGCTAAGGCAAAATCTAGGTTTAAATCTGGTTGGAGGATTTGAAGTTTAGTGAGAGAATGTGAAATTTACCTCCAAATCATCTTCAATACAAAATTTAAATATATATATAAACTTTTTATATCCTAAATTTAATTAGTTGTACTTTTATTCACAACTTTGAAGCATAATCCAAATTTTATTTATAATTTTGAAAAATTCCTTTATATTAATTGTTAATATTTTATTGGAAGAGATTTTAACTAAGTTCTCCACCACTTATCTGGCATAGAAAATTGGCTACCTCTTCATACCTTACTTTAAATCTCATTTATACTTTTGTTACTACAAGTTTTATTTTTGTAACATTTTTTTTTCACTAGAAAAAAATTTATAATCCATTTTACTGACATAAACTGAACCACATTATTCACTCAACCTCTTGGTCTTACATCCATAATAACTTTGAGAACTAAATACCATAACTGATCTCATCCAACAAACATTTAACATTCTTTTACATAAGTAACTTCTTACTTTGCATACAACCATACTCTTATATATAACTAAAAACATTTATTGACAAGCCTTCTAAAAAAATTGGTACTCAAAAAGAAAAACTAAATCAAAAACATATTATCCACAATATGGTTCCAAATCTAGTTCTTGCAGGTTGTTATTGAACATCTCCCAAACATGCCAGGGACCTTCACCCACTTGAAAGCCCCTTTCGAGAAAGAATCCAACTTTACATTTATCTCTTTATAGAAAAGACAAAAAGAGTCTTGGAACACATATCTACTAACCTGGTAATTTCCTCATATAAAAACTTGAGAAAAATATTTTTTTTTAACTTTTCTCTATTTCATCCAATCAAGTAATGTTTTTTAAATACTTTTATATGGAATATATCTATATCTATATATATGTGATAGTAGAACTACATTTCAAAATCTCTCGTATTCCCACTTGTTTACAATGCAAATGGTTAAGTCAATACCGAGACTTGCATCATATTAAATATTAAATAATATTTAATATGATGCAAGTCTCGGTATTAAGTTAACCATTTGCATTGTAAACAAGTGGGAATACGAGAGATTTTGAAATGTAGGTCCACTATCATCTCTTAATAAATAAACTCCATCCACTTCAACTTGAATTTAGAAGCATGGAGAACAAACTCTATGCCTTTGCTTATTTTAATCCAGAAACCATAATAGATCAATGCAGGGTTATGAAATAGTTAGCTTAAATGCTTGTGTTAATTGTTAACACAATAAGGATTATAAGATGGGTATTTGTATTGTATTATAAAATTTTATTAAATAAATTAAAGTAAGCTATGATTAAAGTATTATTAACATAAAAATGAAATAAAAAGATATAATGAAAATTATTTTTATTAATCAAATACAATGATTTTTTTTAAACAGAAAATGTTGATACTGCTATTTTTCATTGGAATTAAGGGTCAGTCGGATTTGAAATCGGGTGGGATGGGAAACATTGTCCCTCCCAACCATTACACTGTCCACTTGGGATTAATCAAACACAATGATTAGAATGGTGGTAGTTATATTTGATAAGAGATGTGTTTTTTATATTTATTTGTCAAAATGTTTCATACAAGAAATTGAAACTACATTTTATAATAATGAAAAAAACCTTAAGATGCAAGAAATGTAACTCTAATATGGGTTTAGGGCTAAGTACAATGCTGATTTCAATGACATGGAGTTGTAGGTAAAAAAAGAGGGCCTTGTTGATAAATATTTTTTTTCTCATTGCTCCATTTAAAGTCTTTGTTCTTCTCTTTGGAAAGAAAATTTACATATTGATTTAGATGTTCTTCAATTATCCATCACATATTTGAAAAATGCATGAGAAGACCATGGAAAATGTGTTGAAAGTTTAGGACCCAAAAACTATGAAAATTTTTAGTATCGAGCCCAATCCTGAAATGAACTTGGAGGACCACCTATATCAGTCTTTCCTTCTTTACTAGAAATGGTCTCCATTGCATTAAGTTCTTGTATGATATGGGGGAATTTCTATTGGACCTAGTTAATGGTGAACCACTTTCCTTGGTGAAGAAGTTTCCCTACCTTGACAGCTGAAAGAGTTGTATACTATGTTGGCAATTATTCCTCAACTTGGTGTCCATGGTTTGATCCAATGTCACTTGCACAATCTAGTTAAGGTTGTGATCTATAAGGGTCCCATCACCTTTGAGATGTGCAACAAAGTTGGAAGGTATGGTTGAATCAAGTGTGAATTAAAGAGAAGGTGCAGTAAATTGGGGAGGGGTGGAAGATCCAATTCAAAATCATTCTCAACAACAACCTTGGTGACGATGTAAGGCCTATATTGGAGTGGTGTGAACTTCTTGTGGGTGCATGTGAATCTCTTTTGTGTAACTTTACAATGTCACAAACTTGAAACTTATGTGGAAATCGATGTTGACCATGCCACTACTTATGTTAAATTTATGATAATATCATGAACTTGTTGTTGTATGTGTTGGATCTATTCAACAAACTTGGCTTCTTTGTCCACCTTATTTTTAGCATGGGAGGAATCTTCATGTGCTAATGTAATTAAAAGAGAAACGTCAATTGGGTGCAAACGGGTGGAACACCAAGCACACCTAAATAGAGTTGTGGAAAATAGAATTGTGAATAGTTATATTGTAGCTATGTTGAAAATAAGGAAGGATTTCATCCCATGTATGTGAATGCTTGGAAAGAATATGCACAATAATCTTGTTGACTACCTTCAATTTTCCATCAATATAAGAATGGAAGCAAGTCAATTTTCCCAACCCAATATCCATAATGGACCATAGGCTAGACCATAAAATAATTAGGAACTCGAGTCCTTATTATAGACAATGACCTTTAGAAACCCAGAATGAACCCAAGCATGCTAAAAGAGAGTTTATACTTTCCTTATATTATGACCCTCCTCTTGTAGGGTAAGAATGAACCCAAACATGCTTGAAGAGAGTTTATACTTTCCCTATATTATGACCCTCTTCTTGTAGGGTACCCAAATTGTGATTATTAAGCAAAATTTGGGGTCAAGAATGGGCATGAATGAATTTCTTAAATTAATTTAAAGAACATTTAATTTGAACCAATAGAATTTAAGATCACGAGTTGTCAAAATGTGTTTTGATTTTGTCTTGTCATGGGTTGACAAAACAAACTCAAAACAAACTTTTACAACTCATATCCAAGTGTCACCTTACAATTCAATAATAGTTGACCATGATAAAAAAATTCCAACCTATTACTTTACTTATTTAATAATAATAAATTAAAAATCCCATGGCATTTTTAAAATTTTTATGTAAAAATGACCTCAAAATACTTAAAATATTTATTATGTTGATGATGTCTTTTAATGTCCTATACAGTCTATAGGACCTAAACAAAATATAGTAAATAAAGAAAAATTAAAAATTAAAATCACATAATTATTTATTGATTGATATATCAATTTTATGTACTCAAGTTACCTTGAAATATTAAAAATTATATATTAATAATAATAATGGAAGATTACAATATAGGGGTAGTAGTTAAAGGGGGAAGGGGTCATCTGTCACCCAAAAGGACAACAAGAAATTTATTTTACTTTGGCAGTCAATCAGTCAACCAACAATGAAGCTAAATCCTTCTTCCATAGCAAGGGATTAATTTTTTACAAGATTTAACCTCAGTGGATGTCCTTATTCTTGGAGACTTGCACATCATCCTCTCAACCCTCAAACACAACTCCTACTCCTCCACAAGCTACAGAAACAAAACCCTTTAGAAAATGTCTCCCCTCTTTTTAAAGAAAATTAGAAGCGTCAACTTTTATATGTAAAACATCACCAAAATTGAGAAGCAAATGTCATGGAAAACTTTGGGGTGGCCTTAGGAGGAGTTATCTCATCTGGAATTTGGAAGGAATTGTATCAATCACAAAACCTATTCCATGATCCTGAAAACCATTTCCAAATGAATGCTTACATTGTTAAGGCATCCATGCCTATGTTGTTAAGATGTGGTATGGAAATTGGACAGTATATTGCGGGGCTTCACCACCACCCTAAAAAAAGATTAATGTATTCCTACCACCTATTGTCAAAGGATGCATCCTCCTACCCACACTCATGTGACCTTAGTATTTCTTTTTCCACCTTCCTAATATTCCACTTCACCATCCACAAAACCTTCATGACCCTTTCCTAAACTCTCCTTTACTCTTGGTGAGCCCTCTCTTCTCTTGGCTAGAATCCATGTCAATGAATATTAAGTGTTGCATGTGTTTTTGTTGTGCATTAATGAAAGATGTCAAGGCAATAAAGTAGATTATTGGCCACTACAATCATGAATTGAGCTATACTCATGGGTATCTCACTTACATTGATCTTCAATCCACTAGATGGAAGGTTACAATAGGAAAATTGCCTAGCAGGGTGGAGGAAAAGATGGGATCTTGGAATCTCAGACAAGATGAGTATCTGGAAGCCATTGGACACAAATGAATGGAGAATTATACCTCCTTGTCTCACCTCAAAGAGAATAATTTAGAATTTCAAAACTCTATGCATGCCATTTTTTTATATTAATGTACAAATTGTTAATTTCATGGGATATCTTGCTCAAGAGAGAATTCCTCACAGGGGCTTCACGAGCAATAAACCGCTATCATAGCACGTTCATTCGTGGCATATGAAACAATACCCCTAATTTCACTAAATATTGGAAAATATGTTCCAAAATCGTTTTTTTTAACCCCCTCCCAATATGTCTTCCCAATTTTAAAAAACCCCTATTTTCACTAGATATTGTATGTATCAATTTTTTCATTAACATTTTTTATACCCCTTTATATTTCTACCTAGTATATTGATATGGTACCCCTCTTATGACCCCACATGCATTCTACAATGCACGTTGCTTCTTTCGATGTATATTGTGGATGCACATTACTTCACCCACAATGTAATTACTCAACCACATATCATTATGATTTGCAACATTTAATGGTCTAATGAAGAGATAGGAGATCACTTCTTGTATGTCACTAGAGCTAATGCACATAGTACAACATTTAGATTGCATGTTGCAATTCCCCAATCGCTGACCAAGCCTGTTGTGGGCTAGGTATCTAAGCCCCCAGGGCCTGTAACAAGCTCTAGGAGGCTGTCTCAACCTCCCAAGGTCTGTAATAGGAACGAGTGGTTGGGTATTCAAGCCCCCAAGGCCTATCAAGAGCCTATAATAGGCCCTAGAGGCTTAGAGCTTCCCAAGGTTATTGCTAACAACTAACTGAGTGTTATTGGTAACAACTAGTTGTCAATGACCACTGTCTCTCGACTATGATCGATTGGAAACCCTCTTCACCACGAAACCCCTGGCCTCAAGCATGCCTCAAGATGCAATTTCCCTGTGTACTGGTAAGCTCGAGCCTTGCCTCAACCCGATTTATCATCCGGTCGTGATCCCGCCATCTCTATTTGGTTGATATTTGTCAACCTGCCGATATAAAAAATACCTCAAAGTATTTTTGTATTGTTACATTAAATAAAAAAACCCTTTGACCCTTAATATATAAGCAATATAATTTTTAGGTTTTCATGATTATTTAATAGCGCAATATGAATGAACGTGATATTATATTTCCTTCTAGTGAATCCCCCATGGAATTCCTCTTGGCCCGCCCTATGAGGGAAACATCACTAAACCAATGGAGAAGCTTGACATCAAAAACTCAATGGAATTAGTAACTAGTGTTGCTATAAGGTTTGAGATATTTCCAATTCTGTAAACTATTGATGTTTTTATTTTTATTTTTAGTAGGTAAGTTTGTTAGGCAATATACCTATTTCCTCTAGGGAAAAAGAACAATTCTATTTTTGGTTAAACATATCATAGAAATAAGTAACTCCACTGTAGAAATGAGACCATGTGTTTTTGTATCTTATGTTGAACACTAGTAGGGTTTAGCTGAAGTGAAGATTTAGAAATATAACTACAAGGAAAAGGCCCTTTAGCGGAGGTTATAGTGGATGCTCCTCTCAAAAGAGCCCAAATATCCATTTATAGTAGAGGTCACTAGCGGAGGTGAGCAGCCAAACGTTTTAGTGTATTTTTTTGCGGTGTGTTTATTCAATACTAACACACCGGTGCATGTGTCACCACCACGCAGTAGTGTTGTCATAAATCATGTTGCACTGTGACCAAAAAATATCATCAAGCGGGAACAAACTATATTTTTGTAACCGATGCTATATTTCAACACAAACGCACCAGTGCATTTACAACCACCAAGCACCGGGATGCCATAAATCATGTTGCACCGCGACCAAAAAAATCATCAATCGAAAAAAAAATATTTTTGGAACCAATGCGTTACTTCAATACAAAGGCACCCATGCGTTCACAACCACCATACACCGGGGATGCCATAAATCATGTTGCACCAAGACAAAAAAATATCATCAAGTGAAAAAAAACAATACTTTCGCAATCGTGCGTTACTTCAACATGAATGCAACGGTGCATTTTCAACTACCACACACCGAGCAACCATAAATCATGTTGCATCGCGACCAAAAATATCATCAAGTGAAAAAAAAAAAATTCGCAATCGGTGCATTTGTGTTGACGCAACACACCACTGCGTTAGTAAAGTCGACACATTGTTTTAGGTAAAAAATGTGGCTCGTTATATTTTATTTCAAAATTCTACATGTGGTGCAATTTCTATTAAAAATTGCCTCGGTGCATCCGAGACTCAGGTGCACCGAGAAAGGGTTTTGTGAAAAAGACTTACTACATCATAAAAATCAATTTTATCTTCTACAGTGCTTCTGAGCCCAACAACACCGATGTCTTGCATCACCCCCTTAGATGCCTTGGCATCCGTGCTGCACGTGGAAACGCTGCTCGTTCCTATTGGGTCCTGTCTGCATTTTGAATTTTTCCAAACGGTGGGAAAAAATTCAAAATTTCCATACATCGCCACGATGCCTCTCAACATGCAAGAGAGCAGGCAAATTGCTTGTTACCTTACAATTTAATTCTTTAGTGAATTAATTTTTAAAATTAACCCTTAATTTGCTAGTTAAAAAAAAAAACAGTTGCATGGTCTATTCGAGCCATTCGGCTCTCACCACTCATCGGTGCACCTTGCAAAATTTACAAGGCACACTGCACGTGGTGCATTTACTCAAAAAACCCACCGTACTAATGGTGCACTATGTTCTTGTAGCACACCGAAAACCTTAATTTAAAAAAAAAAATTAATTGTAAATCGGTGTGCTAAGATAAACCTTCTGCATTGTCATTCCAATGCGCTATTTTGTATCAAGAGCACTGGAGCTACGATGTGCCTAGGATTTATTAGCACACCACCATACCCAAAAAAACAATTTAAAAATTACAAAGCGTACCATGGTACGTTCGTTACACCATCACACTGTATTATCGGTGCTCTGAAGCGTAACTAATGCACCGTTAAACCGCATAAAAAACACTTTTTGTATGGTGTGTCTAGATAGAGTTAGTGCACCACGTTGGTGCGCTCACATGTACTTAGTGCACCATACACTGCCTTCTAACCATACAATAAAAAATAAAAAAAAACGATAGTGCTTCTAGTGCACGTTAGCACACCGGTGCACAGTGCGCTGATGTCAACTAAGCGCACCGTTAAACTGCATAAAATCACTTTTTTACAATGAGATTAAATTAGGATAGCGCACTGCATCGGTGCACTAACGTGTAGTTGGCACACCGGTGCTTCTAAGATAACATTAAAAATAAAAATTCTAAAATGCTTCTAATCCATGTCAACGCACCCTTGGTGGTGTGCTAGTGTGATCTAGACACACCGCAAACCCCATTTAAAAGTTCACCTTAAAATGTAAAAAACATAATTTAACGATGTGCCTAGTACACTTTAGCGCACATGTTCACAGTGCATTGTCGTGGACTAGGTGCACCGTAATACCATTTAAATGTTTTAAATGCAGAATACACGCCATGCAATGGTGCGATGGGGTAACCAGAATGCAGTAGTGTGGCTACCTAAGGACACACCGGTTGTTATGATTAAATTATATAAATATAACAATATATTACCGTTAAGCCTTGTTTATTTAATATCACCGTTGTTAGTGCGCTTTATGTACAAGTGCACCACATGCGGTGCATTAAGATTATATTGGCGCATCACTTATCTCTTTTTTTGCAAAAAAAATAATATTTCATGCTAGTAAATAGAATTCTCATATAATGCTTTTAGATGTATATTTATGAGATTTATTGACATTATATGTGAAATAGAGACATGAGCGCTGCGAGGAAACTGGGAGGAGTAGCAGGCACAATTTGATCATTATAACTTTGTGTGAGAGTGGAAGGTTAGGGAGATGGAGAGGGATTTATACCCTCATCCCATTACTAATCAAACTAGAAACCTATTAATGGTTTTTGGCCTCCTAAATTTCTATCAGAAGGTGAGTATCCCTCTAGGGGAGCACCACATTGTTGATTTAGTTCATCTGATGCTAGGGTCATCACATGCAGGCATTTCATGTTGGTCCCGATCAGTGGTATTGGACCATTGAGGAGGACATATATTTCATCACTAGGATCTCCAAGAGAGGGGAGGACTTTCCCCAGTTCCTTGATTTCCCAACTAGAGCTGCAATAGAGAGTCATCTAGCCTAAATTTATAGATATATCGATGCCTACATCGTCGACTCGGCTCAGTTTCAGGTGCATGATTAACAACTTGCCATTTATGATTTTGGTAGAGAGGAGGTGAGGTGCCTCTATTTGTTGCCGATGACCATCGCGCACCTCACCATTGATGGGAAGCACATTAGTTTACCTCTATTTTATTATGTTGATTCTTTAGTGTAGAGACCTAAATGCATTTGGTGGTTTGTTATTTTTTTACGACGGTTTTTTTTATGCTTTGGATCAATGTTGTGCACAGTTTGATGGGAGATTCAACTTCCATTTCGGTTCAACGTTGTTTTGTATAATTTTTGATATATTTTTGAATACCAAGACATATTTTGATTGCCTCCCTCCTAGGTCGATAACAAAGGTGTGTATGCACATGTGGGGGCAGATGATGCCCAAGAGGGGGAAGCCCGACTTCCTAGCTAGGATCACAACGGATTTGCTCGAGATGTTAGGAAGTGAGGAGAATCATCCATTAGAATTGGTTCCATATCCATACAAGGACTTGGCCGATTGGAGAGTGTGTCACAACATCTTCTTCACCCTGACTAAGCCACCATATGCGAGAGGTAAATTTAGCATTATGTTTAAATTAATCTAGTTACATTTTATTCTCTTTATACTTAATGCAAATGAAATATATTTTAAATTGTTATATTAAATTGTTTAATGAAATCGTTTAATTATTCTTGTGTACTATATATATTACAGATATCGGCACATTCAAAGGGGAGGTGTCTCCTCCTCTCGCTCAAGATCACGAGGAGATGCAGGAGCCAGAGATGCACCAATTTCCCAGACATGGCCTCTGATGGATCCCAGATGAGAGGTACCAGCAGGATGTGGCAGGTAGGTTGGAAGGGTTGTTGGTGCAGCATGGTGCTTAACATATACTAGTGTGTGACATTATTCGGCACCCAATGCACAGAGAGTTGTGGGCGATCATTCCTTGTGATATGAGGAACTTGATGCAGTACATTGTTGGTGCATCAGATCTTTTAGATGCTATGTCGCATGACGATTCCTAATCAAATGATGAGGGAGGAGATCCTCCTCCTCCACCTCCTTCTCCATCAACTATTTCTGGTCATCCAAATGAGGTAGCCTTGACATCACATGCACCTCCTCCTCCTCCACCTATGATATGAACCGTTACACCAAAACCCCGAGGCGTTAGTGAAGGTCGCCCACTAGGATCTTAACATCCCACCACGCTCCGCAGTCCAGACTCTACGCTAGATGTGCGCTCGTACGGTGGTGTCCCCTTTGTGCCGTATGAGCCCCGATGCGAACACTACAATGCCGACGTTGCCACCCGCTCTATGACTTGAACTTGGGTGGAGGCTCTGATACCAAATGTGAAGAACCTACAATAATTAATTAATGCAAATACACGAGATATCAGAAATAATGGAACTCAAAATCACATTTATATTGATCACGGGCCACTTCGAGGGGGCAACCTCCTTTGAGCAAGCTCAATACAATTAACTTCACAGTGCCTTCATAGGCCTCAACACACACTTATATACTAAGTCTAGGTGCCAATACCATGTTTCAATACAAACCATGGGCCAATACAAAATATAGATAAACAATTATTACGGGTCAAAACCATGGGCCAATACAAACTATGGATCAACAAAACTATGTGCGACTTACAAAGCATATGCGCCAACAACAATAACACAAAATATGGATCAACAAATACTACGGGACAACTTACAAAGCATATGCATCCAACAAAATTATACTAACAAAGTAAAGACATGGGTTCCTAACATCCCCTCTCCCTTAGAAAAAGCTTTGTCCTCAAAGCTTTAGATGTGGAAATTGATGCAGAATCTGAAGGAGTGGGTCCCCTGTAGCATCCCCAGGTTACATTCCGGGCCACTGGCGCCTTTTGAGTTTTAGGGAGGATTGCATGGAAGGCTGTAGACGAAGAAGAACCATATCAGCGACATGAAAAGTGTGCGCGGAACAGTGCTGATCAGCTTGTTGTTTCAGTCAAATTCTTTCCATGTGAAGATTGTCCTGCAGAATGAGAAGAAGCTGATTGCGGTTTCAAAGAATTGAGTCAATTGCCTGAACTGGGGAGCTGCTGAAGGTGTATGGAAGAAGAACTGGTGGTTCCTGTCCAGAAACTGCTTCATATGGTGTCCTTTTAGATGTGGTACTATACCAGTGGAGCGCTTCCAGGAAATCCATAGAAATAGTTGTCCAAATTTGTGTAGGGATAGTCAACCACCATCCGTTGAATTGTCATTTTCAATCCCTGCCAAAAGAAGTTACATTGTTCTTGGTCATACGTTTTGAGGAACCCAGAGTGCCCTGCTGATGAAGAAGCATGGAGTTCATAGAAGAGATAGCCCCGTTGAACAGATTGCAACCAATTTGGAACAAGCAAAGAAATAGTTCTAAGAGAAACTGGGTCATCAAATGTGCGAGAAGGAGCATCTGCCACCATATTGTCCTTACTCTTCTGGTAAGTGGTTGCATAGTCATAACCCATGAGTTGGAGAACCCATTTCAGGTGTGCTGGGGAGGAGACCCGTTGTTCCAAGAAAATTTCCAGACTCTGGAGATCAGTCTTGATGCAGAAATAATTCCCCAATAGGGATGGCTGCCACTTCTGTACTGCATGCAAAATAGCCATCATGTCCTGTTGAGATGTAGATGCAGCAAAATGCTTACCGAAAAGGTCTTGTCAAGGTGGCAATCCCACTGGTGCAACAAAGACACCTGCATATCTATCCAAGGAAGTAGTGGAGACCGTTGGTGGGTGCATCTGAAGGGAATGGAGCTGAGCAATGACACCATGTGAATTCTTCTTAAGGATCTTTTCCAAGTGATGTGAACTGATGATGTAGAGAGACCCTGGTTGTAAGCCCATAAATTTGTGTTGTGTCCCATTGACTGAAAATTGCATCCAAAGTTCATCAAAATCCCATAAGATGGGGCCAAGTGTGCATAACCATTGAATGCCCAAAACTACATCACATCCACCTAAGGACAAGGAAAACATGTCAGAGCGCAGGTTATAATCTTCCATAGAGATACGCACATTATGACACTTCCCCTTGCAAGGTAAGGTGCCCCCATTGGAAACCATGACTTCAAAGTTGGAACAAGGATGGACAAAACAATCAGCCTATTTGGTAATCCGAGGGTCAATGAAGTTATGAGTGCTACCAGAATCAATGAGTATGGTAAGAGGGAGCTTCTTGAAGTATCCCCTGACCTGCATTGTTTGTGGGGTGGTGACACCAGTTACAGCATGGAGAGAGATCTTGGGTGGGTCGTCTTGAGATGGGGTGGCAACAGGCGGGTGCTGAATGTCGACCTGAACATCTACTGTATCTGGAGCTTCTTCACCAAGTTCTGAGGCAGGCGGAGAATCCACATCCAAGAGATAGAGCTTTTGTTGAACACATCTATGTCCCCGAGTGAATTTCTCATCACAATTATAACAAAGCCCATTTTCTCGGCGTGCCTGCATCTCTGTTTCAGACAAATGCTTGATAGGAGTTGTTCGAGGAGCAGGCGTGATGGGAGGTGATTGGGAACCCATATTTCTGAAGGGAACAAAGGTGGGTTTGGAGCGTTGTTGAGCTGTGATCTTGTCCTCTGCCAACTTATCCAACCCTGGGACTTCCATCATTGTGTTGGGACAGAACATTTTGACTTCTGAGCGGATTTCATCCTTGAGACCACTGATAAAACAACTCCTGTAGAGTTCATCAGACAATCCTTCTGTGTGATTGGCTAGTTTCTCAAATTTTGTCTGATACTCTCTCACTGTGCCAATTTGGTGAAGTTTAGTGAGTGCTCCTGTGAAGTCATCAAAAGCACTAGGACCCAATCGTGGCAAAAGGAGTTAGCAAAAATTTGTCCAGTTTGGCTCGGGATGAGCTTTGATGTACCAACGGTACCATTGAAGGACTTCCTGTTTCAAATGAAAGGATGCAAGTGCAACTTTTTGGACATCAAAAGTATTATGCAGACTAAAATATTGTTCTGCTCGGTATATCCATCCAGTCGGATCAGTACCATTGAAGCGAGGAAAATCAAGCTTTGGCCCACGAAAATTGCTGGAAGAAGAGAACCCAATGGCTGCAGATGTCACATACCCCAATTGTGTAAAAATTATGTAATTGTTTTATTTTATTCCTGAGACATTATGTTAAAATTAATGCTAAGTAGGAATTGATGACTCAGCAGAGTCACTAGAAATGGAATGTAATTCAGAATATTTTATTATTAATAAATAAATTATGGAGACAACAGCATGGGAGAGCTGTTAAAAAGAGGTTACTGGTCAAACTGGTGGATGAAACTAGGTGGAAAGGCAAAAGACAAGTGGCAGCATCCTCAAACACTTCCTAAGTTGTAGGTGGCAACTTCCCTATATTTGGGGTCATGATTCCCCAAGGAAGTGGAATCAGAGCAGGTGGCTCATTAATGACAGTTAACCCAACAAAGACCTAGGCAATCTTTTAAATAGTACTCAATGAACTGAGCTGAGGGTTCGAATTTGTTCTAGAGGGAGAAGGCATTCAGTTGAATGTTATTCAGGAATCCCATTGAGGAAGAGGGAATTACAGTAAGGAAGTTGTTTGAGAGGAATGTTGCAGTAACTTGGTTCCATTATAGCTGTTTGGGCTGAGTGAATTATTTGCTGCACCTAGTTCCAGCCAGGGAGACTAGAGCAAGCTCGGGGGTCCTGAGAAGTGTTTTCTGGGCACTCTCCAGGAGTTGGTAGGGAGGAACAGCCTCCCTTTGCTGTTGTTGTCCATAGAAACAGGTTCTGTCATTTACTTCCTTATGTTTGTTAAGTCTGAATAAATGTATGATGAGTTTATTTTTAAATGTCTGAAGAGTAATTAGTTAGTAAAATAGTATATTAGAATAGCAGTAGATAGATTTGGTATAGTTAATGTGTTTCAACATTCCTTACTATCATTATTATCCTACTGATAAGGTAAATTTTAATGCATGCTGTACAATAGTTATATTGTAATCAATAGTTTATTATTGTAATTTTAAACCTAGTTACTTATAATAGTTACATAGATAAGTAGGGTTTAAGTATACGGTAATTATTCTCTAGAAATACAAACTCGTTTAAACAATCATAGGAACAGAAATAAAATATAAACAGTTAGATTACAGTGTTATTATCATTATCGATAATTTGCAGAAGATTTGTAGCCGTAGTCCAAACATCTATTCTTTTAGTATAAACCCTAGACAAAGAATTTAACCAGGCGTAGTCTATTAATTAAATTAATAAACAAACCCTAATTAAGATTGAACAAGTCTTTACATAACAATTAAACTATTGAGCAAAACCCTAGCAGGAAGTTATCACAAAGAATCTTTCATTGTTAAATAATCTAGTTAATGTTTTGAAAACAAAAGAAATAACAGAACCCTGTTGCCGAGCTTAAACATTATCATAATATCACTCTCTTGACTCTCATTTTTCGATAGAGTCTTAATCATAGAACTTAGTTATTGTTTTAAAACCAAAGAAATAGCAGAACAGTAATCTAGTTCATTTATTGAGCTCAACAGTAGGAAATTTTCATTTTTCCATTTACACTCAAACAACAACAGAGTCGAAATCGAAGTAACAGAAAGAAAAACTAAACCACATCACAACTGTAAGATTCAGTTGGAACCCTATCATCTCAGTTTTCCAACAAGAATTTATCAGCAAGAATTAACCTAGTTATATTTTACAACAAAAGAAACAGACAGAACAATATTTAACTCATTCATCTAGTTTAACCATCACGGTTACTATCATTTGTTCCACTCACATTTCTAACAGAGTTGTATTTTTTAATTGAAATCTTAAGCATTAGAATAGATTTACCAACTGTAAAATATTTAGGGTCAAACCCTACCAGCCCCACTGGTACAAACAAAAACTAATGCTAAAGAGTAAGACATTATCTTCACCTACAGTCGCGCTATAA
Organism: Larix kaempferi; assembly: GCA_027924585.1. NCBI lineage: Eukaryota > Viridiplantae > Streptophyta > Pinopsida > Pinales > Pinaceae > Larix > Larix kaempferi. The sequence continues at coordinate 8,777,733 of BSBM01000311.1, forward strand.
ATACACCGAATAAGTGGTTTAACAACTCAAACTTACTTTCAACTGGACATAGCATTAGAAGTAAAAATGCAAGAGATAAACAAGCCCTTTATACAAGAAAGACTTCGTATTAAGTCAAATTTCAAACCCTGGGTGATACACCCTGAATCTTTCAAGAGTACAGAACGAAAATAAAACCATGAGGCTGAACCTCATCTACAAAATGGCTCACAGCCTCTGTTGTCTTTTCTCTATACATTAAGTAATTTCCCAGAAAACCCTATCTATCAAAAGAAGGCGAATAATGACAACCTTAACTGAAACCATAACATTTTTATACAACTCAGAGATTAAACCTGTTATGAGTCCACTTAACATACAGCCAAAAGATTTTTTGAAGCTGGAAGTTCTACAGGACCGCTTTATTCAAAGGCAAAACCCTAACCATCCTAAAACAACCATCAAGGAGGATATGCCATGGTGAGAACCAGGCTTACCTGGGAAGCCTCTCGTCAACGCTGGTGTCATCCACGCCTTTGAGAAGGGCCAGGGCCTGCCACGACAGAGTGGTATTAGTTAAACATTAAACTTGATAAGCCATACCTTTAAACTAGCAGAGCGAAGGAATTAAATAAGCTTACCAGTGTTTCTGAAAGGAACTCGTTTTGCTTTATACAGCTTGCTAAACCATGAACAGCACGAGCTGAATGAAGTATAAACCCCAACTGGGTCACCAATAGAACGAGTTGACAGAAGTGAAACCTTCCACGAAGGAAGCTGTGACAGAACTAAATTAAAAGATGCTGACGAAGGAAGTCGTGACAGGGATAATAGGAGTAGCAGAAAAGATAACCCTAGGTCATAAAAACCTCACAGCTGCTAACAGCAACACAAAAGACTCCCAAACGATGCAATGGGCAAGCACAAAGGCCGGGAGCAGCATGGAGGCTGCTAACACACAGTGTATCAATAAGGTTCGGACAGGAGGGTTTGCAGAGCGGCCGAGCCTGAAGGCAAGGGATAAATGCCAAGACTAGGGTTAGTCAACCTTTTATATCATCAACACTTGGTTTCGAAATAGCCACGTAACCTTTTAAATATTTCCCATGCAGTGGGTCAACCTTTCATAGTTTCTACGACGAGAACTTCATCATTTGTTTGCCAATTAAAATGATAACATGGATATTCCATTAGGGTCGTGACACTATATGTAAACTTGCCAATATTTCATGATGAAAACAATGCCTTCGAACATTGTATTGTGAACCTTCACATTTTCCCTACAAATCATTAAAGGCATGTATTGTCATTAGTGTTCAAAACTTTGAAGAGTTACCATCCTTTTTTCCTATTGAAAATTATAGGATGGGTAAACAGAATCATCACATGGCTTTTTTTTAATGGTTGCATTACCCCAGTTCTCTTGTAATCCTTTTAACAATCAAAAACATTAGGATAATACTTGGAATCTGGCTTATTATTACAATGAGAACGTTGCCTTATATTCATTTAAACCATGCATTATAGATATCGATCAAATTCAGTCTTGAAGCACTCTATATATAGAGGAGATGGATTTGCATCATAAAAATTATAAGAATAAGGGCATAGCATTAAGCTATAAGTGGTTCACAATAACTTATCACTAATATTCCTTATACCCTAGCCTCATGAAAAGCGACAACAGATATTGCATCTCTTTCAAGACTCTATTATGGTACAGTAGTGTTGGGTGTAGTAATTTACTTGTATCTGACAGTACGCCTTATAACTGTTAGGAATAAGAAAAGTAGATATTGGTAACCCCAGGTCTTTTACTGTTGAAGCTGCAAAGTCTAACTTTAAATATGACATGATATGATAATAATGGATGAGTAGAAACTGGTCTGAGAATTGCCATCCAGTTGTATTCTACTGTGCTAATCATGAAGCATATTTGCAATACAATAATAACATCAAGGAACAAATATTCCACAGAGATTGTTTAATTCATTGATTCTCCCAAAACGTAGCTATCTTTTTATTTAGTCATTTCTAACCCTCTATAAGTACGATTATAAGAAGATCAAAGGAAAGGTTCTACCTTAAAACACTTGACCATCTGGATAACATGCTTAGACTTTTACGGAATGAATTGGTACAGCTAATTGATTTATAATACTTTAAAGATTTAAATGTAGCGACCCGCACATTACCTGTATATCTGTAAGAGAAAGACAATTTGATGCATTAGCTCGGAAGCTAAGTAAGCCCAGTCTGATATGGCAATTCCCCCTTGAGGTTGCAGAACAGAAAAACAATCAGTAACTGTAAATAAAACTCATATTAAAATTTAAGTACAATAACAGATACTTCAGACACATTTATGTTCATTTAACCTAATCAAAACAGTTAAATGACTGCATTTAATCATATTACATGCTATTTTAAAAAATTTAAATTTTTCGAAAATTTTGGGTTTTGACAGCAGAAGATTCTGGTTTTCTGTTATTGTTCATGGCTGAATGCTGAAGATGGAGGTTGAGAAACTTTTCATCCATATCTTGGAGTTTGGTTTGGATGGCTGCAAGTGCTTCCTCCATGGTTTGAATTTTTTTTTTTTTTGGGGGGGGGGGGAATGGATAGAAAAACACAAACACAAGCTTATTTAGTAAGGGGAAATTTGGATTTGGGAAAAACTATGAGGGGTAATTGGGGTTTGACTAGGTTTTCGACACTTTCTGAGGGACAAGGAAACAAAAAATGGGGATTTCAGAAGTGGGAACTCTATGGTAAAATTTGAAAGCAATCGGGTGAAAATTGAAGAAGTTATGGCAAACCCTAAAAATAGATAAATGTGGGATTTCTGGTCTTGGGAAGTGGAATTTGGGATAGGGTTTTCAGGAATGAAATATGCAGAATGGGATTGCAGGGATGTCAGTGAAGTTTCAGGGAAAACAAAGTTGAAACAAGGGAGATATGGCCAAAAAACAGAATATTATACTCTTTTTTTTCTTTTTCTTTTTTCCGGAAATGGATCGGTAACACCGGCGTGGAAGGGATCCGCAACAGATGGATCTGCAACGGCGCGGAAGGGATCGAAAATGGTTGGATCTGAAAAGGCGACTGGATCTAGAACGAATTTCAGAATAGATCTGAAACAGCTGGATCTGGAGCGGAAGTGATCGACAACAGTTCAGCTGAAAATAGATATGGACCCCAGGTATGTACAGCTTCCTAACAGTTCAGGTGTTTCACTCGGCCACCAATGTTGTCTGACGGCTTGCATATTGGGGCAGTACCTCTCACTCCACGGTTCAGGTAAAACTGATAACCGCTTTGCCACAAACGACAACTCTTGGTTTACCTCACGGGTGGGAACTAGTCAATCAGGTAGGGGTCGTTGCCCTTTTCGCTGGTAGGTCCTCTCAATGGGCCAGCTACTTCGAGGTTCCTTTGATACTCCTCACAATGAGTTTTAGGGCTTCTGCCCAAGTACTTCCCACAGTTAAGCAGATAGGGATTATTCCCAAATCCGAACCTGTAACAAATGCGAAAAAAAATTTTGGCAGAAATTTCACCTAGCGAGCCCAAGAAAGTGCTCTGATACCAGATGATACGAACTGTTACACCAAAACCCCGAGATGTTAGTGAAGGTCGCCCACTAGGATCTTAACAACCTCCTTCTCCATTAATTTCTTCTAGTCGTCTAGGCGAGATAGCCTTGACATCACATGAGCCTCTTCCTCCTCCACCTCCTTCTCCATGTGGTTTTACATCTCACCCATCTCCTACTCCATTAACTCCTCCATCTCATCATATACCCCTACCTATCCCACCACATCCATCTCCTCATCTATACCTATGCGGTCGGCTAGCCTATACCCATGATTGACCCGACCATCCATCAACTCCTGATCTTGATCCACTCGCCTTAGTTAGAGATAGGATGTTTGTAGCATGTGGTATCTGGATTCCTGCATATGTCATTTCTACTCTACATGCATCTACATTTTTCTCCTAGTAGAGGTATTAATGCCTTTTCTTCTATCGGTGGAGGTGTCGATACCTCTGGTTATGTTAGCGAAGGTGTTGATGCCTCTGGCTCTACTTGTGGTGGTGTCATTGCCTCTAGCTCTGGTGGGAGATGTATTAATGATGCTCTGGTTCTGAACTAGATATGTTATAGCAGTTACTGGACTTCTGAACTAGATATGTTATAGCAATTATTGGACTGGGCATGTATATTTGCATGTATATATATATATATATATATATATACATCAATTTCCATGTTAGAGATGTTGATGTTGATATTAATTTATATGTTGATGGTGATCTCTATGTTAGGTCAGGTTTGATGATGTTTGTATGTTAGGGCGGCTTGATGATGTTACCTGCTAAACGCTACTATCACTGTGCATTACTCAATCCAAGAAATCAATATGATATTAACATTTAAAAAAATATTTTTTGCATAGTGCCTTGCAATAATTTTCTATGAATCTTAACTTGCATAGCCTCGATAACCATGTTTGCGTGATAACTGATGTTTGCATATTAAATTCAAACACTATAGCTGTAACATCAACAAACAAAGTAACAGCCTCTGTTTGTCTTAACGTCTGGCAAGATGATATTTACCAACTGGCCATTTGTCATAATATAAGAATAATCATAACTTTGATTTCTCTATGAATTTCAATTCAACTAAAGCTCTCAACAGCTGAATTCTGCACAAGGTTTAAAATGGATGAGAGTTTGAATTCCACACCACATTTCTTGCAAAAAGCCCATTTACTATTTACTATTTTGTTTCTTGCTTCTGCTTAATTGTTCTCATTTGCAATCGTGTTTTTCATTAAGACTTCATTCTTTGTCTATACAGTTTGTAGATAGTTTGTGAAGAACAGTTTAGGTAAGGGAAATATCACATCATCTTTGCATAGATCCTCATAATTATGAACTCAATGTTTGGTGAATAGGTAGGCCTTGGCAGCGTCTACTTGTATCTAGAAATTAGACAAGCTGAACAGGGGATTATATGCATTAGTGCCAAACATATATAAGACTCGATCTTTTGCCTCGTAACCATCCCATCACATCACATACACATTCTACTCAAATACAGGGCAGTGCAGTAATTTTATTCTAGACTAACGGTATTACATAACGACTTCCTGTTTTGCATAACTACATAGAACTGGAACACATTCATCTATTGATTTCTATAATCTAAAGAGTTGAGGTTTTACAGCTTGTAACAAATAAAATCAATTATTAAATACTGCATCCATGCATGTAAGATGCTCAAAATTCCTCAAGGAGACATCAAAATCTCTACAGACGAAATCAATGGTGGAGCATCTATAAAATGTTGGTACAAAAGAATGGTGTACGATAAGCCTTCTCAATTATAATACAAGAATAATATAAAGAATAATATAAAGAGTCCTATTAGAAGAAATACAGAAAAAGACTGCTTAGAATGATAGGCATTACTGGGTTTACTGGGAGAAGGCGCTGCTGGCACATTGGTTGATAAAGAGGCTGGTGCTGGAGCAGCAGCTTCAGCAACAGATGGCAATGGAGACTCTAAAATTGGTGAAAGCAATGGAGATGGTTCCAGGGCGGGTGGTTGGGTGCCGGGTGGCATGGCCAGTTCGATTGATCCAGAGACAACAAGGTACATTGGATACTCAGTTCCTGTCCTAGGACCAAGCCAAGCATTTCCTGCAATCAAAGATGTCATCTGAACGTTAGAAACAATGGAATAGTAGTAATGGAAAATCTGCTGACCGGTACCAAAACTAAAAAACCAATGACATCAACATGCTACAAAAATTCACACTGAAGTGGACCTGGAATTCGAATTTAGCCCCTGGAGTATCACAGCGGATTCGCAACCATTTTTCATCGGAAGCAAGGCCCGACGCACTTCCTATGGGGAGGATCATCCATTAAAGTATCCTTGCCTCTACGCCGAGCAAGTTTGAGAGATGACATTTACAGTTCCCAGGAGTTACTCTTGGTGCAATTACCTTTTCCTTATTTCACTTCTGCAGTCTCTGCGCATCCCCGTGATTCAAAATTTTGTCTAACTAATCTTGAAAATAGCCTGGATCACTAATTTAAAATAATAAATCTTGTGAAGCTCAATTTTCTGTTTTTTTGCTAGTTTAAAACCAAATACTCTTGGCTGGTCGAATCCCACTTGCCAGGATGAATGCTACTTGCCTGTACTCTTAGCAAGAATAAACCAACACGTTTAGCACTGTGTCACGAAGAGACTGCAAACGATTACAAGAGGAGACCATCACACACAACGACACACGAAGAGAAACACTACAAGACCTGCAGTACAACAATTACGAAAGACGAGCAAGCAACTATGAAAGAGACCAGCAAGCAACTATGAAAGAGACCAGCAGCACAACGATAACTAGGAGACCAGTTAGCCAGTTCAATGAGTTGCAGGATGGATTGACCTAACAAACTTGGCAAGTTTTGATACAGGTGTCCACAAACTTATTGGAAGGATCAACTATATTTGGCAGGTACGGTCCTCTATTTCCAGGACTTGGCAGGATGATTGATAGACTTAAATTAAAAATAAAGCAAGTTAACGAGGATTGCATAGCTTGTACAGATATGAGTTCTTCCTCCTTTAATCTTTGTTTTACTTCTTAATTATATTCTTGATCTTGGGTGGTTGAACACCAATCTTTGGTCCTACACCGAATCTAACATGGTATCAGAGCCTGATACACTCTAGGAGAGGTCTACATAGCCGAGGAGTCAGAGCTGCGGCGATCCGATGCTCGACCATATTGATACTGACTGGAGCAGGAACACACCGGGCGATCGTGTTTTTAACATGCCAGCAAGCACACGGACGAAAGGTTGTTTCCATTCATTCGTGGTTCAACGGCTGGTTCGTGTTACGTTGATAGCTGCTTCACGTGCTTACTTGCTAATATATGCTTCACGCGCTTACTTGCTAATATCTGCTTCACGCGCTTAAATATGAGTTAGCGAACTTCAGCACGGTACATCTGTTCTTTTTATGTAAAGGATTTTTTTATTTATGCACTTTTTTACTTTACTCAAGCTATGTGCGAAGCAAAAAAGTAAGGGCTTCTCTGCTTTTAAGGACCTGGCCCTTCCACTCCCTCTCGGTCGGCTCTTTCCTCGAATCAAAATTGGTAGGTTTACTTTTTCTATAAGAGCGATCTGGTCACTAAATTGAATGTCTGGGGATGGAAATCTTCACAGTAAAAAGAAAATGACGCATAACTACCTTTAACCGATCTGAGTTATAGATCATAGATCGAAGATGCGTTGAATGGAAATTCTAACAGGAAGGAAAAAACATATATATAACTTTTTAATCGATTCTAAATATGACTGGGATTTTATACATCAAACATTAGTTAAACTACTCTCTAAAATAAATGATCAGAGATCGAAAGTATTCGAAAGTATGTTGAATGGGAACTTTTACAGAAAAATAAAACGATTAGTTGCGCACACGTGTCCTTGCGCGTACGCGCTATTGTATGCCTTTGTATGGTTTATTTAATTTCCTTTGTCAAGAGGATACATGAAGTTGATGAAGATGTGATGATGAAGAAGATGACAATGATGGAGATGTTGATGAGGAAGGGGGAGATGACAATGATGTTGAAGATGTTGATGTTGAAGATGTTGATGATGATGCTGATGATGTTGATGATGATGAGATAATGGTGATGGTGATGATAATGATGATGGCAATGGTGATGAAGATGATGATGAGGATGATGGTGATGATGATGAGATGATGGTGATGGTGATGATGATGATGGCAATGGTGATGAAGATGATGATGAGGATGATGGTGATGATGATGATGATGGTCATGAGGATGATGGTGACAAGGATGATGATCATGATGGTGATGAAGATGATCATGATCATGATGAATATGAGGATGATGATCATCATCATCATCATCGTCACCATCACCATCATCATCAACATCTTCATCATCAGTGTCATCTCCCCCTTCCTCATCAACATCTCCGCCATCGTCATCTTCTTCATCATCATCATCTTCATCACCATCCTCATCAACATCAACATCATCTCCATCATCATCATCTTCTTCATCCTCATCACCATCATCATCATCATCTTCATCATCATCATCATTGTCATCATCAACACCATCATCATCATCGTCCTTCTTCCTCATCTTCATCAACATCTAGGTCATCATCTTCATCGTCAACGTCATCATCATCATCATCCTCATCATCAACATTGATGGCGATGATGATGAAGATGGTGATGATGATGTTGATGATGAGTACGATGATCATCAACATCATCATCATGTTCATCATCGTACTCATATTCATCACCATCCACCATCATCATCATCATCATCTTCGTCATCACCCTCTTCCTCATCATCATCATCAACAACATCTTTGTCGTCGTCGTCATCATCATCATCAAATGATGATGATACGAAGATGATGATGATGATGATGAAGAAGATGGCGATGACGAGTATGATGAGGATGATGAAGATGACGATTATGATGACGAAGACAATGATCATCGTGACCATGATCATATGATGATGATGATGATGGCGAGGATGATGAAGATGGCGATGACGACGATGATGAATATGATGATTTTGATGATGATGATCATATTCGTCATCATCATTATCATCTTCATCATCGTACTCATATTCATCATCATCCACACCATCATCATCATCATCATCGTCATCCTCGTCCTCACAATGATGATGATGATGAAGATGATGATGATGATGATAGTGATGATGATGATCATGGTGATGATGATGATCATGTTGTTGATGATGATGAAGATGATGATGATGATGAGAATGATGTGCTGCGTATTCGTCATCTTCTTCATCATCAACATCATCATCATCATCATCATCATCTCCATTAGTCATCATCATCATCACCATCTTCATCATCATCGTCGTCGTCGTCATCATCATCATCATCATCATCATGATAAGGATGATGGTGATGATGATTATGATGAGGATGATGAAGATGACTGTTATGATGACTATCATCATTATCATCATCATCATATGATCATCATCTTCATCATCCTCATCATCATCCGCATCCTCACAATGATGATGATGAGGAAGTTGATGATGATGATGAATATGTTGATGATGTGTTGCATATTCCTCGTCATCTTCATCATCATCATCATCACCGTCATCATCATCACCGTCATCATCATCATCGTACTCATATTCATCATCATCCACCATCATCATCATCATCATCATTATCATCATCATATCACCACGACGAAGACAATGATGATGTGTTGCATATTCGTCATCTCCAACAACATCTTCGTCATCTTCATCATCATTGTCATCATCATCATCCTCATGCTCGTCCTCACAATTATGATGATGTGATGACGACGACGATGATGATCATGCTGTGGATCATGTTGTGGATGATGATGATGTGTTACATATTCGCCATCATCTTCATCATCAACATCATAATCATCATCATCATCATCACCATCATCTCCATTAGTCATCATCGTCATCATCATCATCATCAACATCGTCATCATCATGATCTTCATCATCTTCATCATCATCATCATGACGAAGATGATGATGATGATGATGATGATGATGATGATGACGACGATGAAGATGGTGATGATGATGATGATGACTATTGGAGATGATGATGATGTTGATGATGAAGATGATGACAAATATGCTGCACATCATCCTCATCCTCCTCATCATCTTCCTGATGATGATGATGATGATGATGAAGATGGCTATGACGAGTATGATGAAGATGATGAAGATGCTGATTATGATGATGAAGACACTGATCATCGTGACCATGATCATATTATGATGATGGTGATGGGGAGGATGATGAAGATTGCGATGATGATGACTAATGAAGATGATGATGATGGCGATGTGTTGCATATTCGCCATCATCTTCATCATCAACATCATAGTAGTCATCATCATCATCATCTCCATTAGTCATCATCGTCATCATCATCATCATCAACATCATCATCATCATCATCATCATCACGATCATCATGATCTTCATCATCATCATCATCATCATCATGAGGAAGATGATGATGATGATGATGATGATGCTGATGATGACGATGAAGATGGTGATGATGACGATGTTGATGATGAAGATGATGACGATGATGATGAAGATGATGACGATGAAGATGATGGTGATGATGATGATGAAGATGACGATGAAGGTGGTGATGATGATGATGATGACACTGGAGATGATGATGATGTTGATGATGAAGATGATGACAAATATGCTGCACATCATCCTCATCCTCATCCTCATCTTCATCATCATCTTCATGATGATGATGATGATGATGAAGATGGATATGGCGAGTATGATGAAGATTATGAAGATGCCGATTATGATGACGAAGACAATGATCATCATGACCATGATCATATGATGATGATGGTGATGGTGATGGTGAGGATAATGAAGATGGTGATGATGATGACTAATGAAGATGATGATGACGAATATGATGATTTTGATGATGATGATCATATTCGTCATCATCTTCATCATCGTACTCATATTCATCATCATCCACCACCACCATCATCATCATCATCATATCATCATCATCATCATCACCCTCGTCCTCACAATGATGATGATGATGAAGATGATGACGATGATGATGGTGATGATGATGATCATGTTGTTGTTGATGATGAAGATGATGATGAGGAGGAGGAGGATGTGTTGCATATTTGTCATCATCTTCATCATCAACAGCATCATCATCATCATCATCTCCATTAGTCATCATATTCATCATCATCGTCGTCATCATCTTCATCTTCATCATCATCTTCATCATCATCATCATCCGCATGCTCTTCTTCACAGTGATGATGATGACGATGATGATGAAGAAGATGATGATGATCATGCTATGGATCATGTTGTGAATGATGATGAAGATGATGATTATGTGCTACATATTCGTCATCATCTTCATCATCAACATCATCATCATCAATCATCATCTCCATTAGTCATCATCATCATCATTATCACCATCTTCATCGTCGTTATCATCATCATCACCATCTTCACCATCATCATGATCTTCATCACCATCATCATCATCATCATCATCATCATCATCGTACTCATATTCATCATCATCCACCACCATCATCATCATCATCATATCATCATCATTATCATCATCCTCGTCCTCACAATGATGTTGATGATGAAGATGATGACAATGATGATGGTGATGATGATGATCATGTTGTTGATGATGATGAAGATGATGATGATGATGAGGATGATGTGATGCATATTCGTCATCATCTTCATCATCAACATCATTGTCATCATCATCATCATCATCATCATCATCTCCATTAGTCATCATCATCATCACCATCTTCATCATCATCATCATCTTCGTCATGATCTTCATCATCATCATCATCAAATCATCATGACGAAAAACCTTATTTTATTGCTATTGTGATTCCACTTACAACAGATGAACACTATTCGTAAAATCTTCCACGATGAGGAGGCCCTCCATGACTACTTGATTAGATCCTTTACATCTCATCATCTTCATCCTACACTGAGACAAAAAATAACAGGTGCCTTAGATTTTGATTCATACAGCAATGTAAAGAAGAGTGCTCTGCATATTACATGAAGCCAAGCTTATACCTTATGTGTTATGCTTTTCCAACCTTCCATAGGGGTGGGAGTATCAAGACTGTTATCCTTCCCCATAAATTAACCAGGCAAATATTTCCCAGCAAATAAAACTAACCATCAAAGTGCATTTTGTCACATCTGCATCGCCCTAAGAGAATAAAATCTGATGGTAATTATGAACAAATCTGACATATTGTGATCTCACAATAATCACACCTCCGAATAGTCTTTATACAACATTAATATATATCTACTATGTATTTAATTATTCTTGATGTAATACATATGTTTCTAACTAAAAAGTAAATTAATGTTTTGAAATCAAAATACACAAATTTGTAAATATACCCTTAAACCCCCAAACACCTAGAAGCACTTAAATGCACTTAGGGATTATGGGTTAGAAGAGGTCCTAAAGGCCTTTATGGGGGAGGAGCTCTTTATGTGGAGGGGCTCTAGGCATAACCCGACACATTTATATCTGTTGGGCAATAAATACAATGAACATTACCCACCAACCATTGCAACGTTCAGCAAGGAGGCGCACGTCCCTATTGAACATAAAATTTAGAAAATCACCCGTGTTCTTTCTCCCGCATTTTTTTTCTCATTCATCGCGTTCTGTTGTTGGTTTCACACACACTCCAACAAGCATTTTCATGGTAGATTGAATTCATACACCATTTGGATAAAATACACAATATTTGGGGCTCTATTTGGCTCTTTGTATTGAATACACACCTATTGGGCTCTATTTGGATCAATTGAGTGAATACAGAACAGTTGGACTCTATTTGGCACCTTGGATTGAATTCTCATGCTACTTGGATACACATGAAGTCTTCTTACATATAGTGGACACATCAAAAGAGCATTTGACATTTGAAGCAAAGAGCAATCATAATCCTTGAGGTATGGTGAAAATTTGATCTTGTTAAATGTAATTTAGTCTTCATTCACTTGTTTGAGTGGCATCTATTTTGGTTTTTCCTCATGAATTGTATGATAGATCTATTTTAGTCTTCTTAATCTTCAACATAGACAATAAAAACATCCTACCAAAAAAAAACTACAACATGCACCAAGCAATGCTTTCAACCTTTAATGAAGATAATAAAAAAAAATTACTTGCATCACCACCAATAACATTTCATAATCACATTCCTCCATCTAGTAGACAAACATTTGTTGAATTCCTCATGGTTTCACTACAACAACTCACACAAACACCTAAACAATTGAAAACTCTTAGTCTTTTGGGGCTATTTTCCCTCATCCATACCATGAAAATGAAGTCAATATGAGCTTCTCCCTTGTAGGGAATTTGCTGGACTACTAACATCCCATACCACCATCCAATACCATCCTACTGAGTTCCTAGATGTGATGTTGTAACTTTATATGTAGGGCATTCCCAATAGCTTTTAAGATTATATGAAAACATTATCACTAGATGTTGTACATAATCAATTGCTACATCGAGCTTTAATAATCATGCACATCGAGTTTTAATATCTTGTTTGTTGTTCATTCTTGCAGGGGTCATATTTTTGTTTTTCCAAAAGCACATTGAATATGGGCAATAGACGTAATAATCAAAGAAAGTCTAGAAGGAGGCCGCTGCCCCCTGAAAAGGCCCATGAGATAAGAGAAAAGGCCAGGTTGTACATGCAAAACCGTAAAAATCAAAGTGTTAGTGTTATAGGTCAAACCTGCACCTCTCCGTCTGTGATCATCTTGAGCTGTTAATCACACAAAAGGACAACTTGGATGGAGGAGCATGTTGACTCCAGATGAGACTTTGACTTACTCCACCTCCTGGCAAGACTATCAAAACCCTAAAAATGTCATTTTGAGACATGAGCGCTACTCTACTTCAATAGACTAGCATCTGTACCCTACTCTAGTGTGCAATAGTAGTGCTCAAGCCTCATGAGCACTACTCCTCTTCAACAGAGTAGTGCTCAACATTCAAAAAGTGATGAGCACTAGTTTAAAAACACTATAGTAGTGCCCTGAGCACTACTTCACTGAACAATAGTAGCGTACACCTCAAAAGATGATTAAAAAATAATTAATTTCATGAAGAGGATTAGTTGCAGTTGGTTTTACAACTTCCCCAACTTCCTCCATAACCATCTCCTGACCTAAACTGCTTCCCTTGTCCTATAAATACAAGGAAGAATAAAGAGAGGGGTTAGAGACATGAATATTAATGAAAAACTCTTAAAGAGACGTTTGCCTTGGAGGAGATTATGCTGGAAGATATCCAAGCCAGAGAAGAGCAGGAACCCAGGATCATGTTGCAGGAGCATGTCACAAAGTCAGGTATACTTTGTATCATCAATTTGCATTTGACAATAAAAGGTTGAAGCATCTTTCTTGTCCCAAATTAAGTGTTCATTGAAGTTATATACTTGTTTGGATATGCTTTGGTTAATATTGGATGTTTAAATTGCTTTGTCTATTTCATCATTATATATTATCCAAGATACGCTGAGAAAGGTACTTGTATCGCAGGTTTATTGAACGGGAGGTTAGCTTGAGGATCGAGCGCAAGATCGAACAAGAGCTAGGATTGAATGTCAGTCGAAAGGTATGTTCTCAAGGCCTATAACCTATTTCCTTTCATAAACATTTTTGTAATACAGTTAGTATGCTTACCTGTCATCCCCTTTCAGTTGATAGTATCCGTTTCCTTACTATAGGGTAGTTTTTCCTGCCAACAGACTGGCGACTCCACTGGGGAAAGTTGTGTTTTTGCTCTAGGAAACTTGTCTTGTTTGTCTTCCCAGAACCATTTTAACTCCTTTAATTTGCTAAGAGACCCTGTAGGTACCCCCTGCTTTTTTTTCTTTGCTTCACTCAGTCTTTTTTGCATCTTTTCAAAGTCAGTTTTTAACTTTTTAAGACCTGAGCGTTACTTTGTTATACATACAGTATCACCCATACGCTACTTTGCTATACATATAGTAGTGCCCATCTCTTCAGGAGTGCTAGTTTCCCTACTACACAGTAGGGTATATTCCTTTAGCCTTTTGTTAGTTGTTTGGTTGAGTTTTCTGCCTTTTGGGTGGTCTTCTAACTTTGTTTTTAGATCTCCTTGACTGGTATTTGAGGTTTATAACTTTTCTTTAAGTCATAGAACGTTTCTTTGAGTCTTTTTACCATCTTTAGATCGCTTGCTTACTTGTGGAATGTTTGGACTATTCATAACTCTTTTTGAAGGCTAGGCTTTGTTCTTTAGTGAACACTTCTACCTATTCTTGCCCTGACTGTGTGTTGCTGACTTACAAACCTGTTTGCTTTGCATTCACTGTTTGTAGCAACATTTGCTTGCTCTTTACCTACCGTATCTTTTGTTTTAGGGTTTGGTTTGTTTTGGAGCCTTTAGGGTGTCTTCCGAACTTGTTGAGTTCCAACTTTCCTTTACTTTTTGTCTCTTCCGGTTTCAAGTGTGTTTAAAGTGCTTTAGGTTGATTCATTTCTCATTCCTTGTGTTAGTAGGGTGGTTGTTAGCTTGCTTGCCTGCCGTTCGCTTGGCATAGTGGTCTTGTTAGGGTTTGATGCTTTGGGTTAGTCCTCTTGTGTTTGATTCCCAGTTTTGAGTATCTTTCTCCTTTGTTTTATCCCCACTTTGTTTCCGAGTATGAAGGCTTTTTATTTTGCAAAAAACCTGTAGGACAAGTCTTTGTTAAGCTAGTGCCTTGACAGTTGTAAGCTTAGGATCCATTTTTAGCCATACTTACACATTGCACACAAGTCTTATTTGCTTTCCATGTTTATAGTTCTTTTTCATTTATAATAACAGAAAAAGCAAAAATTCGGTAGCTTAAGGTTAATAAGGCTTATATTTGTTACAAGATAGCATAGATTATTTTGTTTACAATTTCAAAAAAAAAATGATTAGATTTGCTCAATTTTTTAGTTTGGAAAGAACTTTAAATGAAAAAATAAAAGTTTTTGTTGTCGAAAGTTAGAATTTATGCACTTTTGATTTTCTGTTGCAACCACGCCACACAAACGCACTACCTTTTGAGTAATAATAGCCCTAAAAATCTTTAATAAAATTAAATAGAAACAATTTTTCTTTTTTAGGGATACACTACACCAACTAGTCTTGGTTAGGATCTTGGGTTTAAATCACCTTAAACCACCCAAGATCACACATTACGCAAAAATCGTAGTTCGAATATCACAAGTAAATCCACTTCACTCAAAGCTTGCCTGGGATCTATGCAGTAGGTCTCTGTGAGATCAGATTGTTGGGAATACTCCTCGTACTTTTTGTTTCGAGCATATACTAGGATTGGATCGCGTTTGGGGACTCTTTTGAGTTTCGGGCTCAGTTACCCTGCCCACGCCTTCTGATTCGACCAGAGACTGTTCCCCCAGGAGTTTTCGGTGTTGTAGTATCCTTAGTATCTGACCATAGGTTCATACACAGGTGACAATGGAGGGTATATATGTTGTACCTAGGATAGGCATGGGAGGAAATCCCTTGCAGGTCTTTGGGAGGGCGGTTGGGTGATTCCAGCACTTGCACCCTTAGTCATTGTATTGTGGACCCCAGGTAACTGTTCTTCATCCTTTGTTGATCTATTCTGGGCCTTCATCATCCCAGACTCTTCTCTGGAAGGCATATTGTTTGCTTGGTTTGCATACTTAGGAATTTTTAGTTGGCGTGCTATTTTCCCCCTAGTCTTAGTGGCCACTAGGTTTTCTAATTTTATTTTTATATATAATCGTGGAGAACCAAGAACTTCATAGATCGAGAATGTTTCAAAACCTTCCGCCACTTAGAACAGAACCATTACCGCCAGCTAGACGACAACGAGTAAACCCCAGTGTTCCTTTGGAAACCATTCCTGAAATAGAACTTCCTGAGGAAATTTTTACAACGAAAAATCCTGAAATAGAAATTCCTGAGGAACTACCACCTGAAATTGACTTTCCTAAAGAACAACAGACTGCAACAGAAAACCCTAAAATAGAGGTTCCTGAGGAACCACAACCGGGTACTCCAGATCAGTGACATTTTAGTTCAGTTGAGATTGAAGATCTCACTTCTGCGGAGTACAGCACTCCCTTTAATCCTCCTCTTACTAATCATAGAAATCCGCTTACGTTACTCGTTGGTTTCCAGCAGCCCGATTACAGTGCATATAATTTATCACCTGGACATTTTATGTCTAATCTAGGAGGCGAACAGGGAGTTCCACAAACTCCCACCATAGGTATGAACACTAACACTGTAAATCCTCCTTTTACTACTACATCGAGTTTGGCACAGACAACTTCTGTGTCCACTCCATCCTTCAGTTTTAATACTGGCACGTTAGGTATGCCGAGTTCAACAACTATGGCATCTACCTCTACACCTACTTTTGCACCTAGCAGTACAGCCAATTTAGTGCCACCTCCTGTGTTTCAACCATTATATCATATACCCAGTACTTGGATTTCCACACCCACTGTAGGGCCAAGTGCTGCTGCAACTGTGCCTGTCATGAGTACCATGACTGCACCATCTACGTTAGCTACCATTGGTTTTAATACCTTTGCAAGTCCCAACATGAATCAAGGTAATATACCTGCAGGTAACGTCCCTTTTTCCTTATTTTCAAGGGGAGGGGGTAATATTTTTAACCAGCAATATGGTGGGGCTAACACCCAGCCACAGTGGACGAACCCACAGAGCACTAACTCACTTTCATATGGGTGGGAAAATTGCAATAATACTTTCGTGTAACAACAGATGGCAGGAGGAAACCCCTACCAACAAGTGGCTGGGGGCAACCCCTATCAATAGATGGTAGGTGGAAACCCCTATCAGCAGATGGTCAGGGACAACCCTTACCAACAGATGGTTGGGGGCAACCCCTACCAGCAGACGGCTGGGGGCAACCCCTACTGGCAGTTCACAGGTCAAGCTATGGGTGGTTCCCCCTTTTCGACCCCGGCTTATCAAGTACCGTCTTACCAGCCTCGTTTACCATTTCTGGCAACTTTAAATTTGCCAGAGCTTTCCAAGCTGACTAATGATCCAGTGTATCATAACGCTACATGGCCACCAATTCCCACCAAGTTACCTTCGGACATTCCAAAGTTCGAAGGCAAAACAGGTGAAGACCCTGGTGACCATGTCACTACTTTCCATTTATGGTGCTCCTCAAACTCATTAAATGAAGATTCCATTAGATTGAGACTGTTTCAAAGGACTTTAACCGGTGTTGTAGCCAAATGGTACATTGAGTTACCTGTAGCTACATTCTTTAATTTCAGGGATCTCACGACTGTCTTTTTGAATCACTTCCAGCTTCCTGTTCGGTATGATGCCGGAACAGACCCTTTGTCTACATTTAGGAAAAATAAAGCCACTCATTTATCTGATCACATTCAGGAGTGGCGAAGACGGAAGAGGCTCATTAAAGCCAACATACCTCCAGAATTCTTTCTTGAGTGGTATTTGAAATCACTCCTTCCTTACATTTCTAAGGAAGTAGCTACTTCTGGAGTGTCTAATGAGGAAGAAGCTATCCTACGGACCCAGCAGTTAGATCTCATTTACGCACAATCTGGGTTACTGTATGAGATAATACCTGATGCACCGTGATCGAATACCGATTTGAGGAGACCTAAACCTTGACCACATGATGACGGCATAGTGGGTTCAGTTGACTCTGCAGCTTTCGAAGCATTGACCAAACAGGTTCATGCCTTATTTGTCAAACAATCGACTGCAGAAGTTCCTTCCATCACAACCTCTCCTTCTACTTCTGAATCTGTTAACCAGGTTCAGAACAATCAAAAGGGGCCTTCGGCAGCCCAATAACAAAAAGAAGGGTAAGAAAGGAGAGGGGAACCATCAGACGCCCCAAAAAAAGAATTCCGAGGAGGGTAACAAAGAGAAAAAGAAGGTTAAGTTCCCTTGTAAACTTTGCAAGCAAGACCACCTTACTCACCAATGCCCTCTGCTTGAAGAAGCCCAGAAGCTATTACAAGAAAAGAAGCCTGCCGTACTGAAAGATCCATTCCCTAAGGGGCAGAGCTCAGCTTCTGGAACCTCCAACACTAGGGGCACTACACATGCTACGGTTGATCAAACTTTTATTAACATGGTTAATTCGGATGCATTCTTACAAACGAGAGCCAGGAATTATACCCCGGACACATAGAAAAAGGATAAAGAGATTCCAGAATCCTCCACTCCACTCCACATACCTGTGGACCCAATGCCCAAGATCCCAAAAGGTGTCTTGAAACGGGCATCGCACAATCCCAACACTTGGGCCGCCTTCAACTACAATGTGGTTGAAGATTTAGCCCATACCCCTTGTGCCATGTCTACCTTAGAAGTCTTGCAAAGTTGTCCTTTACAACGGAATGCATTTCTGGCAGCTATTGGAAGTATGGAATCCTCTAACATGTTTGCACGATTTGATATGGTTGATATCAAATACTGGTTGCCCTATCACGTTGCTGTTCAGATTGAAGTCGTCCATGGCCCAATGACCATAAGACGAGCTGTCGTAGATGAGGGCACGTCGACTTGCGTAATGTCAATTTCCTGTTGGAAAGCTTTGGGTTCCCCCGAGTTAGCCCCTTCTAACACACTACTTACTGCATTTGATGGCAGGACTTTCCGTCCACACGGGGTTTTTCCATCATTTGATGTCACATTGGCCAGTAAGATAGTTGCTGTAGAAGTAGAAGTTCTAGATGCTCTGCTTGATTACAACATGTTATTAGGCAGGAGTTGGACATATGCCATGCGAGCTATTGCATCAGCAGTTTTTTGAGTTGTTATGTTCCCGTTTGAAGGTAAGGTCATTACAGTCGATCAGCGTTCTTTCACTCAGAGAAACAACTAGACTTCTTCAGAGACCACAATTCCCTTAGTTGATCAAACCACCCTGGTTAATGAGAGTTTAGGAGCAGGGCTTTACGGGTCGTTAATAGGCACTTTCGACCTTCCCTCCCCTATTCTTTTTATGCGTTCTGATGTGGGTACTTCTACTGAAACATTCACGGTTGGTTTAAGAACTGATCCTTGGATCCTTCCCACTACGTCAGAACCTTCTGTGCCTCCATCCATTGCAGAAGTGGCCTATATGGAAACACAACATGCTGCAATGGAACATATCGTTACTCCGCTAGTCTCTGCTAAGTCAAATATGGACTATGCTCCGGCATGGTCACTGAATTCCACCCACTCATTCGATTGTTTAGACACGGTTTTTTCGTCTGATGAAGCCATCTTAGAAGTCATGATGGGCCTGGACCAACCATGGGAACATATGCATCACAGGTCCTACATGCTTCCAGATCTAGACAATATTGAGAGAGGGGAATTCCTTGTGAGACCCTGTGGATTTGTTGATTTGTCATCTTTTCCTTCTACTTCGAGAGTTGTTTATGCTAAGGGAAATATGGCTAATATATCAAGAACAATTTCGATTAACATTTCCACCAAACCTGGGGTCGTGGAAAACATTTTTATTGGTGCAGATTGTTCTCCAGAAGAAATCGCTCTATATACAAAACTTTTCAAAGAATTCTGCGACATTTTTTCCTGGTCATATGAGGAGATGCCAGGTATTGACTCAGCCATCGTGGAGCATGTCATCACGACATACCCTAACACAAAACCTGTGAGACAAAAGCTTCGTCCTGTGAACCCTAGAAAAGCAGTCGCCATCAAGGCGGAGGTTGAAAAGTTGCTTAAGGTTGGTTTCATCTATCCGATTGACATGATGGAATGGGTTTCAAACCCTGTTCCGGTTGATAAGAAGCAAGGTACCATTAGAGTCTGTACTGACTTCCGGGACTTGAACAAAGCTTGTCCGAAAGATAACTATCCTACACCGTTTATCGATCAAATCATAGATGCTTGTGTGGGACATGAGATGTTCTCTTTCATGGATGGATTTTCAGGATATAATCAAATACAAATCAAACCTGAGGATCAGCATAAAACAACTTTCATTTGCCCGTGGGGAACCTTCGCTTACTGGAAGATGCCATTTGGTTTGAAGAATGCTGGAGCTACTTTCCAGCATGCGATGAATTTCACTTTTCATGATATCAAACACATAGTAGAACCTTACTTGGATGAACTCCCAGTGCGATCTCGAAAGAGACGGGATCATCCAGCTCATCATAGACAGGTGTTTGAAAGATGTAGACAGTATAAGATTCGTTTGAATCCTAATAAGTGTGTGTTCTGTGTCAAATCGGGATGTCTACTGGGCTTCATTGTCTCCAGTCATGGCATAATGGTCGACCCGCTGAAAGTAGAGTCGATTGTAAATATGCCTCCTCCTTGCACCTTGCGACAACTCCAAATTCTGCAAGGCATGTCTAATTTTTTACGGCGATTCATCATAAACTATGCTAAGATTACCAAAGGTTTTATGAGGCTACTCAAACAAGACTCCTACTTTGTGTGGGACGAGGCTACTCAAGCATCCTTTGAAGCCTTGAAAAAGGCACTTCTTTCAGCACCCTTGTTGAGCCCGCCAGACTACGCAAAAGACTTTCTTTTATATCTGGCAGCGTCTCTTAATACAATTGGTATAGTATTAGTTCAGGAGGACGATGCGCTCCAAGAGCATGTTGTCTACTATCTTTCTCGCGCATTGATAGCCCCTGAGGTTAAATATTCGCATGTTGAGAAGTTAGCACTTGCCGCGTTCTATGCGGTACAAAGGCTTCGTCACTATATACTTTTACGAACTACTGCTGTGATAGCAGAAGTCAATCCTTTCCAGTACGTTCTCACCCGATGAATCATAGGTGGGAAATATAATAAATGGATTGTAATCCTACAGGAGTTCGATTTGGTCTTTCAATCAGCCAAGTCGAAGAAATCACTAGTGTTCGCTGAGTTAATCTTAGAGTTTTCGAGTGACCTAGAGTACATTGAGGAAGAATCATCATTCCCATATGAACATATCTTCCTCATTGCTTCCTTTGACCCATGGTATGGGGATATCTTAGTATATCTCCAGACTTTGAGGTGTCCTACTAATTTTTCTCGAGAAGAGCAACGCAAGCTCAAAAACCATGCGAAGAACTACCTCGTCATCTCAGATGCTTTGTATCGACGTGGGGTAGATTCCATTTTATGATGTTGCTTAACTCGAGAAGAAGCTGAAGCAGTATTAAATGATGCCCACAGTGGAGCTTGTGGGGGACAACTTTCCGGGTTGGCAACAGCTCAAAAGATACTGCGTGCCGGATATTTTTGGCCCATGATCTTTAAAGATTGTGTGGAAGTTATGAAACACTGTCGTCCATGTCAGTTTTTCACTAAGAAAATGAGGGCACACCCAACTCCTCTTCATCCTGTGATTACAGCAGGTCCCTTCACAAAATGGGGGGTTGATTACATGACTTGCAATCCAATTTCGGCTGGAGGACATCATTACATCATCGTTGCCGTTGACTACTTTACTAAGTGGACGGAGGCAATGCCTATTGTCAAGGAAGATGGAGAAACTGCCGCTTATTTCGTGTTTAATCAAATTATTGCACAGTTTGGCATACCTAAAGAGATAGTGACTGATCATGACAGTGATTTCCAGAATAGCATGATGACCAAGTTGTATACAATGCTTGGTTTTCGACAAGAACATTCATCTTCATACTATCCACGGGTGAATGGACAAGTCGAAGCCGTGAACAAAACTTTAAAGGTTATACTGCAAAGAACTGTTAATGCCAGTCGAAAGAACTGGCACATCATGCTATACCTGGCTCTTTGGGCTTACCGAGCTAACGTTAAGACTG
Source organism: Larix kaempferi (assembly GCA_027924585.1). NCBI lineage: Eukaryota > Viridiplantae > Streptophyta > Pinopsida > Pinales > Pinaceae > Larix > Larix kaempferi. The sequence goes on from BSBM01000311.1 coordinate 8,800,295, forward strand.
CTACCGAATTCTCTCCCTTTCAACTTGTGCATGGGATAGAAGCAATCATACCGATTGAATGCGAGATTCCTTTGCTAAAACTAGCCGTTCAGTTACTACTGGATACTTCAATACTATAAGAACATTTGTTACACTTAAAACATCTAGATAAGCAGTGCCGCGACACGCTCACAACAAATGAGGTCCACAAAAAATGAGTCAAAGGACAGTATGACAAGTCCGTCAGACCTAGGGTTTTCCTTGAAGGAGAATTGGTCCTACTTTGGGATCAAGACAAAGAACCCCTAGGACCTGGCAAGTTCAAGTCCAGGTGGCTCGAGCCTTATATAATTTCCAAAGTACTGAAGAAAGGTTCCTATGAACTGATATATTATGAAGGTAATAAGTTGGCCGAGCCCAAAAATGGGCTCTACCTGAAGAAGTACTACGCTTAGGCTGACGTGATTTTTCTTGTAACATAGCTGTATATTTTTGTAGAGCTAGTTTTCGTTATGATTGTTAGTTAATCTTATGTGTGTTTTTCATTTCGTTTACCAGATGTCGACCGAACATTTCTTAGGATTTGCTGATGGCGGCAGTCGCCACACTTGTCAGTTGGCTGCAGCAGCTTGGGTCATTTACTCACCCGCTGGCCAACTTGTCTCTTCGGGGGGGGTTTGTTTGGGTCCCACCACGAATAATGTGGCTGAATACAGTGCAGTTATAGAACTTCTCCGAGATGCTCTCAGTCATGGCATTTCACATTTGGAGGTAAGACTTGACTCACAACTAATCGTATTTCAGTTAACAGGTATCTACCAGATTAGAGATCCTGGATTGCTACGTCAGTTTCTACGAGTTAGACTATTGGAAAGACAGTTTGATTCTATTATATACGAACACATTCCAAGAAATTTAAACGCATTAGCTGATTCATTAGCAAACTATGTGTTAGACTGGCATTTGTATCATACACTTTCATAAACAACATTGCCCACATCAAATTCAAACACATACACATGTAAATAACCGATACTGTATCAAAAATTATATGAGTTTTGGATCACAAGTCTATCAAGTCATGTCATAAAAGTACAAAACTGGGCATAGTGGCCTCAAAAATATACATAGAATGTATCCCTCTCTTATGGAGAAGGAGGAACCTCATCATCATCTACTGCATTGTGATAACATATGACTAGCCTAGCTATCTTCCGCATCACCCTAAGCCATGCTGGGGGCACCCCAACTACATCTTCCTGGATATCAATAGGTATCTGATCCATACGACATGCAGGAACTTCATGAGTCAACCGACTCACTTTTCTCTCTATGGTCCCCAACATAGCATTTGCTACAGTAATATCAGTTGGCCTCACAAAGATGGTACGATGTCCCTCGGGACGGACAGGCCCAATATCTGCATATGACACTTGTTTAGCACTTCAAAATTCATTCATAAAAATCAAATACTTGAAAAGTTTGAAAAAATTAAATAAATTTCAAAATTAAACATACCAATATCTCCCCAGGCTCCACCTGGAGGAAGCGCCAGTTCTGGATCATGACGGAAATCCAATCCAACATATGGAAACTACTCAAAAGCGGGCACTTGCCTCTCCCACCACCCCCAAAACTCATCAGTATGATAACAGTAGTGACTTTCCCCACCACCCTGGCGGAGGAATATGTCACCCCAACCATCTAGTCTGGGCTCATGAGGGTTAACCTGAGGTAGAGGCATCCCCAAACTAATAGTAGGCATCCTCTAAAAGAAGAAAGTACATAAAATGCTACCGTACCCAAAATTCTTCATTTTGTCGGAATTGCAACCTGTCAATTGAGCTTTCATACTCGCTAGTAAACTAGTACACCAATCGTATACATGACCTTGTAAGCATTGTACACCAACATGCATAGAGTTCCTAGAAGCTAGGTGTAGTGAGGCACTACCTGCCACTCGGTTAATCATACTCACTATCACCTTCAAGGGGAGGCCTTCAATGGTAGAAATCAAGATTTGGCTTCCTGATTTCTTAGCTCCAGCCACACAATATGTATTCAAGTACTCTTGCACAAACCCTATGCCCACACGAGAAGACCCTTTCAGATTTATTACATCTCCCCTCTGTGAGAGACCAGTAATGAAATAAATGTCATCAACTGTAAGCTCCAAAGTTTGCCCGCGGATGACAAAAGTATTGGTATCCATATCCCAGTACTAAATAAGTCTTCGAAATAATTTGTTTAGGGCCCTCATATTTACGGTTCGGTAAAACTTCAATAAACCGCATCTTCGGAGAGCATGGAGAGTGGCTGGATCTTGCATGGCCAGCCTATCCATGTCCTCATGTTCTCTCTCCCTTCATTGAAGAACCATCCTGCACAAAAAGTGACATTTTTTCAGTCTTGACGCTTGTTTTTAAAATTTTCAGGCTTAAGCGCTACTGTGTACACTACACAGTAACATGTGGGCGCTACTCTGTGTGAGCATAGTAGCGCTCATCTCCTTCACACGCTACTGTTCTTGTTACACAGTAGCGCCCGTGCACTAAACGTTGTGAGCATTGCCTGGCAAGCAGTTTTAGGTTCAAAAAATAAAAACTAAACCATAAAAATGCAAGTGGGGAAGATTCTAACTTACTTGGTGGAAGAAGAACGGTGTTTGGATGCTTGATTTGATCGCCATGGAGATTTGAAAATGCAAAGTTTGCCCCAATTTTTTTCCCTAAAAAAAAAAAAAGGAAATTGATGTTTTAAAATGAAATTATATATATGAATTGGATTTTAATTTTTACCCACCATTTTTTAGTTCTCTATAGTTTCAAATTTTATCAAAATGACCTAATTAATCAATTGAAACATACACATGGTGTAATACTAATGTTCACTTATCCAGCTCTCATTTTTCCTTAAATTTTTGTAGGATCGATCTCCTAAGATTAAAATTCTCGATGTTAGACCTTGTCAACTAGTTAATAGTTCAAATTCATATATCATTCGAGATTTTTGTCGCGTTTACTAATATTTTGTTGAAGACCTAGTTTTGACATATTATGAAGCTATGATCCCAGATTCTGACCTTTAAGTCATTTTAAGCTCTTGTTTGGACTATTTAAACCTAAACGAGATTGCCGAGCAAGCTTGTCCTCTTCGAGCTCGTTAAAGTAATCGAAGGCTCATCCACTCAGGTATAGAATTACCCCTTTTCCGGGCCTAGGTGGATTAACTATAGAAAAGGTATACTCTAGGTATACTTCTGTATGCGCTAGAAGAGTTCTTCTCCCTTTGTTTATACTTTTTCAGGGGAGGAGACTAACTGCGCGAAAAAGGACCTTTTGGAGCCTTTCTTTAGGGTTTTCAGGCTCTCTAAACATGAAAATACCAAGTGAGCATTCACCTACTCGGGCTCAATGTGAAATCCACGAGAGGGTAAGTAGAGGACTGCTTAAGTTTTTCAACTCTATAAACAAGAAAACACCGCCGAGCACAGACCAATCCGGGCTCGATATAAAATTTACGGATAGGTGAAAAGAGGATTGTTTAAGTTTTTCAGACTCTATAAACAGGAAAACACTAGTGAGCATTAATCTGCTTGGGCTCGATACTAAAATCCACAAGCAGATATATGGAGTTATTGTTTAAGTTTTTCAGACTCCTTAAAATTGAAAACACCAACGAGCAAGAACAGATCTCGGCTCGATATTAAAATCCAGAGATCAGTAATATAGAGTAATCTTCTATCTCTTCTTCGAACTCTGTAAACAATGAAGAAGGTCCTGAGTCGTCCTCCCATGGGCTCGTTAAAATTTTTACATGGTTGGATCTATTGAGTTTTCATTCTTTCTTGGACTCATTAAAACAACAAGAAAGGTATTCTTTTATCTAAAAAGAATAAGGGATGGGAAAGATGTGTCATATCTTCAATGTCAAAGGTAGTTCAGTCGGTTCTATCCTTGAACACAGCACCTACTTGAGTCTATCTTGTCGGTTGGGTTTAGTTTTTGACCTCAGGGTGAACCTAATCTCCGAGTTGTTTAATCCCCCGGTTGGTTATTCTTCCAACCATATGGAGGGTCTGATAATGTCTCTTACATTTCAGGCTTATCATTTACCCTATTATGTCAGAAACTGCCTGAGTCACTTTGTGTCGTGCTCACTGTTCAAGGATATACCCTGTGTCGGCCATTCTGCAGTTTACCTTGACCTCATGAGTCGGCCATCCTAGTGTCAGTCTTGTTGCATATTATTCCATGTCAGCGCATACCAGTTGACTGTTCCTCGATTTGGATGATGGAGGATGCCTTATGGCCTCCCTTGCAATGAAGTTCTTCCCATCGACATCAACTCATTTTACTCTGGGAATGAAGTTTAGAGTTTCGGTTAGTACCTTGGAGATTGCAGTCACCAGTGGCAATTTTCCTCACTGTTGAATGTTGAGAATACATTAATGTCTCTTCTTCGACAGGATCCCCAAGTGTTCGACTCCAAGTCCATCTATTCACACTTGGCGAATCGTACTTGGTACCTTGCGCCCCATCATCATTATCAGTGGAAGTCCTCGCATTTGTTAACGGTATACATCAATGACCGGTAATCAAATGATACCCCCCATGTTCGACTATCATCTCATCTATTCACATGGTTAGGGTTTGTACCTAGAGTTGTTTTGGATGAAGACCTTGGGATTTTGGATGACATTACCTCATTCTGTTATCACCCGAGTTGCACAAGACTGAGCCTCACTTATATTCGGCTCTCCATGAGACATAGATCCAGTTTGTTGTTATGGCTATGATCTCTCAATTTGACATGGATCCACGCTTGTATTCCAAGTGGCCATGCTATATATACATCTCCTTGTTATGTATCAGAGATCATATTGTATCACACTGCACATCTATATGATGTCAAAAAATGTAATTGCTCGCTGGCCTCGATCTTTGTTTCAGGTGTTCTTGTGACTTGTTTCTGTGATTCCTTGCTCCTCCTCTGGCTTTGGATTATAATGTATTTCGGCCATCGTTCCCCTCTGACCTCACACATTAGGGGACATCTGTTATAGGTCAAACCTGCACCTCTCTGTCCGTGATCATCTTGAGCTGTTAATCACACAAAAGGACAACTTGGATGGAGGAGCATGTTGACCCCAGATGAGACTTTGACTTACTCCACCTCCTAGAAAGACTAGCAAAACCCTAAAAATTTCATTTTGAGACATGAGCGCTACTCTACTTCAATAGACTAGCGCCTGTACCCTACTCCAGTGTGCAATAGTAGCGCTCAAGCCTCATGAGCACTACTCATCTTCAACAGAGTAGCGCTCAACATTCAAAAAGTGATGAGCGCTAGTTTAAAAACACTATAGTAGCGCCCTGAGCACTACTTCACTGAGCAATAGTAGCGTACACCTCAAAAGATGATTAAAAAATAATTAATTTCATGAAGAGGATTAGTTGCAGTTGGTTTTCCAACTTCCCCAACTTCCTCCATAACCATCTCTCAACATGAACTGCTTCCCTTGTCCTATAAATACAAGGAAGAATAAAGAGAGGGGTTAGAGACATGAATATAATTGAGAGACTCTTAAAGAGAAGCTTGCATTGGAGGAGATTATGCTGGAAGATATCCAAGCCAGAGAAGAGCAGGAACCCAGGATCAGGTTGCAGCAGTATGTCACAAAGTCAGGTATACTTTGTATCATCAATTTGCATTTGACAATAAAAGGTTGAAGCATCTTTCTTGTCCCAAATTAAGTGTTCATTGAAGTTATATACTTGTTTAGATATGCTTTGGTTAATATTGGATGTTTAAATTCCTTTTCCTATTTCATCATTATATATTATCCAAGATACGCTGAGAAAGGTACTTGTATTGCAGGTTTATTGAATGAGAGGTTAGCTTGAGGATCAAGTGCAAGATCGAACAAGAGCTAGGATCGAACGTCAGTCGAAAGGTATGTTCTCGAGTCCTATAACCTATTTCCTTTCATAAACATTTTTGTAATACAGTTAGTATGCTTACCTGTCATCCCCTTTCAGTTGATAGTATCCGTTTCCTTACTATAGGGTAGTTTTTGCCGCCAACAGTTAGTGCCTTAGATCCATCAACAAGCAATGACGAAGTGGTTGCAGTCAATCAAATCTTACCTGATGTTGAGTATGAAGGGATGGATGTTGAACAAGTTCTTAACTGGAAACCACCCCAAGAAGAGCACTCACCTGGTGAACACAATCCATTGCAGGACCAATTACTGAACGAAGGGCCACAACAAACCGTTGACGAGACTCATACTTCCTTGCCAACTCCCTTGCCTCAACTATCAACCGAACGATGAAGAAATCCCAGACGTATTCATGTGGATGAAAGTTCATTTTCAGGACTTGAAGGTAAGATGTCCAAATGCACTATTGATTTCCATTGTAACAAGATAATCAAAGATTTTTTTGAATCCAAAACCGATGCAGCAAAATGTCAATTGTTTCTTGCTTTTTTAAAATCACATTGTCTAGCTCATGTTAGGAGAATTTTGTGCATAAAGGTAGTTAGAAGTTCAGAGGCCAACAATCATGTTGTTAGAAATCTACAATCTGCATTTAATTTGATTGGAAAAACTTCTCGCACAAAATATTTTAATGCGGCCCATCGTGTACTATTGGAATCGATTGTAGACAAATCCACAAGGCAACGTCACCTACTATCACACACATGTAAAATATTTAAAGTAGATAGAAAGACTCTTCAAAAGTATTCTGCCATTAGAGAAAAACTTGAGACCCCAGGCCAAAAAGATTGTTGGGCCTTTGTTGGTAGGTTACCTCGTTTAGACATGAAGCTCATTGATGCTATTAAAGAACTATTGCAAAAGTTTTGGCATGATAACACTAGACCATCATCAAATCAAAGAGATGTTTTAAAGTTGAGAAAAGGTGTTAGGGGGGGTGAACCCCATGTCAAGCACTTCCTTGACACCACACAAACAGAACTCTATGAGAGGTTCAAGAATGAGCACACACAATTGAACTTGGGCCAAAGGTCCTTCGAAAAATGCAAACCCTGGTATGTTAGAATTTGCATTGATCGCAGTACTGATATGTCGAAAAAGCTAATGTAATAGCCCATTTTCCAACATATTTCCTCTGCTCAACCCTACACTCATTTTCCATGGGAAACCGCTGCCTCCACATGTAATAACTACATTGTTTTGTCGAAAATTGATCTTCTTCTGCTAACTACATTGTTTTGTCGAAAATTGATCTTCTTCTACCTCCGGACGAGAAATGGCCCCCTTGAGAGAATCTGGAATGGCCTTCGGGTGCTACGGGCATTCCAGTCGGGCACCATGGTGGCCACGCACGCCCGGGGGCCTCCGGACGAGAAATGTACCCCTTGAGAGAATTTGGAATGGTCATCACTGAGCAAAACCCTAGCTCTGGAGATGGCTCGTTGGCACCACTTTCAGGTCTTCGGGGGACAGTGTGGGGGGTCCCCTAGCTGAAACCCGTTGTCCTGGACCCACCGGAGTCGACGGATTCATGAACCGAGCCATGGTTCAGGTGCCAGGGGAATTCTAGTTGGGCACCCTGGGGCCGTTCAAGGACACCTAGAGGATTTGCCCTAGGGCCATGGAACCCAACCCGGTGAAAGGACTTGGATTTCGTCGCCTCCCATAGGTCCACATGGCCATTGTGGACCTATCCGCAGTGGCCACGCACACCCGGGGGAATCCAGATGAGAAATGGCCCCCTCGAGCGAATATGGAATGGCCCTCACTGAGCAAAACCCTAGCTCCGGGGATGGCCCATTAGCACCGCTTCCGAGGCTTCGAGGGACGTTGTGGGGGGTCCCCTAGCTGAAACCCAGTGTCCCAGACCCACCGGAGTCGACGGATTCACGAATCGAGCCACGGTTTCTGTGCCATGGGCATTCTAATTGGGCACCTCGTGGCCATGGAACCCAACCCGACGAGAGGACTTGGATTCCGTCGCCTCCCACAGGTCCACCTAGCCATTGTGGACCTTTCCACAGTGGCCACTCAAGCCCAGGGGAATCTGTTGATGTATATGTAACTTCGTAATGTATTTCACATATATGTATATTGTATTCCTATAGAGATGTTATTATTCCTCTATACGGAAGTGTCGTCATTTATATTGTAAGTGTCGTAACTTATACTTCATGGGTTATTAGATCACCTTGTTGGGGTCGGCCTTGTATAAATCATGTGGGTCAAAGGGTTATTAGACCACCCTATTAGGGGTCGACCATGTGGGTCAAAGGGTTATTAGACCACCCTAGTGGGGGTCGTCCCAGTCAGCATTATGTTAAGTGGTTAAGTTGAGGCCGACCTAGTTGAGTAAAGGTCAAGTCAAGTTAGTGTATAAATAGAGAGTGTGTCTCTCTCATTTTACACATTCTATTTTCTCACTCACACTGTGGAGAGTGGCACACTTGTGGAGGAGGAGGCTCTACTTCTAGGAGAAGACTATCTCTTGTATTTTGGTTGTATCATTGCTTTATCTATCTCTGAGGAAGTTATTGGGGTTTTTCACCTTTATGGTTTTCCCCAAGTAAACTCTGTGTCTCTTCTGTGCTTGCATTATTGTGTCCATGAATGATATGCTATAGATTTGCTGTACATGTTGTTCTCTCAGTTAAGATCCTAGATCAGATTGAAGTAAATTCTAAAAATAGAACATGGTATCAGAGCTAGCCTGAAAGAAGGCATGATATGGCATGTATGACACTTGTTGCACTTACGATGCTAGGGCTTGATATAGCAAAACCCAGTCATCGTAGAACTTTCTCTATAAATCCGTTTTGGTGAAGTTTTCAGATCTGAAACCTTTACAGGTCGAATATTAAATCCCCATGTACCTTGTGTCCAAAGGACAACCTCTAATTCATTGTACTTTGTGATTTATGATCTGTACAATATAGGGTTTTTTCCTCTTCTAGATCTGAGTCAAAATATGGTGACCTTGGGAAAAAGATCATAACTTGGGCTAGGAAGCTCCAAATGAAATTTCGTAAAATCTGACAGGTAGTACACAGACTATAATAGCTTAGGAAAATTTTTCAGAGGCCGAAGTTGAACCAGTGACACGTGGAACACCGTACAAGTTCGTTCTCCTGTATTATCCCATAAACAGGTCACGTTGCGACACTTGGCATAACTCTGTCTCAGAGAATCCAATTAAGGTCATACCTATCGAGATGGAAATATAACAGGTCGGGATATCTCAGGAAAATTTTTCAGAGGCTGAAGTTGAAACAGTGACACATGGCACGCCTTACAAGTTCGCTCTCCTGTATTATCCCATAGACAGGTCACGTTGCGACACTTGGCATAACTCTCTCTCAGAGAATCCAATTGAGGTTATACCTATCAGGATGGAAAGATAACAGGTCGGGATATCTCAGAAAACTTTTTCAGACCCTGTGGATCAAAAAGTTTGGAGTTACACCAGAAACAATCAGGTACTTATTTCTGTCAAAACATAATTATTTTTTAGTACCTTCATTCATGGCTTCCGGAATTTAGGGCTTCGGAGAAAGTTGGAATTTTTGTAATCGGAGACCATGGCTGAATGATACTCATAAAAATAAAAATTTAGAGACCAAGATCAGAATTTTTGGTTGGGCAGAAAGCCGGGCTTGATCAGACCCTAGTTCGGGACTTTGATCAGAAAAGTGGAAAATTAGGGCTTCTGTAAAAATGGTAATTTTTGAAATCTGTGACCACGGCTGGAAGCTCCTCATAAAAATAGAAGCTTAGAGCTTTGGATCAAACCTTTTGATTGAGTAGAAGAGTGCGCTTCATCAAACCCTAGTTCAGGGTCATGTCTAGTGAATCTGGAAGTTTCAAAGGCAAAATTGAGGAGTGAAACTTTGCAGTTTTCAAATTCTGAATATACCAGCTTGATCAGCTCATCAAGGCGCATATTTTTATCCTTTCGGAAATTTTAAATTCAAAGTTTGAATTTTTGGGGTTTCTCTAATGAACCCATATCCAGCTCCAGGTCCAGTTCTTGCAAATCAAGTGGATTGGGTTAATCCTAGAAGAAGATGGATTGGTCACCTGCATAAGTGAAGAAGTTCATGTTTCAGAGGGAGATGAGTCTAAGGCCTTCCATAAGAAGATTACAAGCAATCTTGACAAGTATGATTCATCGAGGTATGTTTTGATATTTGTTCATGATTAAGTTTATGGTATGTTTGTCTTCATGTTATTACGGTTAGTATAATCTTGATTTTAGACTTGTCATATCACCTTAATAAAATTATGAATGCACGATAGAAAATATTCATTGATTAGGGTGTTGACACTTATGATTGTACTAATGCATTATGTTGTTGTATGAGGTTTATGTTGTCTACTAATATAAAAGGTACACCAAGAAAGACAAATCATGTTCTACTTCAAGAATGTATGATCATGGTGACTTGAAGACAAGGATTCATCCATTGTCATGGATCACATAAAAGATCTACTTTCGAGGTATGTCTAACTTGTTTCTACAATGGTTAACTTATGAGACATGCAGGTTACTAGCACAAGTCACTGAAGAGAACCAGAAGACATTAAGAGGGTTTGTTAGACATAACTAGCTAGCATGCTAATCCAGGTATGTTTTTCCTATATCAAGCTAGAATCCTACCTTGTGTTAGGATCTTATACTATTGTGTTGTTGATAATGATTATTCATGAAGTCATAGGTTTGAATAATCATGGTTGTATGCATATTATGTTTCTTACCATAATTGATGATATGACTAACCAGAAGAATCATGAAGGTATAGGTTTGAGTAATCACGGGTTTATGCATTGATGATTTAACTAATCAGAAGATTCCTATGATCAAATAAGAATATGCATGAGTAAAAGAAGACTTCCCTAAAACCTTGAATACTAATGTTTGTTATCTATGAATAATCATGACTATACATGTTTAAGATTATTGTGATTTGATAGTATTAAGATTATACTAATAAATGTGTGATTATGTATGAGACCTCAAGGATAACACAATGATGATACTAATAAGCATGCATAGTGATTAAGGATGGATGTAAGTTCAAGGACAAGTAATCCAGGAAGCAAAGGTCAAGAGGGAGCACACTCCAGTGGTTCCTGCAAGAAAGCAAAGGAGCACACTTCAATAGTTTCTGCAAGGATGCAGATATTCAGAGGGAGTTGACCATCTTTCGACATTCCACAACATAAAGATGTAGAAGAAGCTACCTCAGCAGCTTCTGCAAGGAAGCAAAGACTCAGAGGGAGTCCACCCAGCAACCAAACAAAGATAAGTATTTTTAATTATCATTTCTTGCATATTTGTTTGTTTAAATAGAATTGTTCAATGATGTATATGCTCATGTTCCTAGACTTAGGATATGTATTGTGCATATTAGAATGATTGCATTAATGAACAGTATACTACTAATATGCATGTGATGGGTAAGTGGCCTATAGCACTGTAAAACATTCCAGTGCTACTTATCTAGAATGTTACCTCTTTGCTGACATGTTGGGAGTAGTGCAAACTCTTAACAATGTTCTGGTAGAGATTGGAAGGCATCTAGAAAGTTGTGGAACATGGATAAATGTTGTATTGAAGAATTGGCTAAGATAATTGCATTACTGTATGACATATTTCTTTATGTGTAAGAATTTGTCTGAAAATTATGAGATGTTTCTAATCATGCAATTTAACTTGTTGTGTAGGAAAGATCGTATGCCATCACCTACAAAAGAAGAACTACAACATTTGATCAGCAACAAAATTATCTATTGAAGATATTGAAGTTCCCAGGATACGGGAAGAATGCCATCATGAAGAACAATGTTTGGAATGTAGTCCCAAGACCTGAAGGGAAGTTTGTTATGACTTCCATATGGATCTATCAAGATCAAGCATGCTGCAGACGGCAGTGTAGAGAAATATAAAAGTGATGAAATAGAAGATACACCAAATGGATTTCAAGACAGCTTTCTTGAATGGTGTAGTTGAAGAAAAAGTGTATGTGGTGCAGCCACTTGGTTCTGAGACACATGACAGGGAGTCATAGATGTGCAGAACTTGGTATGGTAGGATAGGCAGCTTTCTATCCAGTTTGGTCTTTACCAAGAGTAAAGCGGGTTCCAACATTTACTACAAGGTTGAGGAAGGCAATCTAGTGATACTACTATGTGGATGACCTGTTTGTATCAGGTGAGGATAGATTGATTGCCGACACGCAGCAGAAGCTTACTGCCGAGTTCGAGATGAAGAACTTGGGGATGATGCACTATTTGTTTTTGGCATGGAGATGTGGCAGAGTGCAGATGGAATCTTCCTTGGACAAGGGAAGTATGCAGTAGAGATCCTGAAGAGGTTCGAGATGATGGATTGCAAGGCCATGGCCACACCTATGGCATCGAATCTGAAGCTTCTAGGTGATGCTTCATTTGAGCCGGTTGATGTCTCTATGTATCGTCAGATGATTGGGTCCTTGATGTACCTGACAAACACGAGACCAAACATTTGCTTTGCTGTGAACACATTGAGTCAGTTCCTGACAGATCCGAGGAGTGTTCACTTGGTTGCTGTAAAGCATGTTCTAAGGTACCTGAAGGGTACAGTGGATTATGGGCTCAAGTATGAAGCAAATCAAAAGTTTAACTTGTAGGGTTATGTTGATTCAGATTGGGCTGGCAGTGCTACATATAGGAAGAGCACATCCGGATGCTACTTCAGTATGGGATCAGGTGTGATCTGTTGGTTTAGCAGGAAGCAGTCCTGTGTAGCACTGAGTACAGCTGAGGCAGAGTATGTTGCAGCCTGTTTAGCTAGTTGTGAGGCAGTATGGCTACAGAAGCTACTGTCTGATTTATTTGATCTCCTGTTGGAGGCTACTGGTATCTTCTGTGATAACCAGAGTTGTGTGAAGCTATCCGAGGACCCAGTGTTTCATGACAGGTTGAAACACATAAAAATCAAATATCACTATATCAGGGATATCGTGCAGAGAGGAGCTGTGAAGCTCCTGTATGTTGCGACGGATGAGCAGATTGCAGATGTGCTGACGAAGCCACTAGCCAGGGTGAAGTTTGAGTACTTCAGAGAGAGGCTTGGCGTTCTTCAAATCGAGGACACTTCAAGGAAGAAGTGATGGACACATTTGCTGAAGCCATTCCAAGCATGTTGGAAGAAGGATCCTTCACATGGCTGTGGATGTAAGCGCTGGATGATGAGCATCAGGATGATGTTCTGGTTTCTACTTGGATATGATCAGTTGGATCATTTTTATATGTATGTATGCATCATGTTGGATGCTGGATATGATCAGTTGGATCATTTTTATGTATGTGTGTATGCATCATGTTGGATGTTGGATATGATTAGTTGGATCATTTATATGTATGTACGCATCATGTTGGATGTTGGATATGATCGGTTGGATCATGTGTATGTATTTTTGTATATGCATCATGTTGGATGCTTGGATCATGTATCTGTATATGTATCAGGTGGATACATTGTATGTATCAGGTGGATACATTGTATGATCAAGTGGATACATTGTATGTATCAGGTGGATACATTGTATGATCAGGTGGATCATGTATGGTGATATGTATCATGTATTTGTATTTGTATCAGGTGGATACATTGTATGATCAGGTGGATCATGTATGATGATATGTATTAGGTAGATACTTGGTTTGCATCAGGAAGATGCATTATATGATCAGGATGATCATGGATGACGAGCTTCAGGATGTTTCTCCAGATGACATGCAGCAGGATGTTGCAGTGATGATGATCAGGATGATCATGTGTACATCAGGATTATGTATGGTGAGTATCAGGTTGATACTCTATGGCCATGGATCAGGTTGTGCAGATGAGCATATAATTTGGCCCTGGGAGATTTGCAGATAGTCTTTCGAGGTTTTTCCTATGGCATGTAATTCATTGCCCTGGGATATCTGGCAAATGCTCTTTCGAGGTTTTTCTCTGGGAGGACATATAATTTGGCCCTGGGAGATCTGCAGATAGTCTTTCGAGGTTTTTCCTATGGCATGTAATTCGTTGCCCTGAGATATCTGGAAGATGCTCTTTCAAGGTTTGTTCCTATGGCATATAATCTGTCCCTGGGAGATTTGATAGGTTGGGCTGTGTTCCTGTAATTAGTCCTGGGATTCTCTTGCGAGGTTTTGCCATGACCGCATGTAATTCGTGCCCTGGGAGATCCTATAGGTAGAGCTATGTGTTCGTAACAGCCTGGGATGCTCTTGCGAGGTTTTGTGGTGACCACATGTAATTCATGCCCTGGGAGATCCTATAGGTATAGCTGCGTGCTCGTAATAGCCTGGGATGCTCTTGCGAGGTTTTGTGGTGAGGTCGCATATAATATGGCCTTGGGAGATCTGCAGATAGTCTTTCAAGGTTTTTCCTATGGCATGTAATTCGTGCACTGGGATATCTGGCAGATGCTCTTTCGAGGTTTTGTGATTCACGTAATAAGTCCTGAGGATTCCACAGTATGGCCAGTGATGACAAAGACCTGCAGATGGTGGGCCTACATCCAGTATGAAAAAGGACTGGCTCTGTAGAACTTCCTATGACGAGTAGATTTAGAGATTGATTGAGATAGCAGCAGCAGTGACGATGATGATGACTCGATGATGATTATCCAGTGACGATGATCCAAAGAAGATGACTTGTGCTAGAAGACCTGTGTCGAGAAATACCTTCCTAGTTAAGAGGGAGTGTTGATGTATATGTAACTTCGGAATGTATTTCACATATATGTATATTGTATTCCTATAGAGATGTTATTATTCCTCTATACGGAAGTGTCGTCATTTATATTGTAAGTGTCGTAACTTATACTTCATGGGTTATTAGACCACCTTGTTGGGGTCGACCCTGTATAAGTCATGTGGGTCAAAGGGTTATTAGACCACCCTATTGGGGGTCGGCCATGTGGGTCAAAGGGTTATTAGACCACCCTAGTGGGGGTTGGCCCAGTCATCATTATGTTAAGTGGTTAAGTTGAGGCCGACCTAGTTGAGTAAAGGTCAAGTCAAGTTAGTGTATAAATAGAGAGTGTGTCTCTCTCATTTTACACATTCTATTCTCTCACTCACACTATGGAGAGTGGCACACTTGTGGAGGAGGAGGCTCTGCTGCTAGGAGAAGACTATCTCTTGTATTCTGGTTGTATCATTGCTCTATCTATCTCTGAGGAAGTTATTGGGGTTTTTCACCTTTATGGTTTTCCCCAAGTAAACTCTATGTCTCTTCTATGCTTGCATTATTGTGTCCATGAATGATATGCTGTAGATTTGTTGTACATGTTGTTCTCTCAGTTAAGATCCTAGATCAGATTGAAGTAAATTCTGAAAATTTAACAGCACCCAGACGAGAAATGGCCCCCTTGAGCAAATTTGGAATGGCCATCACTAAGAAAAACCCTAGTTCCGAAGATGGCTCGTTGGCACCGCTTCCGGGTCTTCGGGAAACGCTGTGGGGGGTCCCCTAGCTGAAATCCACCGCCCCGGACCCACTGGAGTCGATGCATTCATGAACCGAGCCATGGTTCGGGTGCTACGGGAATTCTAGTCGGGCACCCTGGGGTCATTCAGGGACACTTGGAGGATTTAGCACAGGGCCACAGAACCCAAACCGGTGAGAGGAATTGGATTACGTTTCCTCCCACAGGTCCACCTGGCCATTGCGGACCTGTCCACGGTGGCCATGCACGCCCGGGGGCCTCCGGTCGAGAAATGACCCCGTTTAACGAATTTGGCATGACCTTCACACGGGGGTCAACTCTAGAAAATCATCCACCGGGCACTTGTGGCTAGCGTTCCCGGCTGGAACCTTCCTAGACAGACCTATAGGACTCCCCGAAACCCGATTTTGTTGCACGGTTGGAGTTCTACGCCCCCGGTAGGTATCCAGCAGGTGTCCCTGAAGGCCTTTTGGATGCAAGACGGGACGAGCCATAGAATGAAGACCGTGGCTCGGATCGACGAACCGTCGAATCCGTTAGATTCAGAACGCCAGGATAGTGCAAGGGGTGCCCCTCCCCTTCAGCTCAGTGGCCCCGCCCTCATCTTGTACGTCCATATTGGAAACTAGGGTTTTGCTCAGTGAGGGAGTGTGCAATTTTTGCACACGGGGGTCAACTCTAGAAAATCACCCACCAGGAACTTGTGGCTAGCATTCCCGGTCGGAACCTGCCTAGACACACCTACATGACTCCCCAGAACCCTATTTTATTGCACGGTTGGAGTTCTACGCCCCCACCAGGTATCCAGAAGGTGTCCCTGAAGGCCTTCTGGATGCGAGACAGGACGAGCCATAGAATGAAGACCGTGGCTTGGATCGAAGAACCGTCGACTCCGTTGGATTCAGCACACCAGGATAGTGCTAGGGGTGCCCCTCTCCTCCGGCCTGGTGGCCCCGCCCTCATCTTG
The DNA here is from genome assembly GCA_027924585.1 of Larix kaempferi. NCBI lineage: Eukaryota > Viridiplantae > Streptophyta > Pinopsida > Pinales > Pinaceae > Larix > Larix kaempferi. Next base: position 8,816,748 of record BSBM01000311.1, read on the forward strand.
TACGTCCATCTTGGAAACTAGGGTTTTTCTCAGTGAGGGAGTGTGCAATTTTTGCACACGGGGGTCAACTCTTGAAAATCTTCCACCAGGAACGTATGATGATGATGATGAAGAGGTTGACGGTGATGGTGATGGCTATGGTGATGGTCATGAAGATAATGATGATGGATGCTTTGATGAGGAAACTGGTGTTAGAGTTAGAGTTGGAGTTAGAGTTAGGGTTAGAGGTAGAGTCAATGATGATGATGGAGATGGTGGTGATGATGAAGACGTTGATGGTGACGGTGATGGTGATGGTGAGGATGGAGAAGATGGCTTAGTGCTAAGGTTTGGGTGAGGGTTAGGGATAGGGTTATAGAAGGAAATTGAATTAGGGTTAGAGGTAGAGTCAATGATGATGATGGAGATGGTGGTGATGATGAAGACGTTGATGGTGACGGTGATGGTGATGGTGAGGATGGAGAAGATGGCTTAGTGCTAGAGTTTGGGTGAGGGTTAGGGCTAGGGTTATAGAAGGAAATTGAGCTAGGGTTAGAGGTAGAGTCAATGATGATGATGGAGATGGTGGTGATGATGAAGACCTTGATGGTGACAGTGATGGTGATGGTGAGGATGGAGAAGATGGCTTAGTGCTAGGGTTTGGGTGAGGGTTAGGGCTAGGGTTATAGAAGGAAATTGAATTAGGGTTAGAGTTAGAGTCAACGATGATGATGGAGATGGTGGTGATGATGAAGACGTTGATGGTGATGGTGAGGATGGAGAAGATGGCTTAGTGCTAGGGTTTGGGTGAGGGTTAGGGCTAGGGTTATAGAAGGAAATTGAATTAGGGTTAGAGTTAGAGTCAATGATGATGATGGAGATGGTGGTGATGATGAATACGTTGATGGTGACGGTGATGGTGATGGTGAGGATGGAGAAGATGGATTAGTGCTAGGGTTTGGGTGAGGGTCTGCTAAGGATCATCTAGACATGGATCAAAGATAAATTATTGAAGATTTCTCAAGTTCATGTAAGACATCTACTGATGGATGTCATTCTTTTTATGTTGGTGACATGGATATCTACATTGGAGATCCTACTGCAAGCTTACATTCTCATGTTCTTGAAGACCTTGTAGCAGTGGAAGACCTCACCACTTGTACTTCATGAGGTTGATCACGTGATCGGGGAAGAGGTTGTATCTCATGAGCCTACTTGCATTGAAGGGACACACAAGATGAGCAACAAAAGGATTCAATAGGCCATACACATTCTCCATGACACTCATGCATTGGTGTCAAATTCTTGTTGGAGAATCTCTTCATTCGAGGATCCATCCTTCCTTGAAGACATGGATAAGATTTAGAGAGTGATGAGAATCATCAATGGTAACTTTTTGTATTTTCTTTATAAAAGGAATGATTTATTTGAGCTTGTTAATGTATTACATGGGGACTACTTGAATATTAATGAAGATAATGACAAGTTAAACAAAACTTAATTTCCACCTAGGATTCTTTGGAAGAATCCAAGATCCATATTAAGCAACTTAATGTAGTGTTTCAAGGTTCATATTTGAACTCCTATTCTTTTGATTGTACACATTGTTCTATGGAGGATTCTCATGACATGATGGATCATGTGAAAAATATTGGTTTTCATGTGCTTGATGAATGTGATGACATGAGGATTGCCAAGCACTTGTTTTGGAGCATGAGCTTCCTATGGATGGAACAAGTTTTGCACTTTTTGAGGCACATAGTCCTACTACCTTGGATCCATCCTTTGAAGACACTTTCACACTTTTGGAGAAATTGCATAATCCCATGATAAGTGAACCAACCAAGGATGAGACTTTTGCACTTCTCAGCTTGGAGGATGAGTTGGTTCATGTTCCTTCATCCTTCCCTTCCTTATTTTGCATCATACATCCAAAATAAATTTGGGTGAAGGGTTTCTTTTTATTGGTGCCATATGAGGAGTGTGAGACTCCTACACTACATGATGATTCTATGATGAGTACACCACATTCTCTTTTGCATAATAAGTATCCATTGCTCTCATTTGATGACTCTAACATACATAGATGCACCTATGATGTTCACTTGATTCACTTGAAGACTTGTGATTTTCCTTGCTCCTTGCTTAGTTCATTTGATCTTGGAGTCCAACTTCATCCAATACTTGGGTGAAGAGATACATGTTTGGAGAAAATTCTTATTGGCAGCAACATCCTTTGTTATTTCTTGATGATACACTATGTATTGATCGGGTGCACAAGTGTTGGTACCTTGGCATCGCATACTTGCTAGATTGGTTCTTGATGACAATGTGCACTAGGAGAGTGCGCAAGCAGTGGGACCAAGGAATTGTTGATCATTGGCAGCTCATTGGGAGCACATTTTGGTTGGTTGGATTGAGTCCAAGCAAGCCTCTTCTCTTCCCCATGGGTTCATATTTGCATCAGATGGTGATGGTTTCCTACATGGGAAACATATTTTTGGATGGACGTATGTTTTTCTTGCAGGGTGTTATGATGAATTCCATGTGACTCTTATGCATTGTATAGGAGAATATATATTGCACTTTGTATTCTTGAGGATCACTTGGGATCCTAGCATATTTATTTAGTCTTCACTATATGCATGGTATGATGGTGGAACAGATGGGGCGATGCTTTGAGAGGATGATTCTCAAGGTGTAGTTGGGTAAATTTCAGAGATATAGTTGATCCACACTTCAATGTTCACTTGTGATTTCCCATACGTCGGATCTTATGGAGTTCATGTGTGGTCCACATAGTGTTGACTTCGTTCATCACTAAGGTTGGAGGAAATTAGTGATGTCATGGTACTCCCTCATTTTTGTTATGGTTTCTTGAGGACAAGAAAATTAGGAGGGGAGGAATTTTCATGTCCCCAAATTTTGCATTGGATCACAATGGCATTTTAGAACCACTTGGCCATGTTCATGATAGTTTGTCAAATTGGTGCTAAGGGTGAAATAGTTTCTAAAGCATGACGTCCCATTTAGTAATAATGCAAAATTAGATCCAAATGGACAAGGTGGGTCACATGAAGAGTAAATTCCCAATCCAAAGTTCAAATGGATATAAGTAAATTTATTTGGGAATTTAGATTTATCATAAGTTTTCCTTTGTATTAAAATGGGGTAAAATTTCCTAAGGAAAATTATTTAAATTGATGTAAAAGTTGGTCCAAGGTGTGAATGGGACCAAATGATGATTAAGGGAGGTGCATTAATGTTTTACCAAGTATAAGGAACATTTTGGGGGCAAATAGAAGTGTTCTCCCATGTAAAAGAGTGTTTCCTTAAGATAGGGGAAGCTAGTGGAGATCACTAATGAAGGAATAATTAAGGTTGGACCAAATTCAAATTTGAAGGGAGAGAAATGATCAAAAGTGGTTAGGACGACACCTTGGGTTGTGGAAATGATCGATGTTAGTTAGAAAAGGTCCAAGAGGTTTTTGCAGGGTGAATTACATGAGGAAGTGGTCAAGGAAGGGGGGGCATGGACAAATGGGGGAGGATGGATAGACATGGGGGCGTGGATAAATTGGGGGGGATGTATGGACATAGGGGGGTGGGCGAGTGGGGGAGGATGGATGGAGGAGGGAGTATGCTCGGAAAGGGGGGGATGGACGGAAGGGAAGGGGTGGACGTAGGGAGGGGTCTAGATGAAAGAGATGGGGGGGACTCATGGGAGAGGGTGGATACAGAGGACTAAAATGTAGAGACACAGCTACTGGTGGAACCTACATATACATTTGTAATATCACAATTTAGTAAACAAACAATAAATTAAACCATAGTAAGTCGTAACAAATCAAATTAAAAGCATGCTTATAACTACACATTGTACCTGTGTATATGGTGATGTGCTAGTCCCTGGCGGGGGTGACTGATCACCGTAGTCACGAAACACCTGTGGACAACAAAATGCATGCATGTTATGAACATCTTAAACAAGTCATTATCTAGGAAATCAATATATTCAAAAACATTGTACAAACTATCAACGTGTATGCCATAAATATAAATACTTGAGTAATATAAATGACATAAGTACTAACAAAATTGTGTCAGGTACTGAAAATACCTCCGTGTGGGGTGCCACAATTTCATTTGCAGCTGCCATTGCTGCATCCAGGTTGGGAGATTCTACATTCTCCCATCTCTGTGTATCAACTCTGAATAACTGTACATTGAAATAATAGTTTAAGTCAAACAAAAATACTTTCATAATACTTTACAAGTTACAAAGTGATGATTGAAAACACATTAAAAATATTGTTGACTTGATACATATAACAACCCTCGATCATGCCAGGGCAAGTGTGCCTGCAATGGGGACAAAGATGTGGCATTGTCCCCATCGAACTGGAATGCCCAGCATGGCTACCATCGGTCATGGGTCTATCCTAGCCCTATCGTGAAGGCCCTGCACCTGGATCTCTATCAAGGTCACCCAACCTCTCCACTGTGGTCGCTGCTACAAAGGAGGTGTGTCTAAGGAGACTATGTGCAACATTCCTCATTGCCACCTCGATGTGATCAAGCTTATGGGGCAACTGAGGTGGCTGGGGAGAGGGGTTGGGGTTGCGCCTCGGAGGTGGTGGCCCTCTCAGTGGGTTCCTCTTGGCAACAGGTCGATCTTGGGTAGAGCCACGCCCAACACCATAGAACTCGGTTATGTCAAAATAGTTGACATGTAAACTGAGGAAAAACTCAGCCCACAGTTGGCGAAGGAAGTACTGTGGAACCTCCCTATTATTTCAGGGAGGTTTATCGTACACCATGAACCACCTCTGCATCCAATTGTCCCTCCACGGTTGGTAATGACACCAATCCATGTAGACACGTGGCTTTGTAATGTTCGATCGTTGGCCTGTTTTCGGCTCGGTGAACATACTATATAATTGGGCTTTTGAAATGTTCAAATCTTTTATTGCTTCCTTGGAGATTCCCGTGGAGTAGTATTCCCGCATCCTAGCTCTAAATTGAGTCATGTATGTCAATTGCTAGTGTGCATGTATGAGGGAGTCGATTAAGTTATCAATTGATGTGGCAAGAGACAATCAAGATGGTTCACCCGAGTTTCTAATTTCATGAGTGTGCACTCGCATTTCATTTACATAGTGGTTAATGTCATCTTGTTCAAAATTAGGTTGTGGGTTTTGGTTTTGTTCGGCATTTGGATTGTGTTCACAGTTTTATTCGGCATTGGGTCCAAGGTTTGGATTTTCTTGTGTTCCACTGGACTCGGGGTTAACATCTTGTTCACTCATTGTCTCAGTTTACAATCTGCAATAGAAAATTGGTTCATTGTTTTCAAAATTTGAGAATTATTTACAATTAAATAAACAAAACAAATCAAAAAATTGATACAAAGAATGAATAAAATGAAAACAAAACTTGATATTTACCTATCAATCACCTTATTGATGAGTTAGTGGGTGTTGTGGGGTGGTTTTGAAGTTGATTTGGGCAACTTTGGTGGTTCAAGTCATGCGTACGTGGAGGTGCAAGTCGCGCTCGGCCGACCAATTAAACAATGCGGAAAGTGGGCACTGTTTTTTTTTTAACAGAGGCACGTGCGCGCCACTATTGCGTACATGCGCCAGGGACGCGTACGTGCCACATACGCGCACGCGCCTCGGTTCGGTACCGAACCTAGCGGCAGGTGCATGCTTCCTTAGGTGCGTACGCACCACTTTTTTTTGCGCTAGCATGCCCTCATTGCAACGAAAATGGGGACCATCTTCGTGCGCTCACCCTAAACACCTGCAACATAAAATAAAATAGACACTGTCAGTAAATTCTTCACAGCATCGGTTATCAACATACTCCCCCTTGATGCTGAGAGGGCTCACAATAAGATCTCTGAGTTTCAAAAATTGGTCCTTTGAGACTGCCGTAGTGAAGATGTCTGCTAGTTGTTTTTGAGTGTTGATGTATTTCAATTCAACTTGATTCTTTTGCACCAAATATCGAATAAAATGATACTTCATGTCAAAATGTTTTGTCCTGCTATGGTGTATTGGATTCTTGGCCAATTTGATGGCACTCATATTATCACAAAAAATTACTATAGGTTGAATTTGTTTTTCTTCAATTTCTTCCAGAACTTTTCTAATCCATAATGTGTGTCATGTGCCTACTGAGGTGACTGCAACATATTCTGCTTCTGTAGAAGAAAGAGAAACTATACTTTGCTTCTTTGAGCTCCAAGTGATCAAACCAGAACCAAAAGAAAAACAGTTACCAGATGTAGACTTTCTATCATCCAAACTACCTCCCCAATTGGAATCACTAAATCCAACCAATTCAAAACTCTTAGAAGTATAGTAATGAATGCCAAAATTTAGAGTGCCTTTCACATACCTCGGAATTCTTTTAGCTGCATTCATATGCATCTCAAATGGCTTTGTCATATACCTAGAAACAAGTAAAACTGAGTAAGCAATATCAGGCCTTGTGTGTGTTAGAAACATTAAGCTTCCAACAATACTTCTGTAAACTGTCTCATCAACCATTTCAACACCATCATCTCTACACAACACAAATCCATGAGCAATTGGAGTAGGAGATGGTTTGCAATCAACCATATCAAATTTCTTCAACATATCCTTTGCATACTTTGTCTGAGAAACAAAAAATTCATCTTCACTTTGATAAACTTCCATTCCAAGAAAATATTGCATGAGGTTTAAAGATTTCATCTCAAACTCACTCATCATAGCAAATTTGAATTCATCTTTCATCTTAGAACTGCTACCCCTATACAAAAAATCATCAACATATAAACTGACAATAAGAATATCATTACCTTCTTGTTTGTAGTAAAGGGTAGGTTCACTCTTACTTCTTTTGAAGCCATTCTCTTGAAAATTTCCATCAATACTGGCATACCAGGCTCTTGGTGCTTTCTTTAGGCCATACAAAGCCTTCTTCAACTTGTAGACTTGATGATATTTTCCTTGCACTTCAAAACCATGTGGTTGTTCCACAAAGACATCCTCTTCTAAGTACCCATTCAAGAAGGCACTTTTCACATCCATGTGATGAATTCTCCATTTCTTTTGCGCTACCAGTGAAATCAACATTCTGATAGTCTCTTTCCTCACTATAGGTGCAAAGGTTTCTTCATAATCAATGCCATACTTCTGTGTAAATCCCTTAGCAACTAACCTTGCTTTGTGTCTTTCAACAGTCCCATCACTATTATACTTTGTCTTGTAGACCCATTTAGTACCAATTTTTTTCTTGTCATGTGGAAGATCTGTAAGCTCCCAAGTATCATTCCTATGAATTGAATCTATCTATTCTTGCATAGCTTGCACCCAAACCTTATTAGTAGAAGCTTCTTCAAAAATTGATGGTTCAAAATCAACTTGTGAAAATAAAGCAAAATTTACAGTCTCACCTCGTGGATTTTCTTCATGTGCCAGACTTGTACTTATCTGATAAATTTCATTCAAGCTTCTCACCTTCCTTGCAGTACTTGGACTTGAATATGGAGAACTAGATGAGGGGCTACTTGGTGTATTTGTAGCATTTGGGACTGGAACATTAGTAGGATTCTCATTATTAATATCATCAATAATATCACCATCCAAACCAGATTTTAACTTCTCAACATGGTCTTTTTGATGACCATAAACTCCCCCTTCATCAAAAATTACATCTCTGGACACAACAATGCGATTGGCGAGAGGATTATACAACCTGTAAGCCTTACTTTTCTCAATATATCCAACAAAAATGCATGGTTCACTTTTTGGATCTAACTTTTGTCTCTTTTGATTAGCCACATGAACAAATTCTAAACAACCAAAAAATTTGAAATGATTAACATTAGGCTTTTTCTCATACCAGGCTTCATAAGGAGTCATCATGTGAAGTGCACTAGTGGGACTTCTATTGAGAATGTACATTGTTGTAGCAACTACATCACCCCAAAAGGAATTGCTTAATCCTTTGGTATGTAACATACTCCTTTCCATTTCCACCACTGTATGGTTCTTCCTTTCAACTACCCCATTTTGTTGAGGTGTATAAGAAGTGGTGAATTGTCTTCTAATGCCATTCATATCACAAAAATTCTGAAAACCTCTTGAACAAAATTATCCTCCACGACCAGTTCTTAAGCATTTTATTTTGTAACTACTTTCATTTTCTACAAGGGATTTAAACCTCTTGAATATATCAAATGCTTCACCCTTGCTCTTCAAAAAGTAAACCCAACACATTCTTGAGTAATCATCAATAAAAGTAATGAAATATGATGACTTACCCAAACTTTTTTTCTGCATAGGACCACAAATATCATAATGAACTAGCTGAAGTGGATAATGGACCCTCCATGCCTTGCCTCTAGGAAATTTCTCTCTTGCACGTTTTCCTTTAGCACATCCTTCACAAACCTCCTTGTGCTCTTCAACCTTAGGCAAACCGTAAACTAATTCTTTTGATGTTAGAAGCTTCAAACTATGAAAATTCCAATGGCCATACCTGAGATGCCACAACCAACCTTTGTCCTCATATGCCATATTAGCAAGGTTGATGCTAGTTTCTCCAAACTTCAATGGGAACATCCGATTTTTTGACATAGGCACAACTGTAACCACCCTATTGCCTTGATTCTTATCATAAATTGTGCATTGTCTATCATCAAACACTACTATGTAATTCTTTTCACACAGCTTCCCAACACTTAATAAATTATGCTTTAACTGCGGAGTGTAATAAACATCTTTGACACTTTTCATACCTTCTTTTGTATGGACTGCCATATCTCCTTTTGCAGAAACCTCTAAGGTTTTTTCATCACCAAATTTGATATTAGATTTGAAACTTTCATCCATTGTAGAGAAAAGCTTGCAATTTCCTGTCATGTGGTTAGAACAACTTGAATCTAAATACCAAACATCTTTAATTGTATTTTCAGTTTTGCCATAAGATAAAAACAAATTATTTGGAGAAGCATATGATCACCCTCTTGAGCATAATTAACACTTTTGTTTTCTTTTAATCTGCAATCCCTTTCAAAATGACCATACCTTTGACAATGATAACATTGGATGTTTCTCTTATCAAATCTTCCTCTACCTCTTCCTCTGAAACCACCTCTTCTTCCTCTATCTCCTCTTGAAAAAAAATTGATTCTGGACTTTACCTTGGGCTTGGTTTCTTTTGAAGCTAGAACTAGCATCTTCTTTCTTTGTCATCTGTAGCTTTGTGGAAAAAGCTTTCTCATCACTTTCTACAAATGAATCTCTCACTCTCTCTTCATGAGAAATAAGAGATCCAACTAGGTGATCAAAGTGAAGGTTAGTCAAATCCTTGCTTTCTTCAATGACTATAGCAACATGGTTCCATCTTGGTGTTAGAGACCTCAAAACCTTTTTAATCACAACTTATTTATCAATAGTTTCTCCTAGAGTAGCCAATTTATTGACAACATCATTTACTCTTACATAATAATCACTCACCTTCTCACCTTCTTGCATCTTCAAATTCTCGAATTCTGTCCTCAATGTCTGTAACTTGACAACTTTAACTTGATCACTACCTTGGTAAGCTTCATGTAGAGTCTTCCAGGCATTCTTAGCTGACTTTGCTCCTGCAATTTTTGGAAATAAGCTCTTATCTAGAGCTATTTGAATATGAAATAAAGCTTGGGCATTGTTGGCTTGGTTTTGCAACCAAGCTTAGTGCAATGGGCACCTGCTAACTAGTAGCAGCAGTTTCAATAGAAATAAAGAACAAATTAATCTAAACTACATTAACCATGGATCTATGAAGCAAATAATGGAAATATTATGAAAAGTAAAAATGATTGACAATATATGAAAAAGATTTTTGTATTGAAAATAAGGGCAAGCAAGTGCTTCCAATAGTAATACCTCCAAATGGTGAAGGTTGTTGAGTAGCTCCAAGGGTGAGCAGCTCCAAGCTCCAAAGGTCTCTTCTTCTCCAATGCTTTATGGTTTGTGCAAGGCTCAAAAAGGTGGGCAATTGCTCAAAAGGGATTTTGGAAGCATGAGGATAGGATGATGGATGGATGGAAAGTGAGGAGCCCCTACCACCTTTTTATAGTTTTTGGTGGTGGAGAATACCATTTATGGTTTTGAGGAAACCAATGGTATTAACCAACATGGTTTAGGTACCTTTTCCCTCCTTTTTCCTTTTTTGAATATTTTTATTCCCTTTTTAATATTTTTGGGAATTTTGGACCCTTTTTGAGGGGTTTTTATGCTTTTTGAGGAAAAATATTCATTTTGAGTGGAAAAAGGGGTGTATTAAGGTCTTTTGGTGACCTTTTGGTGGCTTTAGAGGCTCAAATGGTGAAAAAGTGGACAAATGGGTCATGTGAATAAGGAAATGAGCTAGTGAGCACTTTTTGGGTGTTAACAGATTGCCCCCTGATGTGTGAGGGCAGGAGCTCATCATATGGCCGATAGACATCATAGTTCTTTTGTCTTTTTTTTTCTGGGGTTTGGGGAGGAGAAGAGACCGATTGGAGACTGGATCCACGGCCCTTGGAAGCTACAAAAAATAAACAATATTACATGGCCTCAATATGAATGAGGAATAATCTCTGATAATGGACGAGGTGGGCATACCCATGCTCGTATCAAGACATATAAAAACAATTAGTCCCAAGAAGGTGGACCTGAAAAATACATAAAAAATCTGCTGGTACATCATAATGGTCCAGAGGGGACATCATTTTGGGATGTACTCATGATCATAACATGACTGATCTCAATAAATGATACACTGGAATAACTGTTGAACTGCTGAAACTAAAGGTGTCCAACATCTGTAAGGACTCAATGACTGAGAGTCATCTATGAGAAGTACATGTTCATGTAACTGTACACTCGAGGGAGTACAAAAACTGGGGTACATCTGAATACTGTCACCATGCGCAACCCGGATATCTATAGAAAAGATGTAACTGGTTGTATCCATTGGTAGACTCTCAAGTGTGGAAGAGTCGGGTAGTATCCAGGGTCTTGAACAAATAACTGAAAGGGCCAATACCCTGTGCGAGTCGAGCATGTGAGAAACAACCATTTGGAGAGGCACTGGGGACTCTTCTCAAAATGATTCGTAGGCACTCATCGTAAATGGTGATGAGTCCAAGACACAGGAACCTCTAGGTATATCCTCTGGAATAAATTTGGTTGTTGTCGACAGAGGGAGACCAGCAACTGACAAGGCGATGATGTTTCCTTAATAGGAGCGCAAGGTGTAGAACTGAAGTGTGGTAGTACTGATGGTAGGACTGACATACTTGTGGGGATGGGAAGTATCTGGGGTCATATAGTGGGTAGACTCAAACTTCCTTTGTTCAGAGCATGATGACATGGTTGACCTAGCAGCGTAGGGAACTGGCTTGTAGGTGTGGGTATCATTGCTTTTAAGGACTGAAAGGTATGTATTAGCTCTGGGGGGGGGCGAGCTGATGGGTGTTGTCGAGGCATTCTCAGGGTGACATACTGCAGAATACTCTGAATAAAGGTGACCAAAATGGGGAAGCTGCCATATGAGTAGATGTGATCTGATGTGGCGCCAAGAAGCACCATTGGGTCCTTCTTCGTAGTTTTAATGAGCTCCAAGAAGGGATAAAAGTGTGCTCTGAAATGATACTGTCCTGTGGATTTTGTGAGCCCAGGATTGTTCGTGCTCATGGATGCTTTCATTTTTTAAGGAGTCTGAAAATGATAAGAAGACTCTATAGTGGTTGTGAGTACCATCCTATGGGTTTTTACGAGCCCGGGATGGTGACTGCTCGTGGTCGCTTTCATGTTTAGAGAGTCTGAAAGCGGTAAGGGGACTCCATTGTTGTTCTTTTTCGTAAGTTAGTCTCCAAGGCCCGAAAAAGCATAAAATGATGCAAATGGAGAACTCTTCTAGCCGATGTGACTAGAGTATTCCTTTTTCGTAATTAGTCTACAAAGTACGGAAAAGGGGTAAACTTATACCAGGTAGACGCCCTTTTAGATACGTTTAGCGAGCATGAAAGGAAGCAAGGTTGCTCGATAATCTTTTCATTGTTTTAGGAGTCAGAAAAGAGCTTAACAGAAACTCCCTAAGTGCCTTTTTCGTAAAAGGGATTGCTCAGCCCGAAAAAGGGATAAAATTATACCGAACAAAAAGGGATTGATGAGAGCGAGGAGAGGTCTCAAGCCTCATCATGAGTGCAGAAAACTGAATCCGGTGACATAAAGATTGTCAAAAAGGGGCAATGGTCAATGTGGCACGTGAACCGAGGTGATGGGTGGCATTTTGAAACAATACCCTAGAAAATTATGGTGTGAGAGTGAGAAATGATCTCAAGTATCATCACGAGTGTGAAAAACTGAATCCGGCAATATAAGATTCATCAAGAATGGAGAACGGTCGATGTGGCGCGCAAACCGAGTCGACGAGGGGGCATGGAAAAAATGCCCGAACAAAATCTGGGCGTGAGGGCGAGAAATGGTCTCAAGCGTCGTCACGAGCGTGGAAAACTGAATTCGGCGATATAAGACTCATAAAAAATGGATGACGGTCGATGTGGCATGCAAATCGAGGCGACGAGGGGGCATGGGAAAAAATGCCCGAAAAATCTAGAGGTGAGAGCGAGAAATGATCTCAAGCATCATCACGAGTACGGAAAACTGAATCCGGCGACATAACATTCATAAAAAATGGACAACGGCCGATGTGGCATGCAAACCGAGGCGACGAGGGGGCATGGGAAAAAATGCCCGAAAAATCTGGAGGTGAGAGCGAGAAATGATCTCAAGCATCATCACGAGCGCGGAAAACTGAATCCGATGGTATAAAAATCGCCAATAAACTAACAACAGCCGATTTGGCATGCAAATCGAGGTGGCGTGGGGCATGGAAAGAATGCCCAAAAGTTTTTGGTGAGAGCGAGAAATGATTTCAAGCATCATCATGGGCACGGAAATATGAATCCGGCGGTGCAAATGGTGCGAAAAACAGAGGTTATAAGGACTTCGGAATGGTCAAAGCAAATAACTAGGTTAAAAAATGGCTACAAATAAAGGTGAGCCCACCAAGCCGAGGTTGCAGTGGTGGGGAGAAATGATAACCCCCAGGGGGAGAATACTAGGTGTATCAAATTAAATCGAACATGCAAGTGATATGTGACCTCAAAAATGGTTGAGATCACGCATGTGAAAAAGTGGGCAGGGTTAATGACCTGCCCCCATGCTATGTGCATGGGGTTTGTGATTATGGATCACATATGTGTTGGTTTGAACAATGGGCTCATTGAGGTGTTGAGATAGAGGTGATGGGGTAGGGTCAAAATGATTGATCATGCCCCCTATCCCAGGTCTGGGGTAATCTATTATGTCCTCGAACTCAGAGGTGTCAATGCGGTGCAAATGCTGTCTTAGAGAGGGATCAAGAGGGCATTGACCAACTGCTGGTGGGGTGTTATACCATGAGGCTGTGGGTTGTGGTGGCATACTGAAGTGATGATATGATGATGGGGGATTCCCTTTGTGGGGTGGATGCCCCCAGTATATTTGACGAGAATCACGATGATGATGAGTAGGAAAGGTTTTGGGCCTGCCCCCATGTTGTGGACATGTGGTTTCCTCATCGATTTGAAAGGGTTGAACATGTGTGTCAAAGGGATCAATGGAAGGGATCGACTGGACAGAGGGGTATACAGTGGAAATCGTGTAAATGGTGTTAATTTCTTCCGAGGAGGTAGATGGTGGGGGATGAATGGGTCGCTGTTTCTGACGAACGGGGGGGGGGGGGGGGGGTACATCAGGTCGTGTGTCAATGTGGTGCTCTATAATGGCGGGGTCAAGACCAGGCATTTCGATATAGGACGAAGCAAAGACATCACGGAATTCTTGGAATAGTATTTTGTATTTTCCAATCTCATGCTCACTGCAGGAGGCTCCTAATGTAATGATTTCAAGGGCACTAGGTGGGTCAGAGATATCGATGTGGAGGACGGGTGAGATATTGGCCATGTTACCTTCCTCAAAGACATCGGGAGCAGGAATAGGATCCTTAAACCAGTCGACTTTGGTGGGGAGAAAATCTTTGGACTCAACCGCAAACTGGGTAGCTGTGGTGGAGGAGGACTCTTCTGGGAGGAAGTATGAACGATGGTGCATGTCTTCCCAGGGGTAATCTGGGGCAGTAAGAGCCTCTAAAATTTGCTCATCACTATGGAAGTAATCCGACCATAAATCGACGGGTTTCGGTTTGTATGTTGTCGAGATCATGTAGATGGTGTTAATCTCTCCGGATGGGGATGTCACGGGAGGGTAGATCTCTTCAATTGTGGGGGGTGCCATCTCAAGGTCAAAATTATTCATCTCGTAGAGAGCTGCTCTGTAGTCTGGGAGATCAGGACAGTGATGAGAGTAGTGGCCGTAAATACCGCATATGGCACACGGGTGGTTGGTATGCAATGATCTATCCCAAGACTGAGGGGGGAGTTCTAGTTTGACTACTGGAACGTTGGTGTCGTCATCAAGCATTTGCATGTGTTCCTGTAATGTGGGTAATTGTGGACATTGATGAGTTGGATGGCCTAACTCATCACACAACGAGCATTTAAGGGGAGCACGAAACACGGGGAGAGGTTTAACTGCTTTGGGAGGAGGTACCGAAGTGTATGGCTGTGGGCCTCTGCCCCCAGTGGGCTTGATAAGAGGAGGGGGATTCGTAGAAGATGAAGGGGTAGTGACACTGGGAGGTGTTTGAGTAGTAGTGACAATGGGTTGTACCGGTTGCAGGACGACATTCGGTGTCGGCGGGGGGAACGGGAGGCGAAATATACCACACGGGTAATCCCAAGGTTAACCCGAGGAGACTAAGGGTAGCCATAACTGGGGCGCTTACTACTCCCAAGGGAGGGAATAGAAAGGCGATTGTGTGGGTGGGTGTAACACCAATGTGACTAGGGACCAAGGGTGGTTTAGGTAACAAGGTCGGTTGATTGTTGACTGGTTGTGTATTATGGGATAGGGTACATAAGTCAGATACTTTGGGTGCTGGTGACGGGGGTGGAATGGATTGGAATGTAGAAGTCATCGGCGATTCGGAGTAAAGTCCGAGTCCCACGGAGGAAACAAACGAGGTAGTTGCACCACAAACAGGTTGTTCAACCATGGGGAGAACATTTTCGGGTGCAGTGGGGGCCTTGGGATCGTAATACGTGAGTTGGTCGACCTTAACCATGCGTCCGTCATGGGGGAACATCATGGTACGAAAAACGAATGAGGCAACCGCCCGCATGGCATACATGTAGCTGCGACCAAGTAAGAGGTTATAATCGAGTTGGGAATTGATGACCTCTATGTCAATGAGCACGGTTTTACCAGCCAGCTGGATGGGGACATTAGTTAACAGACCTTGGGGTTGAGCCGAACGGCTGTCATAGGCTCGCAACGCGGTGGTGGACTGCTGGAGAGTAGGGGATCCCAATCTCTGCCAAACGAATGTGGACATAACACATGTAGAGGCACCTTCATCGATAATGCACCAATGGATGACAAGATTCCGAACAGAAACAAAGACTTGGAATGCTAAAGTAGAAGGTAGGCGTGGTTCGGACTGGTCCGAGTCGAATGCCATCAGTTGTGAATCATTGGGGTCAATAGAACCAATGGCAGAGAACAAAGTCTTGCGCTGTGAAGGACAGGTTTTTAAGACTTCCAAAGCAGACATGGCTGCTGGAGACTGGGCTAATTCATCCACAATGTTGTAATTTGACGCGGCGTGAGCATTGGGGTTATTGTTGATGCGACGAAGTGGGAAGCGAGGTGCTTTAGAGGCCGCATCGAGTGTAACCGGGGGTATACACAACGTCTGATCAGTGGGATGAGCGTTAGTGTTTTTGTCGGCGGGAGAGTCTTTAGGGGTGGATCCATATTGGTTTCGACGTGTTTGGAGGTTGACATCAGTGGATGACATCATTAACAAGTGGTGGGTACCTGAATCGAACATGGGTTGATCAGGAGCGGCATAAGTGATCTGTTGTTGTGGTGGCTCATTGCCTTGAGGGGGAGCCAACGGCTGAGTGTTCACTATGCCTTGGGCTGGTAAGGGGTTTTGTAATACCATGGGTTGTTGCTGAGGGGGGTGGGGGGTTGGGTGGCGCCTGAGGAGTCGCGTGCCCTTGGCGATGGGCATCATCAGTCCAGATTTGTCCAGCTCGCTCCAAATGTGGGCAAGCATGTGTGTAGTGGCCATAGACCCCGCATATAGAATAAGGGTGGTTTGTTCTGAGATTATTGTTTTTAGGCTGCTTGGGATGACAATCCGGGTTTTAGTTGGGAGGAGTAGCGTTTTTATTATGCGGAGGATTGGGAGGTGGAGGACCTTCCTGGTGTTGTTGGTTGTTTCCACGGTTACGTCCTCTTCCACGGTTTTGTTGCCCACCCTGGTTGCGCTGGTTGTTTTGATGTTGGGCCTGATTGTGTTGTGTGTACACTTGCCCTTGAGCAGCGGGAGGATTATGGTTTGCCGCAGGTGCGGGAGCAGGTTGTGGTGGATAATAAGCTGATGGGGCTGGAGGTGGTCCAGTTACCTGCTGGGGTTGTTGGTAACCCTGAGCTATTGGAGGTGTTGGGTTAGCTATTGTAGCTTGCTGTGGGTAATACATTGGTTGTGGCGGGAACGGAGTTGGGTTCTGGGTAGCCATTTGGTTATAGTATGTTGGTGGGACATATGCCGATGACGCTTTCCCATAGCAATGTTGTGGACAAGAGGGTCCATGAGTGTGGTGAGTTTGACTCATTGGAGCGTAGGAAGTTGTCGTTCCAGAATTAGACGTAGCCCTAGAGAGGTCTGGGGAATTTATGGTGCTCACCGTGCTAAAAGGTTTGATTTGTGGTGTGACTTGGCCAATAACACCATCGGCGGCATGTGATGCCCTTGGCGTGTCACCGCGTGAAGAATCGCCCCGTGGGGCATCTGGTATAATGGTATACAGATAACCCGACTGGGCGTAAATGAGGTCAAATTGTTGGGCTTTAAGGATGGCCTCTTCTTCAGACCTTGGTCGTTCGGATGCCACATCCTTAGCAATGAGAGGAAGGAGGGATTTTAGAAACCAATATAAGAAGATACGGTCATCTAACTTGATTTTACAGAGGCTTCGACGCCGACGCCACTCATGAATGTGGTCAGTGATGTGGGTGGCCATGTTCTGTCTGCAAGACAGCAGGATCTCGACTCCCGCATCATAGTGGACAGGTAACTGGAAGAACTGCAGGAATTTGGAGGCAAGGGAGGTAAAGGTGGCATGGGTCCCATGGGGCTGCTCGATGCACCACTTAGCTGCAGAGCCAGTGAAGGTACGCTGTAACAGACGGAGGTGGATAGAGTCGTCCACTATGGAGTTGGAGGAACACCATAGATGGAAGGACATAATATGGTTCTGGGGGTCCTCACCTGCCTTGCCCTCAAACTTAGGGATGTCGGAGGGGAGTTTGGTGGGCATGTGAGGCCACGCAGGGTCGTGTCTGATGGGATCGTTGGTTAGCCTGGCTAAGTCTGGTAAGTTCAGACTTGCCATGTAAGGTAAACTAGCCAATGGATGTGGTGTAGTGACTGGGACATGACTATTCATGGTGGCATGATGTAGTGGTCCAGTAGCCCCTAAGGGTATGCTAGGTATCGAAGGTATGTGTCCTCCAACAGCTGTGGTCTGGTATGGACCAGTGTTTCCAAGTGCAACATGGGTTACACTAGGGTTAGAAATAGTACCAGGAATTCCCGGGATCTGGATTGTGGTAATGAGAGGGGGTGTGACCCCTATGTTTGGCATACCCAAAATAGGAGGTAGTCTTATGTTGGGTATGCCTAAAGGTGGAGTGTCCCCTATATTAGGCATACATAGAGGGGTTGTTGTGACCATGGATGGCACAATAGTGGAAGGGTTTATGGATGTATCTCCTATGGTACTGGTAAAAAGTGGGTCGAATTGTGTTCTAGCCATGAGGTTGGTTGGTAATAACTCGGTAGGGTTTTCGGATTCAGCCTCATAATCAGATGTGAAACGAGGTGTGTCAGAATCGGATGACTGTATGTTTGACTAATGATGTGTCGAGTCAAGGGATAAGGCTCGACGTCGGTGACATGGAGAGCCAAGTAGACTGAACTCTGGGGGTTCACCCTGAAGACGACGAGATTGTCTAAAATTATCAATGGTGAGAAATATGTTGTGTAAAAAATTTTCTGTGTAAGATGGTAATGTATAAAAAACTCGAAACCCTAGTGCAACCAAGGGTGCAAAAAAAAAAAGGGAGTGAAAATAAAGGCTCTCAGGCGAAAAAATCAACCTCAAAAGGCACTTATTATAGCAGTTGTGCTATAATAAGTGGAGGGATGCAACAAAAATGGTCAGAATACCAACAGTCAAACAACTTCTAGAAAAAAAAGGTGCTACTAGACCAAAGGTGGATTGTATCATGCAAACACCTAACTAAAAGTATTGTGAGTCAACAAACGATATTCTCTGCAAGGTGATGAAATCCAAGTCAGACAATATTGAGTGTTGAATTAACAGCTAGATATCCCCCTACCGGGAGGGACACCGGGTAATCAGTCCTAAAGAATGGCTACTAGGATACTCCGTTCATGACACGTCGAGAAAAGGTAAATCTGTCGTTTGGTCCTTTTACCGCAATACCCCCATACAGGGATATCCCGAGAACTGTGAATGGTAGCCTCCGGTTACTGAATGGATTTCAGTATTCCACTCAGGCTTCCGGAACCATCCTCGCGACTTCAACCCTCCTAGGGGAGAGGCCTTCCGATAAACTGGTTGTGACCGTGCCAAAAAATACTAGGAGATTTTGGTTCCCTAATGGACAACAGCTATATCTCAAATATAATAACTGAGGGGTGTTATTGGAACACCTATCCCCTCAATTCTACCTAGCTACCAAGTTCTTTTAAGTGCTCCCCAAGTGGGGTTAAAAGTTGATTGAAGTTAGGGTAAATTTTAAGGCTCAGTTTAAATTATGTGTTTGAGTGGGTGCACGTGTGGTATTTTAAACTAAAATTGAAAATGTAAATGCTTTGCAGAAAATATTCAAAAAACAAAGTATCTTTTGAAATAGGAAAGCAAATAATATGACCTTTTCAAGAAATAAATGGATTTCTTTTAAAATTTGCTATGGGCAAAATATCAAGGAAGTAAACAGTAAAATTTTTTATCTAGATAAAATGCAAATAAATCCTTCTTTCAATTTCTGAAAATTTTTAAAAAGACTTTTTAAAGGAGCATTTTAAATAGTAAAAAATTTCTATGGCTATAAAAATATGTAGGAATTTTAATACTGTAAAATGTGCTAATTGGGTAGAAAATACAGCAAAAAATTAATTTTTTAAACGGATTGGCTAAATGAAAAAAATTGGCATCGCGGGTTTTAACAGAACAACCGCAATGGACCGCGGGGGTTTCTGTCACACAATCGCGATGGGCAGCGCGGGTAATCAGCCGCGAAGCCGTGATGTGCAGCGCAGGATTTCACCACACAGTCACGATGTGCAGCGCGAAAAATGGCCGCGAAGCCGTGATGTGCAGCACGCATGTTGGCCGCGAAGCCGTGGGGATCCGCGTGGAAAAGAGCCGCGCGACTGTCGAGCAAAAAGCCATGAGGCGAAAGCTGTATGCGGATGCCGAAAAACGAACCCAAAAATTGAACATTTTGAGCTGTTAATGGCAATAAAATGGGCCAAGATCTAGAACAGCAATGGATCTGCTATCTAGGGTGGCAGATCTATGAATTAAACTGACTAATACTAACAAAAACTAAGATCTAAAGCTAAAAATTGAGATCTAAGATTCAAAAGCAGCGGAGTCGCCAAAAAATTGTTGGCTTGGTTTTGCAACCAAGCTTAGTGCAATGGGCACCTGCTAACTAGTAGCAGCAGTTTCAATAGAAATAAAGAACAAATTAATCTAAACTACATTAACCATGGATCTATGAAGCAAATAATGGAAATATTATGAAAAGTAAAAACGATTGACAATGTATGAAAAAGATTTTTGTATTGAAAATAAGGGCAAGCAAGTGCTTGCAATAGTAATACCTCCAAATGGTGAAGGTTGTTGAGTAGCTCCAAGGGTGAGCAGCTCCAAGCTCCAAAGGTCTCTTCTTCTCCAATGCTTTCTGGTTTGTGCAAGGCTCAAAAAGGTGGGCAATTGCTCAAAAGAGATTTTGGCAGCATGAGGATAGGATGATGGATCGATGGAAAGTGAGGAGCCCCTACCACCTTTTTATAGTTTTTGGTGGTGGGGAATAGCATTTATGGTTTTGAGGAAACCAATGGTATTGACCAACATGGTTTAGGTACCTTTTCCCTCATTTTTCCTTTTTTGAATATTTTTAATATTTTTATTCCCTTTTTAATATTTTTGGGAATTTTGGACCCTTTTTGAGGGTTTTTTATGCTTTTTGAGGAAAAATATTCATTTTGAGTGGAAAAAGGGGTGTATTAAGGTCTTTTGGTGACCTTTTGGTGGCTTTAGAGGCTCAAATGGTGAAAAAGTGGACAAGTGGGTCATGTGAATAAGGAAATGAGCTAGTGAGCACTTTTTGGGTGTTAACAGGCATTCCTCTTCTTGGCTTCTCTCTTAGTTGTTCTATCAGTGGATGTAAGTGTGTTCCAATCAGTTGGATCTTCATAACCTGATTCTACAATCTCCCACAAATCTTTTCCTATCAAAAAGGTCATAATCTTGATGCACCAATAATCATAATCACTTCCATCAAACTCTGGAATGGGCAAAGAGTTAGAATTTGACATTATGAACTTAAACAAAATACATGCTCTGATACCAAATGAAGATTATGAAAGAGCTAAATTTACAATAGCACAAAGAAAAACAATGCAGAAAACAAGAGAGAAGACTTTTATTCAACACAGGAAAAGAAAACCTTTTATTATTTATCTCCCATTGATCCTAGACTTGCACAGCTACATACTTATATAGAGATTACATTGCATAGAAATAAAACCATTATTTTAACATGTCGTACAATCAGCTGTAGGTTGATGTATAATTCTACAAATTATTTTACTCTTCGGCATGCATTAGCATGTAGTGAAGTTTGTTGCTAATTATTTAATAAACACATGCAACATAAATAGAATAGACACTGTCAGTAAATTCTGCATAGCATCAGTTATCAACAATTGGATGGGTTTGAGGTGCAAGCCTGGTCAAGTCTTTTCTTCTGAACTTTAATCATCTTCTTTGCTTATTATAGGTATCCGACCACAAGTTCCTCCATAATTAATCGATAAGTTTCTTTTTGTTATGATTAGTATGTGTTTGGGTCTAAATTATGCTGTGCCCTATCATGTTTCACATTTATTGGCACATTTTTCTAAGTGTGGCTCTGATCCAGTGGAGGAGAGGCCAAGCCGAAAACTCGCATTAATAGTGAGTTTTCTTCATTCTTACACAACATTTGGACTCTATTGGCACGACTTTTTCCTTGCGTTTTCCTATTTGGGTTGAGACTTGGAGCCCATGGCTTTATTGGAGTATGGTTGAGAATAATAGGTTTTAGAGGGTTATCCTTATCTCGATTGATGATTTCCTCCATCCAACCGACATGGAACTAGGTTAAAGGTTGACTTTGCTCCATGCACATTGGATGGAGGGAATCAACAATCGAGATAAGCTCAGGGGTTTATGCCCGTTGGATGGAGGGAATCAACAATTGAGATAAGCTCAGGGGTTTAGAGCTGGAAATCCTTTTCCTTTTTGTCCTTGTTCGGTACTAAGAGTAAGAAAAGAAATACATTTTGTCTCGTACTGAGATTAAGAGGCATTTGATTGTGATATGCTTGACTATTAAGAGGGATCAATCCCCATTCTTAACTTCTTCTTTTTTAAACGAAACACAATTTTTTATTGAACATTTAGATACACGCCTTGTATAGTGTTTATAAATAGATTTGTTTTGGTGGCAACTAGAATTTGATTCTTGTAAGATTCAACAATTTTGTCTCTATTCATTTCGTGCTCACTCATAAATCTACCTATGTTGGGTCATTTTAAATGTTAAGTATGGGCCAATGTATGCAATTAGTAAGGCTAGAGGTTTTGATGTGTAGTATCAAATCTTCATTACCTGCCTGGTAGGGTACTTAGAAAGATATAAGTATGGCTTTCCATCTTCTGCGACATTTAATTTCTCGGGAGAAAACCTGTAACTTCTCGGAAACTCTTTTGTTCGTGAAATTTTCATGTTATTCCATGCATGCTTCAGTGCCTTCGGCACTTGTTACCTTGAAGGGTTTTCTTATAATATATATAATTCATTGGGGATTTTCATTCCATTTCTTTGTTACAAAGAATTTTCTAACAGACTTATTTTCTTCACGGTTTTATTGTAGCTTGGTAATTACACTTTTCGAAATCATATCATCACAAGGGTTTTGTTTAACTTTTTATTTCCACATCGTAACTTTGAATACGGATAATATTGCTTTCATAAATGAGATAAAATAAATTCTACACATCCAATTATATTTTATTTTGTTTTTTATTAAATAATTATTACTAGCAATTGCCCCAAAAAGGTGTAATAATACGCCGATAGGTTGTTGTTGGAGGGAAGACAAATAAAATAGCCAGTTATTGATATCAATCTACAAGTGGAAAAGATAACACAACATGCCATGATCATTATAACTAAACTAAACTCGATTGACGAATATCAGATATTATTTTGTACTACCAAATATGAACTGAACTGCGGGATTGATAATGTCTATAGGATTGATAATGGAAAAATTAGAGTGGCTTGGAACAATGTCTCTGATCATTGAAATCAAATTGTAATTAAGCCTCTGATGTGATCAGGTAGCCGCAGTAGTCAGAGTTCCATAATAGGCCATGGATGCCATTTTATGCGATTGAAAAGCATCCGAATCTTGACCCTCTTCATAACATTGGCTTTACAGGTCATTGATAGCAAAATGGTGCTTTCATCCCCACCTGGGTTCAAGTCTATACAATGAAATGCTTCTGCTTGTGTGCATATGCGTTTAAACCCAGGTGGGACCTGGTGCAAGCCCTAGATGGATTTTGTGGAATAGATACCCCCACTCAGCCGAACATGAATTTCATAGCATGTGTTAACACCCAAAAAGTGCTCACTAGCTCATTTCCTTCTTCACATGACCCATTTGTCCACTTTTTCACCTTTTGAGCCTCTAAAGCCACCAAAAGACCTTAATACACCCCTTTTTCCACTCAAAATGAATATTTTTCCTCAAAAAGGGTCCAAAATTCTCAAAAATATTAAAAAGGGAATAAAAATATTCAAAATATTCAAAAAAGGAAAAAGGAGGGAAAAGGTACCTAAACCATGTTGGTCAATACCATTGGTTTCCTCAAAACCATAAATGGTATTCCCCACCACCAAAAACTATAAAAAGGTGGTAGGGGCTCCTCACTTTCCATCCATCCATCATCCTATCCTCATGCTGCCAAAATCCCTTTTGAGCAATTGCCCACCTTTTTGAGCCTTGCACAAACCAGGAAGCATTGGAGAAGAAGAGACCTTTGGAGCTTGGAGCTGCTCACCCTTGGAGCTACTCAACAATCTTCACCACTTGGAGGTATTACTATTGCAAGCACTTGCTTATCCTTGTTCTTAATACAAAAATCTTTCTTGCATATTGTCAATCGTTTTTACTTTCCATAATATTTCCATTATTTGCTTCATAGATCCATGGTTAATGTAGTTTAGATTAGTTTGTTATTTATTTCTATTGAAACTGCTGCTACTAGTTAGCAGGTGCCCATTGCACTAAGCTTGGTTGCAAAACCAAGCCAACAGTTTTTGGCAACTCCGCTGCTTTCGAATTCTTAGATCTCACTTTTTAGCTTTAGATCTTAGTTTTTGGTAGTTTTAATCAATTTAATTTATAGATCTTCCATTCTAGACAGCAGATCCATTGCTGTTCTAGATCTTGGCCCATTCCATTGCCATTAACAGCCTAAAATTTTCAATTTTCGAGTTTGTTTTTTCAGCGTCCGTTTTCGGCTTTCACTTCGCGGCTTTTTGCCTGACAGTCGTGCAGCCCATCGCGACTTTTCGGCTTTTTTCCGCGCGACTCGACGCGGCTTCGCGGCCAATTTCCGCGCTGCACATCGCGGCTTCGCAGCTGAAAACTGCGCTGCCCATCGCGACTGTGTGACAGGAATCCGCGCTGCACATCGCGACTTCGCGGCCAAAACCCGCGCGGTCCATCGCGACTTCGCGGCCAAAACCCGCGCGGTCCATCGCGACTGTTCTTCCTAAACCCGCGATGCAAGTTTTTTTCCATTCGGCCGATCTATTAAAAAATTAATTTTTTGTTGCATTTTCTGTCCACTTAGCTATTTTACAGTATTAAAATTCCTGCATTTTTTACAGCCATAGAAATCTTTTACTATTTAGAATGCTCCTTTAAAAATTCTTTTTAAAAATTTTCAGAAATTGAAAGAAGGATTTATTTGCATTTTATCTAGAGAAAAATTTCACTATTACTTCCTTGATATTTTGCCCATAGCAATATTTAAAAGAAATTTATTTATTTCTTGAAGTATTCATATTATTTGCTTTCCTATTTCAAAGATCCTTTGTTTTTGAATAATTTTTGCAAAGCATTTACATTTTCAATTTCAGTTTAAAATACCACATGTGCACCCACTCAAACACATAATTTAAACTGAGTCTTAAAATTTACCCTAACTTCAACCAACTTTTAACCCCACTTGGGGAGCACTTAAAAGAACTTTGTAGCTAGGTAGAATTGAGGGGATAGGTGTTCCAATAACACCCCTCAGTTATTACATTTGAGACATAGCTGTTGTCCTTTAGGGAACCAAAATCTCCTAGTATTTTTTGGCACGGTCACAACTAGTTTATCTGAGGGCCTCTCCCCTAGGAGGGTTGAAGTCACGAGGATGGTTCCGGAAGCCTGAGTGGAATACCAAAATCCATTCAATAACCGAAGGCTACCATTCGCAGTTCTCAGGATATCCCTGTATGGGGGTATTGCGGTAAAAGGACCAAACGACAGATTCACCTTTTCTGAACGTGTCATGAACGGAGTATCCTAGTTGCCATTCTTTAGGATTGATTACCCGGTGTCCCTCCCGGTAGGGGGATATCTAGTCATTGTTTCAACACTCAATGTTGTCTGACTTGGATTTCATCACCTTGTAGAGAATATCGTTTGTTGAATCACAATACTTCTAGTTAGGTGTTTGCATGATACAATCCACCTTTGGTCTAGTAGCACCTCTTTTTTTCTAGAAGTTGTTTGGCTGTTGGTATTCTGACCATTTTTGTTGCATCCCTCCACTTATTATAGCACAGATGCTATAATAAGTGCTTTTTGAGGTTGATTTTTTGGCCTGAGAACCTTTATTTTCACTCCCCTTTTTGCACCCTTGGTTGCATTAGGGTTTCGAGTTTTTTATACATTACCATCCTACACTGAAAATTTTTACACAAAAACATATTTCTCACCATTGAGAATTTTAGATGATCTCGTCGTCTTCAGGGTGAACCCCCAGAGTTCAGTCTACTTGGCTCTCCACATCACCGACGTCGAGCCTTATCCCTTGATTCGACACGTCATTGGCCAACCATACAGTCATCCGATTTTGACACGCCTCCCTTCACATCTGATTCTGAGGCTGAATCCGAAAACCCTACTCAATTATTACCAACCAACCTCATGGCTGGAACACCATTCGACCCACTTTTTACCAGTACCATAGGAGATACATCCACAAACCCTTCCACTACTGTTCCATCTATGGTAACAACAACCCCTCTAGGCATGCCTAATATGGGGGACACTCCACCTTTAGGAATACCTAACACAGGACTACCTCCTATTATGGGTATGCCAAACATAGGGGTCACACCCCCTCTCATTACCACAACCCAGATCCCAGGAATTCCTGGTACTATTCCTAACCCTAGTGTAACCCATGTTGCACTTGGAAACTCTGGCCCACATCAGACCACAGTAGTTGGAGGACACATACCTTCAATACCTAGCATACCCTTAGGGGCTACTGGACCACTACATCATGCCACCATGAATAGTCATGTCCCAGTCACTACACCACATCCATCGGCTAATTTACCTTACATGGCGAGTCTGAACTTACCAGACTTAGCCAGGCTAACTAACGATCCTATCAGACACGACCCTGCGTGGCCTCATATGCCCACCAAACTCCCCTCCGACATCCCTAAGTTTGAGGGCAAGGCAGGTGAGGACCCCCAGAACCATATTATGTCCTTCCATCTATGGTGTTCCTCCAACTCCATAGTGGACGACTCTGTCCGCCTCCGTCTGTTATAGCGTACCTTCACTGGATCTGCAGCTAAGTGGTACATCGAGCATCCCCATGGGACCCATGCCACCTTTACCTCCCTTGCCTCGACCTTCCTGCAGTTCTTCCAGTTACCTGTCCGCTATGATGTGGGAGTCGAGATCCTACTGTCTTGCAGACAGAACACGGCCACCCACATCACTGACCACATTCATGAGTGGCAACGACGTCGAAGCCTCTGCAAAATCAAGTTAGACGACCGTATCTTCTTAGATTGGTTTCTAAAATCCCTCCTCCCTCTCATTGCTAAGGATGTGGCATCCGAATGACCCCAGTCTGAAGAAGAGGCCATCCTCAAATCCCAACAATTTGACCTCATTTACGCCCAGTCGGGTTATCTGTATACCATTATACCAGATGCCCTATGAGGCGATTCTTCACATGGTGACACGCCGGGGGCATCACATGCCTTCGATGATATTATTGGCCAGATCACACCACAAATCAAACCTTTTAGCATGGTGAGCACCATAAATGCCCTAGACCTCTCTAGGGCTACGTCTAATTCTGGAGCGACAACTTCCTACGCTCCAATGAGTCAAACTCACCACACTCATGGACCCTCTTGTCCACAACATTGCTATAGGCAAGCGCCATCGGCATATGTCCCACCAACATACTATAACCAACCGGCTACCCAGAACCCAACTCTGTTCCTGCCACAACCAATGTATTACCCACAGCAAGCTACAACAGCTAACCCAACGCCTCCAATAGCTCAGCGTTACCAACTACCCCAGCAGGTAACTGGACCACCTCCAGCCCCACCAGCTTATTATCCACCACAACCTTCTCCCGCACCTGCGGCAAACCAAAATCCTCCCGCTGCTCAAGGGCAAGTGTACACACAACACAATCAGGCCCAACATCAAAACAACCAGCGCAACCAGGGTGGGCAACAAAACCGTGGAAGAGGACGTAACCGCGGCAACAACCAACAACACCAGCAAGGTCCACCACCTCCCAACCCTCCGCATAACAACAACGCTGCTCCTCCCAACCAGAATCCAGATCGTCATCCCAAGCAGCCTAAAAACAATAATCTCAGAACAAACCACCCTTGTTCTATATGCGGAGTCTATGGCCACTACACACATGCTTGCCCACATTTGGAGCGAGCTCAACAACTCTGGATTGATGATGCCCATCGCCAAGGGCATGCGGCTCCTCAGGCGCCACCCAACCCCCCACCCCCTCAGCAACAACCCATGGTATTACAAAACCCCTTAACAACCCAAGGCGTAGTGAACACTCAGCCGTTGGCTCCCCCTCAAGGCAACGCGCCCCCACAACAACAGATCACTTATGCCGCTCCTGATCAACCCATGTTTGATTCAGGTACCCACCACTTGTTAATGATGTCATCCCCTGATGTCAACCTCCAAACACATCGGAACCAATATGGATCCACCCCTGAAGACCCTCCCATCGACAAAAACACTAACGCTCATCCCACTGATCAGACATTACGTATACCCCCAATTACACTCGATAATGCCTCTAAAGCACCTCGCTTCCCACTTCATCGCATCAACAATAACCCCAATGCTCGCGCCGCATCAAATTACAACATTGTAGATGACTTAGCCAAGTCTCCAGCAGCCATGTCTGCTTTGGAAGTCTTAAAAAACTGTCCTTCACACCGCAAGACTTTGCTCTCTGCCATTGGTGCTATTGACCCCAATGATTCACAACTGATGGCATTCGACTCGGACCAGTCCGAACCACGCCTACCTTCCACTTTAGCATTCCAAGTTTCTGTTTCTGTTCGAAATCTTGTCATCCATCGGTGCATTATCGATGAAGGTGCCTCTACATGCGTTATGTCCACATTCGTTTGGCAGAAATTGGGATCCCCTACTCTCCAACAGTCCACCACCGCGTTGCGAGCCTATGACGGCCGTTCGGCTCAACCCCAAGGTCTGTTAACTAATGTCCCCATCCAGCTCGCTGGTAAAACCATGCTCATTGACATAGAGGTCATCAATGCCCAACTTGATTATAACCTCTTACTTGGTCGCAGCTACATGTATGCCATGCGGGCGGTTGCCTCATCCATTTTTCATACCATGATGTTCCCCCATGACGGACACGTGGTCAAGGTCGACCAACTCACCTATTACGATCCCAAGGCCCCCGCTGCACCCGAAAATGTTCTCCCCATGGTTGAACAACCTGTTTGTGGTGCAACTACCTCGTTTGTTTCTTCCGTGGGACCTGGACTCTATTCCGACACGCTGATGACTTCTACATTCCAATCCATTCCACCCCCATCACCAGCACCCAAAGTATCTGACTTATGTACCCTGTCCCATAATACACAACCACTCAACAATCAACCGCCCTTGTTACCTAAACCACCATTGGTCCCTAGTCACATTGGTGTTACACCCATCCACACAATCCCCTTTCTATTCCCTCCCTCGGGAGTAGTAAGCGCCCCAGTTATGGCTACCCTTAGTCTCCCTGGGTTAACCTTGGGATTACCCGTGTGGTATATTTTGCCTCCCGTTCCCCCGTCGACACCGAATGTCATCCTGCAACCGGTAAAACCCATTGTCACTACAACTCAACCACCTCCCGGTGTCACTACCCCTTCATCTTCCACGAATCCCCCTCCTCTTATCAAGCCCACTCGGGGCAGAGGCCCACAACCATACACTGCAGTACCTCCTCCCAAAGCAATTAAACCTCCCCCCGTGTTTCGTGCTCCTCCTAAATGCTCGTTGTGTGATGAGTTAGGCCATCCAACTCATCAATGTCCACAATTACCCGCATTACAGGAACACATGCAAATGCTTGATGACGACACCAACATTCCAGTAGTTAAACTAGAACTTCCCCCTCAGTCTCGGGATAAATCACTGCGTACCAACCACCCGTGTGCCATATGCGGTATTTACGGCCACTACTCTCATCACTGTTCGGATCTCCCAAACTACAGAGCAGCTCTCTACGAGATGAATAATTTTGACCTTGAGATAGAACCCCCCACAATTGAGGAGATCTACCCCCCCGTAGCATCTCCATCCGGAGAGATTAACACCATCTACATGATCTCGACAACATACAAACCAGAACCCGTCGATTTATGGTCGGATTACTTCCATAGTGATGAGCAAATTTTAGAGTATCTTACTGCCCTAGATTACCCCTGGGAAGACATGCACCATCGTTCATACTTCCTCCCAGAAGAGTCCTCCTCCACCACAGCTACCCAGTTTGCGGTCGAGTCCAAAGATTTTCTCCCCATTGAGTGCCAAATCCCAACCCTACAAATGGTCGTTGAACTCCTACCGGACACTTCCCCAATCGAGCAACGCTTACTACTCCTGGAGCAGGCCGATGAAGATCGACGCACAGCCCTTCAAACCATGGAAGCAGCCAAGAGCCGATCCAAATTGAATTATGATAAACATGTCCACCCAAGAATTTTTACTGAAGGGGACCTTGTCCTCGCCTACGATCAGGCTCATGACAAAACCGAGAAAGGAAAGTTTGTATCCATGTGGCAAGGCCCATAGATTATCCACACTTTCCTTGGATAGGGGGCATACATTCTGACCGATTCAGAAGGCAACCTCCTATGCAACCCACGCAACGAGTTGTACCTCAAGCGTTTTTACCCATAGCAAACCTGATGGACACCACCGTCCATTATTGTACAGTATTATTTTCTTTTTCCACAAAAAATTCAAAAAACCTAAATATTTATTTTCTCTGCATGACCACAAATGGATCCTGTTCCACTCTGCTACGTCGGTTTCGCTGATGGTGCAAGCCGTTGGTCCCCCAATCTGGCCTCCGCAGCTTGGGTAATATATTCCCCTTCACATGAGTTGATCCACATGGATGGAGTGTGTTTAGGTGCTGCCACCAACAACCAAGTTGAATACGATGCCGTCACCGGTCTCTTAGCCGCAGCTCTCCAAATGAGCATACGTCACCTCAATGTTTTCCTGGACTCACAACTCCTTGTTTCCCATCTCAACAATGATTACCAGGTACGCGATCCCTGTCTTTTCAGAAAAATTTTGCGCACTAAACAAATGATTCGACAGTTTGAATCCATTTCATTCACACATGTCCCAAGAAACCTCAATAGTGTGGCAGACCATATGGCCAAAAACGTTCTTGACTGGCACACCAATCAAATCATTTCATAAACAAAATGTGCATCCACGTGCATAACATGTGCCTCCACAGGCATATACAAAAACAGAATGTGCATCCACGTGCATAACATGTGCCTCCACGGACATATACAAAAAATCAAAATGTTGCATCCACGTGCATAACATGTGCCTCCACGGGCATATACAAAAATCAAAATGTTGCATCCACGTACATAACATGTGCCTCCACGGGCATATAGAAAACCAAACATGCCTCCACGGGCGAACAAAAAGACAAAAATGCATCCATGTGTATACACGACTATATACCAACATCATATATATATATATACATCATCGTATAGTCAAAACATGTCATAAGTGCCCTCAGCACCCCATATACAAAAATACATCAGCCGTACAAAATAGCTTCCCCATATGCTCATCAGCATTTGGGGGCAAATAAATATCATCTAATCATCACGATCTCTGGGCTCCTCTGGCGCCTCATCCGCCGGCCCCGCTGGATCATGCCAGGCCCGAACTCTCTGCTCTGTCGGCCCTGCTGGATCATCTCGTAGACAAATCCTCCTCTCTGCCCGCCTTGCCGGATCATCCCGACCACCATCCCTGTACTCGGCCGCCAGCAACGCTGCCCTCAACAGGATCGACTGCCACTCACGTGGTGCATCGAAACATCGCTCCACGATGTCCCGATCCAAGTCTCTCCAACCATCCTCCAGGAATCCTGCTAGAATCATATCTAGTGTCTCTCGGACACCATCGACAGCATCATCTCGAGGGCCAGCCCCTCGACCATGAGCCCCAAATCCGCGACCATGTGGAGGCGGTACAGCTGCCAGAGGTGGAGCAACCACCATCGCCCGTCCCCTGCGAGCCACATAGTCAGCTGGTGGAACAAGACCAACATCTGCACAATGCAAAAAACCATAATATACATATCTAACTATAATCATAACCAATAAATCAAGAAACACATGATATAGTAGAGAAAAAAACAACAAACATACCATCTAAACCCCAGGCTTGTCCCTGAGCTCGAGGCATCTCCGGATCTCCTCGATAATCCATACCAGCATATGGATAGTCCTCAATCAGCAGGGGGATCTGCTCCCACTGCTCGTACATCTCCTGTGAGAAGAACCCACGGATACCACCACCACCGCGAGGCATCATCTGCCCCCACCACACCATCCGCGGCTCACTCACCAAACCGTCACGAATGGGCACCCGTGGTCGCAAAGTCGGTACCCGCTCAAAGAAAAAAGAACACAGAAAGGAGGCATAGCAGAACTCTCCCCCCTCCCGACTCACCTTGTCTAGATCTCTCCGGACACCAGCTAAAAACATCTGAACCCATGCATAATAGGTCCCCCTCAACACAGAATCCACCATCATCGTTTGTCCCCCTGACAAACAATGTGGCGCCGCGGCACCCAACACCCGCAAAACACAAGCCCCGACAGCTCGCATGTCCCACTCTCGCAGTGATCTCAGACTCAGTGTGCTGTTCTGCACAATCGACCCGGCGACACAGAAAGTCTCCAGAAGATCCTCCATGTCAACACCTGCCGGGATCCTCGGTAGAAGATCCCCCACCTCCCCTAAGCGAGGCAACCCAGTAAGAAAATAAACATCTGTGAGGGTGATCTCCAACCTCTCACCCGCAACAACAAAAGCACCCTCTGCAGGTACCCACCAACTCACCAACTTGTTCAGTAACGGTCCTACTGAATGCATTGGTGGAATCTAAGCGAACTTCAGGAGTCCACTCTCTGCTAGAACCTGCTGGACCTGTTGATCAGTTCGAATCCGGACCATCAAATCTTCCTCCATCTCTCGCTCTCGCCACAATGTCAATGGCCTCCTCAACATCCTGCCAAAAAACAAAGAAACTTTTAGCACCTGAGAAATTTTTTTCAAAAATACCATCGCGACTTTTCCATCAAAAGCCACGATGATAATCGCGGCTTCCATACGAAAACCCGCGATGAACATTGCGGGTATTGGCCAGACAGTCGCGATGAACATCGCGACTGTCTCCCCCATACTTGCGATGAACATCACGGGTTTTAACCTGACAGTCGCGATGAACATCGTGACTGTCAGCCTCAAACCCGCGATGTCCATCGCAGCAAAAGACCCGAAACCCTCGATATTCCACGTTGGAAGGCCAACATGCAATTTCGCGGCCTTCGGGGGCCCGCCAGTACCCAAAAAAGACATAATTGAAAAGGCTAAGGCAAATAGGGTTACCTGAAACTCACGGAATCAAAAACCAACGGTCAAATCTCCCGGAAATCAAGAAAGAGCTCTGACTGCTCTGCCAAACTCACACATAATAATGACACGTCATATGGGCCCCACGCCCTATTTATAGAGATTCTACCATTTTTCAAACAACCATTCCGGTGTCATACGATGCCCGTTTCTAAAACCATTGGTACCGTTGGAATCAGTACAGCGAGAACTTCATGATAGTTCTTTCCTTTTCCCTTTTTCATCAGGTCCATTTTTTGACCATTTTTCGGGCACCCTCATTGCCTCGATTTGCATGCCACATCGGCCGTCGTCCGTTTTTTATGAGTCTTATATCGCCAGATTCAGTTTTCTGCGCTCGTGACGATGCTTGAGACCATTTCTCACCCTCACACCCAAAATTTTCGGGCATCTTTTCCATGCCCCCTCGTCGCCTCAGTTTGCATGCCACATCGACCGTCGTCCATTTTTGATGAGTCTTATATCACCGGATTCAGTTTTCCGCGCTCGTGACGACGCTTGAGACCATTTCTCTCCCTCATGCCCAGATTTTTTCGGGCATTTTTTCCATGCCCCCTCGTCGCCTCGGTTTACACTCCACATCGGCCGTCGTCCATTTTTGACATGCCTTATATCGTCGGATTCAGTTTTCTGCGCTCGTGATGATGCTTGAGATCATTTCTCGCCCTCACCCCATAATTTTCGGTCATTTTTTCAAAATGCCACTCATCACCTTGGTTTGCATGCCACATTAGTCGTTTCCCCTCTTTGACAATCTTTATGTAACCGGATTTAGTATCCGCACTCATGATGACGCTTGAGACCTCTTCTCGCTCTCGTCAATCCCTTTTTGTTCGGTATAGTTTTATCCCTTTTTCGAGCCGAGCAATCCCTTTTACGAAAAAGGCACTTAGGGAGTTTCTGTTAAGCTCTTTTCTGACTCCTAAAACAATGAAAAGATTGCCGAGCAACCTTGCTTCCTTTCATGCTCTCTAAAACGTATCTGAAAGGGAGTCTACCTGGTATAAGTTTACCCCTTTTCCAGACCTTGTAGACTAATTACGAAAAAGGAATACTCTAGTCACATCGGCTAGAAGAGTTCTCCATTTGCATCATTTTATGCTTTTTCGGGCCTTGGAGACTAACTCACGAAAAAGAACAACAATGGAGTCCCCTTACCACTTTCAGACTCTCTAAACATGAAAGCGACCACGAGCAATCACCATCCTAGGCTTGTAAAAACCCACAGGACGGTACTCACAACCACTGCAGAGTCTTCTTATCATTTTCAGACTCCTTAAAAATGAAAACATTCATGAGCATGAACAGTCCTGGGCTCACAAAATCCATAGGACAGTACCATTTCAGAGCACACTTTTATCCCTTCTTGGAGCTCATTAAAACTACGAAGAAGGACCCAATGGTGCTTCTTGGCGCCACATCAGATCACGTCTACTCATATGGAAGCTTCTCCATTTTGGTCTCCTTTGTTTAGAGTATTCTGCATTATGTCACCTTGAGAATCCCTCGACAGCACCCATTAGCTTGACCCCCCAGAGTCAATACATACCCTTCAGTCCCTAAAAGCTATGATCCCCACACCTACAAGTCAGTTCCCTACGCTGCCAGCCCAACCATGTCATCATGCTCTGAACAAAGGAAGTTTGAGTCTACCCACTATATGACCCCAATTACTTCCCATCCCCACAAGTATGTCAGTCCTACCATCAATACTACCACACTTCAGTTCTACACCTCGCGCTCCTATCAAGGAAACATCATCGCCTTGTTAGTTGCTGGTCTCCCTCTGTCGACGACAACCAAATTTATTCCAGAGGATAGACCTAGAGGTCCTCGTGTCTTGGACTCATCACCATTTACAATGAGTGCCTACGAATCATTTCGAGAAGAGTCCCCAGTGCCTCTCCAAATGGTTGTTTCTCACATGCTCGACTTCAACACCTTAATCGCATCGTTGAGACTCGCACAAGGTATTGGCCCTTTCAGTTATTTGTTCAAGACCCCGGATACTACCCGACTCTTCCACACTTGAGAGTCTACCAATGGATACAACCAGTTACATTTTTCTATAGATATCCGGGTTGCGCATGGCGATAGTATTCAGATGTACCCCAGTTTTTATACTCCCTCGAGTATACAGTTACATGAACATGTACTTCTCATAGATGACTCTGAGTCATTGAGTCCTTACAGATGTTGGACACCTTTAGTTTCAGCAGTTCAACAGTTATTCCAGTGTATCAGTTATTGAGATCAGTCATGTTATGATCATGAGTACATCCCAAAATGATGTCCCCTCTGGACCATTATGATGTACCAGCAGATTTTTTATGTATTTTTCAGGTCCACCTTCTTGGGACTAATTGTTTTTATATGTCTTGATACGAGCATGGGTATTCCTGCCTCGCCCATTATCAGAGATTATTCCTCATTCATATTGAGGCCATGTAATATTGTTTATTTTTTGCAGCTTCCAAGGGCTGTGGATCCAGTCTCCAATCGGTCTCTTCTCCTCCCCAAACCCCAAAAAAAAAAAAAAAAAAAAAAACTATGATGTCTATCGGCCATACGATGAGCTCCTGCCCTCACACATCAGGGGGCAATCTATTAACACCCAAAAAGTGCTCACTAGCTCATTTCCTTATTCACATGACCCATTTGTCCACTTTTTCACCTTTTGAGCCTCTAAAGCCACCAAAAGGTCACCAAAAGACCTTAATACACCCATTTTTCCACTCAAAATGAATATTTTTCCTCAAAAAGCATAAAAAACCCTCAAAAAGGGTCCAAAATTCCCAAAAATATTTAAAAGGGAATAAAAATATTCAAAATATTCAAAAAAGGAAAAAGGAGGGAAAAGGTACCTAAACCATGTTGGTCAATACCATTGGTTTCCTCAAAACTATAAATGGTATTCCCCACCACCAAAAACTATAAAAAGGTGGTAGGGGCTCCTCACTTTCCATCCATCCATCATCCTATCCTCATGCTGCCAAAATCCTTTTTGAGCAATTGCCCACCTTTTTTAGCCTTGCACAAACCAGGAAGCATTGGAGAAGAAGAGACCTTTGGAGCTTGGAGCTGCTCACCCTTGGAGCTACTCAACAATCTTCACCACTTGGAGGTATTACTATTGCAAGCACTTGCTTGCCCTTGTTCTTAATACAAAAATCTTTCTTGCATATTGTCAATCGTTTTTACTTTCCATAATATTTCCATTATTTGCTTCATAGATCCATGGTTAATGTAGTTTAGATTAGTTTGTTATTTATTTCTATTGAAACTGCTGCTACTAGTTAGCAGGTACCCATTGCACTAAGCTTGGTTGCAAAACCAATCCAACATCATGGCATTATGTTTTTGTACCAGTGTTAAACCTAAAATATAGTAGTTGATGTTTACTTATGTGGACTGGAAGCTTGAACCAATTAAAAATAGGACAAACCAAAAGAGCCCGACTTTGTAGGGATGGTTTCATGAATGATCAATCATGTTGAGAAAAATTGGTTAATAATAGGTCATTATCATGACTCTTTCATAAACAATCTTGTCTCTTATAGAAAAACAAGGTAAAACATATTCCCAACCACTTAACCAAGGCTAACTAAAGAAAGTTTAAATGTTGTGTGATGCACCTGCAACAATTAATTAACAAGAATATGCGAAATAGCAGAAATGACAGAACTCAGAATCACTTTTATATTGATCACAAGCCACTTCGAGGGGAAAACCTCCTTTGAGCAAGCTCAATACAATTAACTTCACGGTGCCTTCATAGGTCTCAATACACACTTATATACTAATTCTAGGCGCCAATACTATGGGTCAAAACCATGGGCCGTTACAAACTATGGATCAACAATACTACGGGCGACTTACAAAGCATATGCGCCAACACAATAACACAAACTATTGATCAACAATTACTACGGGACGACTTACAAAGCATATGCGTCCAACAACAACATACTAACAAAGTAAAGACATGGGTTCCTAACATCCCCTCCCCCTTAAAAAAAGGTTTGTCCTCAAAGCTTTAGATGTGGAAATTGTTGTTGAATCTGAAGGAGTGGTTCCCATGTAGCATCCTCTGGTTGCATGCCGTGCCATTGAATTAAGACCTCTGTGATAGAGCGAGAGCGAAGCTGACGCTTGCGCCGATTGAGGATGGCCTCTGGCTCCAAAAGGATGGATCCTTCATTATCCAGTTTGGGTAAAATCGTTTGTCCACTAATGTTGGTGCCAAGAACTTTCTTCAGACAAAAGACATGAAAGACTGGATGAATGCGGGAAGAAGGAGGAAGTTCCAATTTATAAGCAATGGACCCAATCTTCTAAAGAATCCGATATGGCCCATAGAACTTTGGAGCGAGCTTATGACGCCCTTTGAGTTTCAAGGATGATTGTTTGTACGGCTGGAGATGAAGAAAAACCATATCGCCGACTTGAAAAGTGCGCTTAGAACGGTGCTGATCAGCTTGTTGCTTCATGCGATTTCTTGCCATGTGAATATTGTCTCGCAAAATGCGAAGAATCTGATCGCGGTTTCGAAGGACTGTGTCAACTTCCTGAACTGGTGAACTGGTGGGGGTGTATGGAAGAAGAGATGGAAGTGCCTGACCATAGACTGCTTCATATGGGGTCATTTTAGAGGCAGTGTGGTAAGAGGTATTGTACCACCATTCAGCAAGAGGGAGCCATTTTGCCCACTGATGTTGTTGTTCCGAGGTGAAGCAACGAAGATAAGTTTCCAAGCATTTATTGAAAATTTCAGTCTGACCATCTGTTTGTGGGTGATACTCTGAACTCATCTTCAGTTTGGTGCCAGTGTGGCGAAATAGTTCTGTCCAAAAATGACTGGTGAAAGTCGCATCACGATCCGAGACAATGGAAGAAGGGATGCCATGAAGATGAAAGATCTGGTCCAGAAAAATTTGAGCGACGGAGGAGGCTGTATAGGGATGGCTGAGAGCACAAAAATGACTATATTTGGAGAGGCGATCAACCACAACGAGAATCACTGTCTTCCCGCGAGATTTAGGGATCCCTTCAATGAAATCCATAGAAATATCTATCCAAATCCGTGTAGGTATGGGCAAGGGTTCAAGCAATCATGGAAGGAGTGTTGTTTCACCCTTATTGCACTAGCAGGTATCACATTCGGCCACCATCTGTTGAATTGTCCTTTTCATGCCCTGCCAAAAGAAGTTACACCGTGCTCGTTCATACATTTTGAGGAACCCCGAGTGCCCTGCCGATGGAGAAGCATGGAGTTCATAGAAGACAGCCTGTTGAAGATATGTGCTCTGGGGAAGCACCAGACAACCCTTATATCGCAGAAAAGCACCATCCCAAGAGTAATGTGGTACAGCAAAAGGGTTGTTGGTCAAGCATTGGATGATTTGAGATAAGGAGGAGTCATTGACATAACCCTATTGAACAGATTGCAACCAATTTGGAACAGGCATAGAAATAGCTGAAAGAGAACCTTGGGCATCAAATGTGCGAGAAAGAACATCTGCCACAATATTGTCTTTACCCTTCTTGTAAGTGATCTCATAGTCATGACCCATGAGTTTGCTAACCCATTTCTGTTGTGCCGGGGAGGAGACACGTTGGTCCAAGAAATATTTCAGACTCTAGTGATCAATCTTGATGCAGAAATGATTCCCTAATAGGTATGGGCGCCATTTCTGTACTGCATGCAAAATAGCCATCATTTCCTTCTCATAGGTAGAGGCAGCTAAATTCTTACCTGAAAGGGCTTTGCTGGTGAATGCAATGGGGTGTTCATCTTGAACGAGAACAGCACCAAGTCCATTGCCGCAAGCATCACTCTCAATAGTGAATGGCTTGGAAAAATCGGACATAGCTAGCACAGGTGTAGTACACATAACTTGTTTTAGTTTGTCAAATGCACACTGAGCAGCAGGTGTCCATGTGAAGGCATCCTTTTTCAATAGAGCAGTTAATGGAGCTACAATCTTCCCATAATCCTTGACAAACTTGCGGTAGTAGCCAGTCAACCCCAAAAAACCACGAAGGCTCTTGAGTGTCTGAGGATGCGGCCAATTGTTCATGGCATCGATTTTGGCAGGATCCACGCGAACCCCTTGTGCTGAGATAATGTGCCTGAGATACTCAACTTCCTTCTATCCAAAAACACATTTAGACTGCTTGGCATGGAGATGATGGTCAGAGAAAAGTTGCATGACAAGATCCAAATGCTGGAGATGTTCATCCCATGTTTTACTGTAGATGAGGATATCATCAAAGAATACCATAATGAATTTCCACAAGTAGGGTCGAAATATTTTATTCATTAAGGCCTGGAATGTGGAAGGAGCATTAGTGAGGCCAAAGGGCATGACCAAAAACTCATAATGGCCATCATGTGTGCGGAAAGCTATTTTAGGGATATCATCCTCATGAACCCGAATTTGATGATACCCAGAATGAAGATCCAACTTGGAGAAAAAGTGAGCCCCATGAAGCTCATCAAGAAGCTCATCAACAACAGGAATTAGAAACTTATCCTTGATGGTGAGGTGATTAAGTGCTCGGAATTCAATGCAGAGGCGCCATGACCCATCTTTTTTGTGGACAAGAATAACTGGAGAAGAAAAGGAACTAGTGCTTGGGCGAATAATACCTTGCTTCAATAAGTCTCGAACGAGCATTTCAATCTCCATTTTTTGGTGAAATGGGTAGCGATAGGGCCTGATGTTGGGAGGAACGCTACCAGGAAGGAGCTGAATACGATGGTATTCTGGCCTGGAAGGGGGCAATCCCACTGGTTCAACAAAGACACCTGTATATCGATCCAGAATTTGTTGTAGATCCAAAGGAGTCATGGAGACCGCTGATGGTTGCATCTAGATGGAATGGATCTGAGCGATGACACCATGTGAATTCTTCTTGAGGAGTTTTTCCATGCGATGTGAACTGATGATGCTGAGAGAACCTAGTTGTAATCCTGTCAATGTGTGTTTTTTTCCATTGAGGGAAAACCGCATCCAAAGTTCAGCAAAATCCCATAAGATAGGGCCAAGTGTGCGTAGCCATTGAGCGCCCAAAACTACATCACATCCACCTAAGGGCAAGGCAAACATGTCAGAGCGCAAGGTCTAATATCCCATAGAGATACGCACATTTCGACACTTCCCTTTGCAAGGTAAGGTGCCCCCATTGGCAACCATGACTTCAAAGTTGGAGCAAGGATGTATAAAACAATTAGCTTGTTTGGCGATTCGAGGGTTAATGAAATTATGAATGCTACCAGAATCAATGAGTATTGTAAGAGAAAGCTTCTTGAAGTAACCCCTGACCTGCATTGTTTGGGGGGTGGTGATTCTAGCTAAAGCATGGAGAGATATCTCTGGCTGGTCATCCTGAGACGGAGAGTCAATAGGCGGTTCCTGAATGTCGACCGGAGCATCCAGTGTTTCTGGATCTTCGTCACCAATTTCAGAGGCAGGCGGAACTCCACATCCAAGAGATAGAGCTTTTGCTGAACACATCTATGTCCTCGAGTGAATTTCTCATCACAATTATAGCAAAGCCCCTTTTCTCTGCATGCTTGCATCTCTGTTTCAGACAAACACTTGATAGGAGTCGGTCGAGGAGCCTACGGTATAGGTAGTCGTTGAGAACCCATATTGCGGAAGGGAACAAAAGTGGGCTTGGAGCGTTGTTGGGCTGCAATCTTGTCTTCTGCCAACTTAGCCAACCCTAGGGCTTCCATCATTGTGTTGGGACAAAACATTTTGACCTCAGAGCGGATGGCATCCTTTAGGCCACTGATAAAACAACTCCGGTAAAAGTCATCAAACAATCCTTCGGTGTGGTCGGCTAGATTCTCAAATTCGGTTTGATACTCTCTCACAGTGCCAGTTTGGCGAAGTTTAGTGATGGCTCCTATGAAGTCATCAAAAGCACTAGGACCAAATCATTGCAAAAGGAGCTGGCAAAAGTCTGGCCATTTGGGCTCTGGATGAGCCTTGATGTACTAACGGTACCATTGAAGAGCTTCCTGTTCCAAATGAAAGGATGCCAATGGAACTTTGTTGACATCAAAAGTATTATGCAGACTGAAATACTGTTCTGCACGATAGATCCATCCAGTTGGATCGGTACCATTGAAGCGAGGAAAATCAAGCTTCGGACCACGGAAATTGCTGGAAGAAGAGAACCCATTGTCTGCTGAAGACTCGGACTGTCGTTTGTTCTTCATAGTTGAATGTTCAAGATGGAGACCAAGAAATTTTTCATCCAGATCCTGGAGTTTGGCTTGGATGGCTGCAAGTGCGTCCTCCATGGTTTTTTCTCCTGCACGGGTGACAACCATAACCAGGATTGGATTTTTTTTTTTTTCGGTTGACTAGGTAGGAAAACAAAAACAAAAACTACTTCAGTAAAGGAAAATTTGGACTTGGGAAAAAATCAGAAGAGTAATTGGGGTTTGACTAGGTTTTGGACACTGTTGGATAGACAGGGAATCAAAAGTGAGGATTTCAGAAGCGGGGTGAAAGAATGGGAAAATTTGGCAGCGGGGAACAAAGAAGCAGAATTCAGAAAGGAACTCTGTGGTAAAATTTGAAGGTGATTGGGTGAAATCTGAGGACGTTATGGCAAACCCTAAAAATAGACAAATGTGGGATTTCGGGCTTTGGGAAGGGGAATTGGGGATAGGGTCCTCAGGACTGAAATATGCAGAATGGGATGACAGGGGTTCCCCGAAAATTTCAAGGAAAACAGAGTGAAAATAAGGAGGATATGGAGAAAAAACTGGTTTTTTTTTTTTTTTTTCCAGATTGGAGAGGCTACGACTCGAAAGGGATCTGGAACAGCGCCGAATGGATTGAAAATGGTTGAATATGGAACGGCTTGCAAAATGGATCTGAAACGGCGCAGCAGTGATCGACAATAGTTCAGCTGAAAGTAGATATGGACACAATGTTGATATTGGTCCTGGTGAGAGCGAGAAATGATCTCAAGCATCATCACGGGCACGGAAATATGAATCCGGCGGTGCACATGGTGCGAAAAATGGAGGTCATAAGGACTCCAGAATGGTGAAAGGAAATAACTAAGTTAAAAAATGGTTGTAAATAAAGGTGAGCCCACCAAGTCAAGGATGTAATGGTGGGGAGAAATGATTACCCGTGGGGGAAAAATACTAGGTGTATCAAATCAACTGAAATATACAAGTGACACGTGACCTCAAAAATGGTTGAGATCACGAATATGAAAAAGTGAGCAGGGTTAATGGTCTGCCCCCATGCTATGTGCATGGGGTTTGTGATTGTGGATCACATATGTGTTGGTTTGAACGATGGGCTCATTGAGGTGTTGAGATAGAGATGATGGGGAAGGTTCAAAATGATTGATCATGCCCCCTATCCCGGGGTCGAGGTAATCTATTATGCCCCCTAACTCAGAGGTGTCAATGTGGTGCAGATGTTGTCTCATAGAGAGATCAATAGGGCATTGAGCAACTGCTGGCGGGGTGTTATACCATGAGGCTGTGGGTCGTGGTGGCATACTGAAGTGATGATATGATAATGGGGGATTCCCTTTGTGGGGTGGATGCCCCCAGTATCTCCGACGAGGATCACGGTGATGATGAGTAGGCAAGGTTTTGGGCATGCCCCCATGTTGTGGACATGTGGTTTCCTGGTTGATTTGAAAGGGTTCAACCTGTGTGTCAAAGGGATCAATGGAAGGGGCCGACCGGACAGAGGGGTATCCAGTGGAGATCATATAAATGGCGGGGTCAAGGCCAGGCATTTCGGTATCTGACCAAGTAAAGACATCAGTGAATTCTTGGAACAGTTGTTGGTATTCTCCGATCTCATGCTCACTGTGGGAGGTTCCTAATGTGATGGTATGAAGGGCACCAAGTGGGTCAGAGATGTCAATGTGGATGACGGGAGAAATATCGGCCATGGGATCCGTTAACCAGTCGATTTTAGTAGGAAGGAAATCCTTGGACTCAACCGCGGATTGGGTAGCGGTGGTGGATGAAGTCTCTTCCAGGAGGAAGTATGGACGATGGTGCATGTCTTCCCCGGGATAATCAAAGGTAGTAGGAGTCTCGAGAACCTCTTCATCATTGCGGGACCTTTGAGTGGTCAAATCGAGTGATGAGGTAGTGGTAGTCGAAGAGATCATGTAGATGGTGTTAATCTCTCCGGATGAGGATGATGCGGGAGGGTAGATCTCCTCGATAGTAGAGGGTGCCGTCTCTAGGTCCAAATTGTTCATCTCGTAGAGAGCTGCTCTGTAGTCTGGGATGTCAGGACAGTTATGCGAGTAGTGGCCATAAATACCGCATATCGCACATGGGTGGTTGGTACGCAGTGATTTATCACGAGGCATAGGGTTTGGATCTAGTTTGACCACCGGGATGTTGGGGTCGTCGTCCAACATTTGCATGTGTTCCTGCAATGCAGGTAACTGTGGGCACTGATGGGTTGGATGGCCTAACTCATCACACAGCGAGCATTTTGGAGGAGCACGAAATATGGGGGGAGGTTTAACTGCCTTGGGTGGGGGAACCGCAGTGTATGGTTGTGGGCCTCTGCCCCCAGTGGGCCTGACGAATGGAGGGGGATTCGTCGACGACGAAGGAGTCATGATACCGGGAGGTGGTTGGGTAGAAGTAACAATGGGTTGCACCGGTTGTAGGATGACATTTGGTGTCGGTGGAGGAACGGGAGGCGTAATATACCACACGGGTAATCCCAATGTTAACCCAGGGAGACTAAGGGTAGCCATAACCGGGGCGCTTACTACACCCGAAGGAGGAAATAGAAAGGGGATTGTGTGGATAGGTGTAACACCGATGTGACTAGGGACCAATGGTGGTTTGGGTAACAAGGAGGGTTGATTACCGGGTGTTTGTGAAAGAGTGCAGAGGTTAGCGACCTGGGTCTCCGGTGACGGTGGTGGAATGGCCTGGAATGTAGAGGTTATCGACGCCTCGGAGTAAAGTCTGGGTCCTACTGAGGAAATGAATGAGGTAGTTGCACCACAAACAGGTTGTTCAACCATGGTGAGACCATTTTCAGGTGTGGTAGGGGCCTTGGGATCGTAATAGGTGAGCTGGTCGACCTTGACCACGCGTCCCTCATGGGGGAACATCATGGTACGAAAAACGGATGAGGCAACCGCTTTCATGGCGTACATGTAGTTGCGACCAAGTAAAAGGTTATAGTCTAGTGGGGCATTGATGACCTCAATGTCAATGAGCACGGTTTTACCCGCCAGCTGGACAGGGACATTGGCTAACAGACCTAGGGGTTGAGCCGAACGGCCGTCATAAGCTCGTAATGCAGTGGTGGACTGCTGGAGAGTAGGGGATCCCAACTTCTGCCAAACAAATGTGGACATGACGCATGTGGAGGCCCCTTCATCGATAATGCACCGATGGATGACAAGATTCCGAACAGAAACGGAAACTTGGAATGCTAAAGAGGAAGGCAGGCGGGGTTCAGATTGGTCTGAATCGAATGCGATCAACTGTGAATCATTGGGGTCAATGGCGCCAATGGCAGAGAGCAAAGTTTTGCGCTGCGAAGGACAGTTTTGCAAAACTTCTAAAGCAGACATGGCTGCAGGAGACTGGGCTAAGTCGTCTAGGATGTTGTAATTCGACGCAGCGCGAGCATTGGGATTACTGTTGATGCGACAAAGTGGGAAGCGAGGTGCTTTGGAAGCGCCATCAAGTGAAGCCGGAGGTATACGTAACGTTTGATCTGTGGGATTAACGTTAGTGTTCTTGTCGGCGGGAGGGGCTTCAGAGGTGGAGCCATATTGGTTCCAACGAGTTTGGAGGTTAGCATCGGCAGTCGACATCATCAACAAATGGTGAGTACCTGAATCGAACATGGGTTGATCAGGGGCTGCATAAGTGATCTGCTGTGGTGGCACGTTTCCCTGAGGGGGGGCTAACGGCTGAGTGTTCACTACACCCTGGTTTGGAAAGGGCTTTTGCAGCACCAAAGGTTGATGTTGAGGTGGTGGAGGGTTGGGTGGTGGCTGAGGAACCGCTTGCCCTTGACGATGGGCATCGTTGGTCCAGAGTTGCCGAGCTCGCTCCA
Organism: Larix kaempferi; assembly: GCA_027924585.1. Classification (NCBI taxonomy): domain Eukaryota; kingdom Viridiplantae; phylum Streptophyta; class Pinopsida; order Pinales; family Pinaceae; genus Larix; species Larix kaempferi. Next base: position 8,861,702 of record BSBM01000311.1, read on the forward strand.
AATGTGGGCAAGAATGCGTGTAATGACCATAGACCCCGCAAATAGAACAAGGGTGGTTTGTTCTGAGGTTATTATTTCTAGGCTGCTTAGGATTCCGATCCGGATTGCGGTTGGGAGGAGTAGCATTGTTATTCTGCGGAGGATTGGGAGGTGGAGGACCTTGCTGATGTTGTTGGTTATTACCGCGGTTATGACCTCTACCACGGTTCTGTTGCGCACCTTGGTTGCATTGGTTATTTTGGTATTGGGGCTGATGTTGTTGTGCGTAAACATGCCCTTGAGTATTGGGGGGATTCTGAGGAGCCGCAGGTGCGGGAGCAGGTTGCGGTGGATAGTATGCAGGTGGAGCTGGAGGTGGTCCAGTTGCCTGTTGGGGTTGTTGGTACCCCTGAGCTGGTGGAGGTGTGAGGTTAGCCGGTGCAACCGGTTGTGGGTAATGCATGGGCTGTTGTGGAAACTGCATGGGGTTTTGTACCGTAGGTTGAGCATAGTACGTAGGAGGTACATATGCTGCTGGCGCTTGGCCATAACAATGTTGTGGACAAGAGGGTCCATGAACATGATGGGTCTGGTTTATTGGAGCATAAGAAGTTGTCGCTCCGGAACTGGATGTAGCCCTAGAAAGGTCTGGGGCGGGCATGGTGCTCACCATACTGAAAGGTTTTGCTTGCGGTGTAATTTGGCCAATAATGCCATCAGCGGCATGTGATGCCCCCGGTGTGTCACCGCGTGCAGAGTCGTCTCGTGGGGCGTCAGGTATGATGGTGTATAGGTAACCTGACTGGGCATAGATAAGGTCAAACTGTTGGGCCTTAAGGATGGCCTCCTCTTCAGACTGGGGTCTTTCAGAAGCTACATCCTTCGCAATGAGGGGAAGGAGGGATTTAAGGAACCAGTCTAAAAAGATCCGGTCGTCTAATTTGATCTTGCATAGGCTTCGGCGCCGACGCCAATCATGGATATGGTCAGTGATGTGCGTGGCCGTGTTCTGTCTGCAAGACAGTAGGATTTCGACGCCCGCATCATAGCGGACTGGTAGCTGAAAGAACTGCAGGAAGGTCGAGGCAAGGGAGGTAAATGAGGAATGCGTCCCATGGGGTTGCTCGATATACCATTTGGCTGCAGAGCCAGTGAAGGTGCGCTGTAATAAACGAAGGCGGACAGAGTCGTCCACTATGGAGTTGGAGGAACACCATAAATGGAAGGACATGATGTGGTTCTGGGGGTCTTCTCCGGCCTTTCCCTCAAACTTAGGGATGTCAGAGGGAAGCTTAGTGGGCATATGGGGCCAAGCAGGATCATGCCTAATGGGGTCATTCGTAAGCCTAGCTAAATCTGGCAAGTTGAGACTTGCCATGTATGGTAGACTAGCGGATGTGGCGATTGGAACGTGGATTGGCTTAGCCATTGTGGTATGGTGTAGGGGTCCAGTAGCTCCTATAGGTATGCTAGGTATGGCGGGTATGTGCCCTCCAACAGGTGTGGCCTGATATGGGTTAGTACTCCCAAGTGCAACTTGGGTTACACTTGGGTTAGGAATCGCACTAGGGATTCCTGGTATATTACTACCGAGTGCAACGTGGGTTACACTTGGGTTAGGAATCGCACTAGGGATTCCTGGGATAGCATTCCCAAGTGCAACATGAGTGACACTTGGGTTAGGAATCGTACTAGGGATTCCTGGGATAGGGTTTGTGGAAACCGAAGGGGGTATGACCCCCATGTTGGGCATGCCCATGACAGGTTGTGGTCCTGTGGTAGGCATTCCTAAATGTGGAGTGTTACCCATATTGGGCATACCCAAGGGGGTGGGTGTTGTCATGGATGGTATCCCCGCAGAAAGGTCTGCGGATGTCTGACCTATGGTTAATGTAAATTGTGGATCTTCTGGTGTTCCAGACATAATTGTGGTAGGTAGTAACTCTGTGGGGTTTTCGGATTCTACCTCCAAATCAAAGGTGAAGTGGGGTATGTCAGAATCGGATGACCGTCTAGATGATCGACGATGTGTCGAATCAAGGGATAATGCTCTGCGTCTGTGACGTGGAGAGCCAAGTGGACTAAACTCTGGGAGTTCGCCCTGTAGACGACGAGAACGTCTAGAATTCTCAATGGTGAGAATATGGTTTTTATGTAAAAAATTGTTTTAAGTATCAGGTTGTGATATATATGTAAAAGACTCAAAACCCTAATGCAACCAAGGGTGCAAAAAGGGGAGTGAAAAAAGAAGGCTCACAGGCCAAAAAATCAATCCTCAAAAAATGCACTTATTCTAGCAGCTGTGCTACAATAAGTGGAGGAATGCAACAACCGGTCAGAATACCAACATGCAAGCGGCTCCTAGAAAAAATAGGTGTAACTAGACTCAAAAGGTGGTAAAGATCATGCAAACACCTAATCTAAAAGTATTGTGACTCAAACAGACGATATCCCCTGCAAGGTGATGAAATCCAAGTCAGACAATATGAATGTAGAGACAACGGCTAGATATCCCCCTACCGGGAGGGACACCGGGTAATCAATCCTAAAAAGACAGGCTACTAGGATACTCCGTTCATGACGCGTCGAGAAAAGGTAAATCTGCCGTTTGGTCCTTTGATCGCAATATCCCAATACAGGGATATCCCGAGAACTGCGAATGGTAGCCCTTCGGTTACTGAATGGGTTTCGGTATCCCACTCAGGCTTCCGGAACCATCCTCGCGACTTCAACCCTCCTAGGGGAGAGGCCTTCCCACAAACCGGTTGTGACCGCGCCAAAAAGTACTAAGAGATTTTAGCTCCCTAATTGGACAACTTCTATGTCTCAGATGTATGAACTGAGGGGTGTTATTGGAACACCTATCCCCCCAATACTACCTCGCTACAAGAATTCTTTTTGTGTTCCCCAAGTGGGGTTAAGAGTGTGTTCAAATTAGGGTAAGTTTTAAGTCTTAGTTCAATTAAGTGATCGTGTGAGTGCACGTGAGGTGTTGTAAACTGAACTTGAAAAAATTAAATGCTTTAAGGGAAATTTTTCAAAAAATAAAGGACTTTTCGAAAAATAATAAGCAAATATTTAAGACTTTTTTCACTAAAAGAAATTAAATTGCTTTTTCAAAAAATAACTCGAAAAAAATAATGGATTTTTTGGATTTTTGAAAGCAAATAATAAACTTCTAAAAGAAATAAATGGATTTCTTCGTTTCAATAAAATTTGCTAAGGGCAAGATTCTAAAGAAGTAAACAGGAAAAAATTTGAATCTAGATAAAGAATGCAAAATGAATCTTTCTTTCACTTTCTTGAAAATTTTTAAAAAGATTTCTATGTATGCACTTTTAAATAGTAAAAAATTTTTCTAAATCTGGAAAATATGCCGAATTTGATACTGTAAAAAATGTGCTATGGGCAGAAAGTACAGTAAAAAATATTTTTCAAAATCGGGATGGCCGAATGAAAAAATTCAGCCGCGCGGGTTTTGGACGAACAGCCGCGATGGGCCGCGCGGGTTTTGGCCGAACAGTCGCGATGGACCGCGCGGGTTTTGGACGCACAGTCGCGATGGACCGCGCAGGTTTTGGGCGCACAGTCGCGATGGACCGCGCAGGTTTTGGGCGCACAGTCGCGATGGACCGCGCAGGTTTTGGGCGCACAGTCGCGATGGACCGCGCAGGTTTTGGGCGCACAGTCGCGATGGACAGCGCGGAAAAACACAGAACAGTCGCGATGGACCGCGCGACTGTCTGGAAAAAGGCCGCGATGGACCGCGCGGAAAAATGCAGAAAAGTCGCGATGGACCGCGCGACTGTCTGGCAAAAAGCCGCGAGGCGGAAACCTTGCACGGAAAACGAGAAACGAACTCGAAAATTTAAAATTTAGGGCTGTTTTTTGGGGCCAAACCTTAGAACAGCAATGGATCTGCTGTCTAAGATGGCAGATCTATGGATCTAATGGTTAAAAACTCATAAAAACTAAGATTTAATGGCAAAGCTAGAGATCTAAAGTTCAAACCAAAGCGGAGTCGCCAAAACTGTTGGCTCGGTTTTGCAACCAAGCTTAGTGCTATGGGCACCTACTAACTAGTAGTAGCAGTTTCAATAGAAATAAAAGCAATAAACTAAATAAACAATACTTTTCATGGATCTAAACAAGAATCTAAGCAAATAATGTAAATATTTCAAAAATCAAGAACAAGAAACATAAGAAATAAATTTTGTATTGAAAAGCGGGGGGCAAGCAAGTGCTTGCGATATTACCTCCAATGGTGAAGGTTGATGTTGAGCAACTCCCAAGATGAGTAGCTCCAAACTCCAATAGGTCTCTTTCTCCAAGGTTGCTTCAATGGCTAAAAGTGCTCATGGGAGATTTCAGCAGCATAAGGATGAGATAATGGAAGGATGTGAAATGAGGAGCCCCTACCACCTTTTTATAGGTTTTGGTGGTGAGGAATACCATTTGTGGTTTTGTGGAAACCAATGGTATTGACCAACATGGTTTAGGTAATTTTCCCTCCTTTTTCCTTTTTTGAATAAAAATAATATTTTAATTCCCTTTTTAATATTTTTGGGAATTTGGACCCTTTTTGAGGGTTTTTTATGATTTTCTTGGAAAAATAATCTTTTTTAATGGAAAAAGGGGTGTACCAAGGTCTTTTGGTGACCTTTTGTTGGTTTCAGAGGCTCAGATGGTGGAAAAGTGGACAAATGGGTCATGTGAGTAAGGGAATGAGCTAGTGAGCACTTTTTAGGTGTTAACAGACCCCAGGTATGTGCGGCTTCCTAATAGTTTAGGGGTTTCACTTGGCCACCAATGCTGTCTGACGGCTTGCATATTGGGGCAGTACCCCTCACTCCACTGCTCAGGTAAAACTGATAACCGCTTTGCCACAAACGACAGCTCTTGGTTTACCTCACGGGTGGGAACTAGTCAATCAGGTAGGGGTCGTTGCCCTTTTCGCTGGCAAGTCCTCTCAATGGGCCAGCTACTTCGGGGTTCATGTGGTACTCCTCACAATGAGTTTTAGGGCTTATGCCCAAGTACTTCCCACAGTTAAGCAGATAGGGATTATTCCCAAATCCGAACCTGCAACAGATGTGAAAAAAAATTTGGCAGAAATTTCACCCAGTGAGCCCAAGAAAGTGCTCTGATACCAGATGTGATGCACCTGCAACAATTAATTAACAAGAATATGCGAAATAGAAGAAATGACAGAACTCAGAATCACTTTTATATTGATCATAGGCCACTTCGAGGGGGCAACCTCCTTTGAGCAAGCTCAATACAATTAACTTCACGGTGCCTTCATAGGTCTCAACACACACTTATATACTAATTCTAGGCGCCAATACTATGGGTCAAAACCATGGGCCGTTACAAACTATGGATCAACAATACTACGGGCGACTTACAAAGCATATGTGCCAACACAATAACACAAACTATTGATCAACAATTACTACGGGACGACTTACAAAGCATATGCGTCCAACAACAACATACTAACAAAGTAAAGACATGGGTTCCTAACATGTTGCATCACACAAACAAATATACTTAAATATATAGGAGCATATATTTTCTTACAACATCATTTAAAATTTCTCGGAGTATCTTCTATTTTAATTCAGTAATCACTAGAAACATAGTTCCCTCCAGTCAATATTTGTCAAATTTATCAAAAGAAGAATCCTAAAAGATGGCATTGTAAAGCTCGATAAGTCTCTGACTTTCCTTGGCCCTAAAACATACTAACCCCCAACTATATATCATAGCCTATCTTGAAAGAGATAACACAAGACTATTCTTTAGCATGAAATTGAATATAGCACAACGAAGGGCACTATATTTAGTACTGGAAGGTTTGAAATTCAATGGGGCAGCCAAACGTAATCATCCAAAGAATGGAGGAGAAGGGGTGACTGAGCATGAAAGGGGCAGTATAATTCTTACCTATGGCTTGGAAATTCAACATGCAAGAAGTAATGAAACTAGACTTATATTTTTTGTTTCAGGCCTTAATTTAGGCAGCATTTTGGAAAAAGGTAATGACATAGTTTTGGGGGATTCAATGTTAGATTTAATGACTAGAAACAGGCAATAAAACTTTAGAAACTTCAAGAATTTGATGAAAAAAGTTAGTGAGTTTTCATTCTCCACAGACATCAAGTACATTCAAATATTTATGATAACGAACAAGTTGGAAATATGCAAACAAGATGATTAATGAGAAGGTGAGATGAGACCAAATAGAGCTAAACAATAAACTTAATAGCCTTTTTGGATGTGACTTGAAATCCAGGTTGGACTTCTATGAATTGAAGGGATAAACAAAATAGACTTCAATGTCATTGCATGACTTCAATTTGGGAGGACATTGATGGAAAATCCATAGCTTAATAAGCTTCTTTATAAACTTATCGTTTACACAAGATCATTTTTTCCCAAGAACAACTATTATGTGCAATGTAAAATAGGGTAGACTAAAGGGAAAGGATTCCCTCTATGCTGAAAAACCGTGAAGGGGGAGTGACAAGAGGGGAAGCTCAAAGGAAGAGGTAGAAATATTTATTGAGGTACAAGGATGCCAAGGATGCCTAAGCTATGCAAGATGGAATAAAATACCTTCAAGTATCAATCAAAATTAAGTCAACTTAATTCAAGTTCATCAAAATTGAAAATTGGTTGAAGTGGTGCTCGTCAAATGGCCAAAATATTCTGAGAAATCAGGATGAACAAAACAAAGAAGATAGTTAATAAAAGTTTATAAACCAACCCAATTAAATGCAACCAGCATCAATAAATCGACGAGCCCTAAAAAGGGGAAGCTTAAAGGAAGAGGTAGAAATATTTATTGAGGTACAAGGATGCCAAGGATGCCCAAGCTATGCAAGATGGAATAAAATACCTTCAAGTATCAATCAAAATTAAGTCAACTTAATTCAAGTTCATCAAAATTGAAAATTGGTTGAAGTGGTGCTCGTCAAATGGCCAAAATATTATGAGAAATCAAGATGAACAAAACAAAGATAGTTAATAAAAGTTTCTAAACCAACCCAATTAAATGCAACCAGCATCAATAAATCGACGAGCCCTAAAAAATGACATTCTAACTACAAACATTGGAAACATGTTCCTTACGATTTAAGGTTTACAGTATCTTCTACTTCTGCAAATGACCAACAATACGGAAGGACTCTATAACCACTGCAAAAAATTCAAATACTGAAGGAGTTCCACATATAATAAGCAATATGCAAACTTTAATGGAGCAATGGATAAGAGAGTGCAATCACTGAGCTTGGAGATTCTTTATGCACTCCACATAAAAATGGTAGGCTTTAATCTAACAAGACATTATATTTAATAATTAAATTTCAAAAATAATGAGGCGATGATCATACTGTACAGGGAAAGTTCATTCCAGGTAGAGGTGACAAAATACTCCCTTGTCTACAGCCTCCTACTTTAGATTCTAATAAGAAAGACTTTGATATGATTCAAACTACCATATATCTTTATCCTAAACAAAAAAGCACATGATATTCAAGGAGTTAGAGGAAAAGCAGAAGAACTAGAAAAATGGAAGGTAATTTTAAGACTCTTTGCTTTAGTAGTTGATTAGCTTGAGTTGTGTCCAATTTGTGGCACTTACAAGTGTGTAAATCAACCATTAAAGATCAAAAAAAAAAGATAAAAAATTATCACGGATCTCTAAATGATATGGAGGCCAATGGCATTTTCCGAGGATTAGCAAAAATAAAACTTAGAGAGGTTGTGCACTCTAGGTGTGTTGAGTTTCGAGACAACCATTCTATGCTTGAATCAGTTAACTCTTTGCTTATGGACTTCATGATTATACATGTTTTGAAAAACAATTATGTCCATCCTTCATTATACAATTCTTTCTAATGATGAAATATGAAGGTAACTTACCCTCTAGGAAAGACTATGGCTATCAATAGCTTTGCCTCTCCTTTCTCTCACACAGATGTAGTCTTTTGGTGGCTCTAGAGGTTTGGCACTTTGTTCAGATTGTTTTGAATTCCCTTCAAGCTTCCCAATGTGGGCTCCTTGTTCGACATCAGACTTCGAATCATCCGTTTCCTTTTTAGCTTCTGCACTTTTTGGGCGTTTTCTTTTGGATTCGTTCTATCAAGGAGGAAAACAACATATTTGTTAAGAGTGTCTTAATAGGAAAGCAAGCTAAAAGACATCTAAAACTGTAGCTGATACAAACCCATTTGATTTATTTGATTCAATAAATGAGTTAACAAGCAAGGTGGGTTACTTTGACAAAAATATAACCTTAACCATTATGTTATTTACAAATGTACTTCTGTGTAATTGCTCAAAAACGGAGTATTTAATCCCACTATGGTGTAATATTTAGGATTAGAGAGATAGAATTGTGGAAACCAAATGAAATTAGGCTCAAGATTAAGAAAATGTCATCAAATAACATTCAACCAACTTCCCCCTGCATTCAATACCATTTTGGTATAGTATTTTGGGTCATAGATGTAGAACCAAGGAAACCATTGTCTTATTCATATGCTTAAGCATCAATTCCCAGTGTTTAGTAGTGGGATTTACTTCTCTTATTTGGGACATTCCTTCTCTCTCATTTTGCATATTACTTTTCTTTTGAAAGCACACAAACCTATTTTTTTAGATAAACCATTGGTGAAGAGCAAAATTGAGGGATGGCCAGCAACAATGGTGAAAACCAGTTGAGCTGACCCTTTAACTTCATGCGTGTGTGTGAGGTATCATGTGATGTGTAGTTAACAGAGTTCAAACAACATAGAGGAGCATGAGTAAGAGGGGCAATGCTTGAATTGGACCTAAATGAAAGCTTAACAAGACATCGAAATTTTCCTTCCAATGTTGAATTTCTCTTTATTTAGCATGTGGCTTAGTCTCAATTGACTTCAAATCCACCTCAAGCTCTAAAATCCTATCTTCTTGTTGCTTCTCCAATAGATAAGGTAGACGCCTGTCTAACTCATATGGTAACACCCCATACTCATCAACATGAGAAATCTCCAAGGGTTCCAATGGAGTCTTATCTACAAAGCTCTCCCTCTACCATATCAACTGAGTAATTTGTCAATTGTAAAATATCAAACCAAGAAAGGGAGGATTAAAATATTCACTAAGCTAGAATTTATGATCCTCCTACAATGTTATGAAAGGCTTCTAAACAAGTATTTAATAGTTCAACATCGGTAAAATGAAACTTTGTCCTTTTGGGCATTATTCAACCTTCGTAACATGGAAAAAATTGATCAAATGGTAGCAAAGCATGGATTGTCCAAAACAATGGTAGGGGAAACCAATTATGCCAAATGCATTAGACTAATCCCTTGTACCAATATACCAAAATACATTTTTAAGGTTTACTCTCACTAACATTTTACTGCAAATAGTCTGGTTTTAAAGGACATAGACCAGAAGAGACACCATGCATGTCAAAATTGTTTCAAATAGGTGCATGACACAAGTCAGAAATGACAATTCATTAAAAAAAATCAAATAATCTCTGAAAGCATTTTCAATATGTAAACAATATGATTGATTTAATGGATATTAGGGGTACAATTAATATATTTAATCCTAAGGCTTATTCAAGCTCAAGGACTGCTTGACATGTCAAAACGTAAAGGAAGATAAGCACCCAAAAATAGATGTCAAAAATCCAAACACAATTATTTATAGAATGCATTACAGGCTCCACAACTGAGCTTCAAAACATCACAAATAGGATCTTTACACAAGTCTCTATTATTTTGTACCTTCTAAACAAAATATTTGTCTTGTCATGAAACTGTAGAATGAAAACAAGTATTTATGATTAATTTGTTTACTAATCAAAGGGCATCTAGCTTATTCTAGCGTGCTTCATTTTACCCTCATTAGAGGAAGAGCTATATAAAAACAGATGAAATAATCTATAACAAAAGCCATGCTATAGAATGTATTACTAAATGTTTGTTAATGTCACACATAATATTAAAACTAACAATGAATCAAGCACATATCTAATAACTCATCCAAAATAGAAGGTATGTAAATAGAAGAGAGAAATTGTTTTTAGGTGGTTCAAACTCCATCTAAAATTCTGAGCGGGCAAGGATAAAACAAAGGAAAATACTTTGAATTTTAGACAGGTCCAACCTTCAGTTGAAAATTGGAATGAGACACTAGTACAAAATGAGAAATTAATGACTAAAAAAATGACTAAAATTCGACTATAAACGACTATTTTTGAGTTGGTGACTAATAGTATCCGATTTCCACTATCTTATCTCTAGTCGTATTTTACTAGTCATTAATTGGTTGACTTATTAGTCATTGATTTAGTCACTGATTTAGTCATTGATACTCACTGATTTAGTCATTGATTGTCATAATTAATGACCAAATATACGACTAAATAAACTACTAAATTATAACATATTAATGACTATGCTAAATACGACTAAACGTTAGTCGCGCTATAAGATACTAGAAATTAGCTACTAATAGTCGTATATATGTGAATTTAGTCGTTTTCTTATTCACTAATTTATGATAGGGTATGGAGGAATCGAACCACCAATCTCCTGCTTATAATTAGGCAGGTGCTCTACCATTGAGCTAGCACCCTTTAAGAAGTTGTTATTGCTTGTTAATGATGATATTCAAACAAATTTTGCATGGGAACAAAATGAATGTCAAACATATTCAAGAATAATGCTTCAAGTACTAAAAGAATTATAAGATATAGCAGTTCAACTGTGACAATGATGAAAATTCAAAGAAGAATGATCTTACAAACTATGCATGAGTACAATAATCCATGGCTGTACAAATTATCAGGAACAAAAGCAAGTTGCTACCCTTCACAGATAGAAAATAATACAAGATCCAACTTGCAATAAATTTGTTTTAATTGTCTATCAATTGTTGATCTCTCGACAGCTAGAGACGTTTTCCTGTCTGAGATCCAAAATACATACACTTATCTTCAACTTCACTTCTGGCCCATTTTATCCAAGGGCACAGTATTATAATAATAATATATAAACCTTTCCCTAATTACTTGCGGAAAATAAAACAAATTGGCAACTAGACTTGATGTTTTGATGACGTACTTATTCAGAACGAAAACATAAATTAATGGTTGCTTCTTAAAGTTAAATAAGACCAATAAAATTTTATCAGGAATGTTTGTAGCGTTGCATTCAAGCAAATTGATTAAGTGCAAGTCAAATTATGTATAGCTAAACCTCTTACATCCTTCCTTGGAGCCGCTATAGGATACATTAAGAAATTACAAGTTGACACTAATTTAACCTGCACAAAATTAATAATTTCACATATAGGGAGATAGGGTTGACTCTAAAATTGACCCAAATGCCATTTTATAGTGGGATAAGTTAAGTACCATTCTTGCATCATTGAATTTATTCAGTTAATAAAAAAAGGCTGGATAACATAAGCATATTATTTACCCAATTACTAATTATTAATTGGTTGCTAATCACCATTTGGTTAGGCCCTCACCTGGACTGCATTGAAGGATCTCTTGAGATATGAAACATCATCAAGGTCTGGGAAAACATCACCAATCTGCAAGACAAAATTGTAAATATAAAGAATGATTTAGTCATGAAATGTGATGCCAAGAAAGAAATCAAAATGGTCCATCCAACCATTCATAAAATATTGTTCTCTGCATAATGTATCGACCTTTGCTAATAAAAATACACCAATCCAACAATAAATATTTTAGCATTTACCTGGTCAAAAACATGAGCAAGGGCAGAACCACCTAAACAGTGCTTTCCTTTAGCCAAATCAATATGGAGTAGAAGTACATCATCTCCTAGATACATAACAGTGGATTATGTCAGTATGACAATTATGAAGACTTAACAATCTTAGAGTTGCTTGTCCAAATCCATTTTGAAATGTCACCTCCAAGTCTGGTGTAACAGTCTTTGAAATATCCAGACAAGTCACATAAGCATTGATTACTAGATTGCTAGGAGCTTTGATAGTCTCTCCTCCAACTTGTGCAGCCATTGAAAGACTGTCTTTCCCATCGTCTATTGCTATCCCAAGTTCTATCATTGCATCCCGAAGAGCATTAGCTGCATCATACATGGATGCACCTTCGCCATCTAGCTTTGCAACATGCATCCAATTCCCACTAACTTTGACATCATTCAGTGAAGTAACTTGTAAATCATGTATGATGTGCTTCTTTCTAAGACCAAATATCATTATTAAGGAAAAACATATGCTTTATACTTTCATTATGTTTAACAATGGCTCTTTTCACCTAAGATTGCAAGAATGACCAACGGAAAATTGGAAAGCTCGTCTTGAGAAAGCAAAATTCTGACATGATATACTCACCTTAGCCCAAACAAGGTTATGTGCAGATTTTGATACATTTGTTTGCATATTTAGAAAATCAGTTTTTAGATCTGCAAACATTAATCATAGATCTGAGCCCTTTTCTTACTGATTTGAAACATTTGATCATAGATTTTCATATTTCCAATAAAAAGACACCTTCGGAATACCCCAATCAGATCATAGAAGCACCGATCCAAAAGTGGGATGAATTGTGTCGATGACAAGGGCACTTTTCCTAGGATTTTCATTCAAGACCCCTTGAGATTTCTCAGGGGTCAATTCTACACGATAACAGATTTTTTGGCATCATGGTCAGGGATTGAAGACTAGTTTCCTATGATCATTGGTTTCAACTACATATATTCTAGTGAGAAGCAGTACTCAAAAGAGCATACATCTCCCCTGGTAACTCCATCCTAAGGGATCAGATTCACTGCACCAATCGCACATACAACCAATCTACTTCAAATATGCTTGATAGATGGTTGAGGTATGTGAAAAAATGATGAACCACTTCCATTTTTTTAGTGATAAAGTTTTGGAAATGGAACAAGATCAATGAATATCTCCTTATGTGAACAGGGCATGCAACGCTCCTCATACAAGGAGGGTTTTGGCATGTTTGACTAGCTTGCAAATGCAATTAATATTTACTTGTAGAGGTGGGCCAGGTCTCCTGAACTAGCACCTCTCTACAATCAAATTGTATACAGAGGAACGTAAAAGGCATAGGAACTTGGTCAACTTTTTTAGGTCTCACTAAAAGCAAGCACTGTCATTGGAATAATTAACTCCTCCCTTCCAACTTAGATTTTTAGGAAACTTCCTCCTTCATTTTTAGTTTAGATTTTACCTCAAGACTCAAGTGATTGGCATTTCTAAGAATTTTCCAGGACATTTTCTTATCATTAGCAAACATCACTAAAGTTTCTTAAGCAACCAAGACATACCAATGCCTCTAAAAACATTAGAAGGCACCCTGTGCTATCACAGAGGAAAATTTTAAACTCCCAATGTTGATTTTAAAAGTAGGACAACATGAATTGGCCCCTGGAATCTTCTGAGCCTTGTTTTGGCTCATAGATATCTATTGAACAGATAGGTCTGTGAAGTGGGAATGAAATTCTTAAATATATATGCTCATTTATTTGGTTGAATGTTAAAACATAATTACTTTCACCAACATATCTGCAAAGTGGCCTTTAAGTTCTTTTGGGATAAACTTTAAATCCCCTGACTTAATATAATGGTACAAAGAGCCAGAAACACATCTCAAAAATATTGTAAATTAGAGGGCAGTTAGAAGCAATACCGACATTGCACCTAGGTGTGTACATTTAATAAATGCAAGGAAAGCATTTTTCAATGTGTGCTGCACACTTGCAACTTGAGCTCCTTTTACAGTTTCACAACTTGGGGCTAACCCAAGCAATACATGCAAAACACTCCCATAAATCCCAAGCCTTTCTTCACAAATTATGCAAGACTAAGAAATTTACCACCAAGCAAATAAAAGTTAGAATTGCAATAAGAACCCAGAAACCAAAGTATCATTTAAACATAGAATATAGAAAAGAATTTCTTGCAAATCTCGTGCTATCTTGAGACTTACACAATATAAGAGAGAGTATGAGAAAAGCATCTCCACAATGAAATGAACCAAGAACACTATAGATTTGATGAATAGATACATCAAATTCAGGTTGATTCAAGGCTGCTACCTTGCCCTGCTACTTTACCCTTTCCTTCGCAATTGTATAATCGCTACATGAGTTGTTGCAACCACAAATCCAACCCGAGGAGCATACTTCTTTTGGAAAAGAAGACAAGACTCATGCTCATGCTTCTTGGTGTCACAATTTTGGACACATCACTTGTTAGATGCTTGAACTCAATTGGATTTAGGTCTCTTACTGTTGTTGCAAAAATATACACTTGTTTATAGGAAACAATAATTAGTACTTTTCTCATTTGTCACAGATGTTGCAGGTTATGGAACTAAAGTCAAATTTTATAACATAATTTAAAACATAAATAGTCAAGGTCCACACATGCATAATTCTCCAACTACAACAGCAAAATAAAACCTATGGTTATTCTTCTGAAAGACAAGAAATTCATTCGGCATACAAGGAAAGAATCAACAAAAGTTGCAGCATGCTCTGCTTTTAGGGGCAAGGGAATTTCTGTTGGAAATGAAAGCACTGAAATTTCTACAGAATCTGTGTTCTCTCATATGGCAGATATCGTCGAAAAAGGTTCTACATCCATGGAATTATATCAATCAGGGCAGGTAAATCATTCCAAGATGATGCATGGTGAGCTACAAAACTTGTTTGAGAATTTGAAAGAAAATTTAAGTCTAAACTGAAGGAAACGGATGAGAGGATACAAAACATCACATAAATAAAGCATGTGAAAGAGCAAAAAATATTACAAAAGAGGGGATCAATTTCTCATTGTCTCGGGCTATCTATACAACAGTAATCATAATATTAAAAATATGATTAAACAAATAGATTATTATAAATACAATTCTAACCTATTTTATCCAAGTTGACTATGTATTTTTATCAAATTGCATGTAGTCACATCAAGTGAAACTAGAAATTCATTTATGCCTTTCATTATCAATGCAATTGCCAACTTTCTACAACCTCGTTGCAAGGAAAGGGTGCATAGGTATGACACTTCCAACATTAAAAAGTTTAGATGAAATGGCACACATTAAATTTTGAGAGCCAGATGACAGAGACTAAAAGTGAACATTCAACCACGTTGGAAAAAAATTACATTTGACAATCCTGCTAAATCCCATCATTTTCCTTACAATATGAACATGGAATGGCATGGCATGAACCAAAAAGTTTCGAAAGAACAATTTAATGCAAGAGTATAGTAAGACCTTAAATGGTAATTAAAAGCATGGGATTTTTCTTATAGTTGTATCTGGAATTCTAACACCCTTTTCTATAAAAGCAGTGCTCAAGAATTGACCATCCTAAAGATTACTTGAAGGACTAGTAAAATACGTTAAGCTTTCTTGGCTCAAGTGCTTGAAATGATGATCCTAAGCCGAATGAAACTGATAAGAAAATTGGAAAAGAACCATGAAAAATCAGTCTGAAGATATGACACTAACATAACCATTTTTATTGGGGGTGGCAGGTGCGGGGGGGGGTAATTTTTGACCCTGGAGGAAACAAAGTAGTAAACTTCTCATGGGGACTTGGCATCAGCACTAACAATCAAGCAAAATGGCTTGCCTTGTATTACTCTCTAGAAATAGCGGTCACCTTTAACATGAACCGCTTACAGGTTTTTAGGGACTCCAGGCATGTTATTCAAGCCATGCGCAATGGCAACCTCTACAAGAATGATAAAAGCCAAAGAATTCAAAAAAGAATTAAGCGCCTTGCTCTCCCAAAGGACACACTCTATTATCATGTGCTAAGAGACCATAATTGTATTACCGACACACTGGCTAATGATGGAGTCAAGTTAGACATGGGGCAAGCTTCTCTCAATAAAGTTTTAACTTATCATTTTCTACCATAATGAAATCTCGGTTAAGGGAATTCAATTTTTTGAAAAACTATAGGCTTGATAGCCCCTATCTCCATGGCGAATTTGGCCATAGTCCTCACTTCCCTCACCGCCACGGCATGGCTTGGCAGTCCCACACCACTCCACGTGCTTTCCTCGTGGTTTGCACAGTCCCCACGCTTGGGCATTTAATACCACAGGCGTTCGTCAGTGATATTGTTTTCAAAATGGAAGACCCTGCATTCTCTGCTCTCGGCCCGGCTCTGCAAAGCCTCTGCATCTCTTAGGAACCCTCAGTGCTGTTCAAAGGTGGATTACTCTCGGTTGGCTGTGAAATGGAAGGCGTAAGGCAAGCCATAGTCACGCTGAGTCGGCTCACCTCTGATATCAAGGTATATCTTTCTAGAACGTATGCTGCAGTCTGCAACACAGAAAATAAAATTGATGAGCTAGTTCTGGAAGATAAATATATCCATTCTAGGCTCTCTTGTCTGGAATCGCGTATGGAGGATATTGACAGGAACATTATTGAGTTAATGGGGAAAGTTGACAGTGTCAAAACGAAAATCTCTTCCTTTGTCTACAAAACACAATGCAGCTGCGTGCAGGAGGCCCCAACAGTAAATCAGGAGATGGTTGAGGTGGCTTCAGTCCATCAGCAAAATTTTGGATAATGGCAGTCTCTTGTTTACAGGTTCTCTTAACTGTTTATCTTAAATGTTTTTTTGCCTAAAATTATGTAATCAGTATGTAAGGGTTTATCCCACCAGTAAAAATAGAGTTTATAGGAAGTCTGAAAGTGTAGAACTCCAGGGGAAAAACACTTCAAGCCTCTGCAATTTTCCTTACTCTGATGCAGAGAGCTGGCTTTTGATTTTTGTACTGAATGGCTGTGCACAGCCTTTGTTAATATAAACCTTTCACCTGTTTCTGTTTAAAAAAAAACATAACCATTTTTATTAGGATGACAAGTTTGTGCTTTGTTTTTTTCTGACTGACAGATAATTGCCTCTATCCCTTACATTTGACTCTTTTAATTCATCGTCCAATCGAACTAGAATCCCAAAGTGTTCATCAGAAGCAGGGAATGCTTCAGGGAATCTCTAGGCATCAATGTCTGATTTACCAACTTCATTTCCCAACACTTCAGAAGGTGTTGTAAAAGATGTAGGAGATATTTCGTTCCAATTCTCAACACAACTTGTAGATAATTCTGATCTTCAATTCAATAGAAAATTGACTTATCATGTTCTGCACCAAGCTTCACATTTTGGTCGGTCTACTGAGTGGATGAATAGATGACCGCACATACCATTTATTACACATCTTTGGTCTAAAAAACTATTAATAGTCAATCTGGATTATATTTATTTTCAATCAATTATAGACTATATTTACATGTTGGAAGTACAATAATGCATTCGAATTATTTCCTTAGTGCATCATACACTTTTGCCTATAAGTAGCATTGTTATGTTCCTTTAATTCAACTTTGACAACAACTGGCATTAATGGCGACGGAATAATCATCAATATGTATTCAATCACAACAGTACACAAATTGAAAGATGGATCAAAGTTATTTGGAATGAAGGAAACCACATCAAATGCCTTATGAATCTTCGTTTGCATGAAATACAACTCTTTTTTTGTTAATACTTTAGTGTTTCACCTATTATTTAGTTAGTTTGACATGCAACTAGGGTTTATTTTTTTAGGTTGATTAGTCTAGTGCTAAATATCATATAGTGATATAGCGGAACGTATATCTCTTATAGGTAATCGCTTCCCTTACCTATGATCTTTGAAATGTAGGTAGAATCTCTAAAATACATTTGATATGATACACACAATAGATTGCATCTCTTACATGATTGTCTTCGAAAATTTCTAAATGTCTTCATGCTTGTCTCGGTATCCTATATTTCAGCACTTTATTGATCAATTTGAATCGACTCAGATGGATCCTACAATATTTCTATATGACAACATTTTGTTGGACAACATAGGTGTTTCTGCAAAATTTCTTGACCAAATTCTACTAGACAACGTCCCTTTACTCGAAAAAATTCAATGACAAATAAATCACCAAATAGGAGAATCAATATCTCCAATGCTATACTGCACTTGTAATGGTAGTTGATGTGTACTGTGTGAATTGAACTTGAACTTTGTGGTTGTTGAGCCAATCCAAATCCCTTTGAGAAAGAATAAGTTAAATCCTCCTCAAACCCTTTTATGTGGACATGGTTATCAAAAAGGTCACAGAACATCTAGCACTTATTTCACTTGAGCCGACATATTTCATTAACAAATTCAAATCTTAAGTTTATGTTCCTATGGGTTTTTCAAACATGTTATAGAAATAATTCATCTCTATAGTGATAAAAAATCGAACACTGCTCATAGTTGATGTTGGTATCAATAGTTAATTTAGGAGACAGACCACCATATGTTCATGGAATGCAGTTGCAAATAAAAAATAAAAAGAAATCGGAAATGAAATCAAAATAAATCAATGAAGCTGCCAATTTGGAAAGACAAAAGGAGCGGCAATACCTGGTGGACCATTGTTGGTATCGGTTCAGGCAGGGATTCAATTGAAACCCAGCTTCATAAAGAAGACAATTGCAAAATTGGAAACTGAGAACTGTAATGAGGATGAAGAAATTGCGGCACATCTTCCATAACTTTCTCCAGCCGTTCATTCCATCCTCTTTCAGCTCCGAAATAAATTACATTGACTCCAGTGGTGAAGGTATTGGCATTGTAGAGGAATCACTAAGTTATCATTCTTGTCTCAAATTAATCTCTGTTGTTCTGTTTGTAAGTTAGGGAAATCTTGGCCTGAACTTTTTGTAGAAAACACATCCTTTTCACCATTAAAAAAATACAATGTACATACATGGCGTTCTATATAACAAAAATCAATGACAATGAATTAGATGGTGAAGGCACCAATGTTGTAGAGAATCACAAAAAGTATCCATTCATGTCTCTATTCAGTCTTTGTTGTGTTTGGAAGCATGAACATTCTTAACCTGAAATTTTTGTAGAAAAAAATGCTTCCTTTTCACCATTAAATTAAACAATATGTACATACATGGCATTTTTTATAATAGAAAGGGTTGTGGTGATAGAAAAGACAAACGGGAGCTGAATGCAATATTTTCCATTCCAATCTTTGATAGTTATTTGTACTGTTATGACTGGAATTCTGGACAATCTCAGCCTAAACTTTGAATTTGATTTTATATCAGTTTTGATGGTTATGATTTCCATTGTCATTACAGCCTTCAACTAGACCAGAGATTTGGTGTTTATGTCTATCTGTTTAATATAATTCATTTTTTCATTGCAAAAAATATAATAGCCCACGACAGTGTGGTCTATTGGTTGCTTAAGTGTGACGATCGGGCCTATAATAATAGGAAAAACTAGGTTCAAAGTCCCAACTTCCAAGTGGGTACAGATGCGGCAAGGTGCTTGTCTAGGTGCAAGTATCGGATGACTTTGGCAACATACCCTCATGGCACAAGAGATTGGTCAAAAGGATGATTGTGGGTTTCTAAAAGCAACATTTCCCAAAAAAATATAAGAATTAACCAAACCTTCTATTTTCCATTAAAAAACATCCATTGTACAATCTTTACAATGCTAAACCCCGATAAGCAATGAATTAAATCAAAGAAATGGAAGATAACTATTTTTTTATAATGCTAAACCCCAAGTCGCCCATTTGAACAGGTAAAAATAAACATATCTATTTTCCATTAAAAAACATCCATTGTACAATCTTTACAATGCCGAACCGCCATAAGCAATGAACTAAATCAAAGAAATGGGAGATAAGTATTTTTTATAATGCCAAATCCCAAGTTGCCCATTTGAACCGGTAAAAATAAACATATCTATTTTCCATTAAAAACCATCCATTGTACAATCTTTACAATGCCAAACCCCCATAAGCAATGAACTAAATCAAAGAAAGAAATGGGAGATAAGTATTTTTTTATAATGCCAAACCCCAAGTCACCCATTTGAACCGGTAAAAATAAACATATCCATCCCCTCACATGGAAAACACTCGCATAAAGAAAAAACCAAAAAAATGCACATGACTGAATGAGAAACCCTAAAATTGCTCGAATTAAGAGCTGGAAATCATTTTCGGACTGACCTAAATGGGGAACAATCAACTTCGAGCCCTTCATCATCGCCTCCAGATTTCTTCTTGGATCTAGCTTTGTTATCATGGTCACCGTATTCCAAATCAAATGTATGTTGATCCCATAACGTCCATTCTGCATGCTTCTCGTCCTCTGTGACTGCATATTTCTCCAGCAACGGGGAACCCACTTTGCAGCCGAATGCTTCGACCGGGGAATGGAAACCTCTCATTTTGCTGACATTTTTGTTGATAATTTTAGCACTCCTGGCATCGTATTGACTGGTAGATTGCATGCTTTGGAGGATTGAAATCCTTTGAATGAAACCCCAAGAGATAGGCGAAAATGCTTTTATGGGAATGGGATTCTTTGGAAGAAACAGAGACGAGGAGACTCCAACCTCGGATGTTCCTCCCAAATTTGTTCTTTCTTCAATTTTTTTCCCCATTTTGTTTTCCCTTTATCAAATTTTTAACATTTATTAATATTATAATATTATATAATATATTTTAACATTTATTAATATTATAATATTATATAATATATTTGTATATTAAAAAATTATATTAATATTAATATATTATATTATATTATCATAATTATAGTATATTAGATTAGATAATATATAAGTCAAAAGTATTAACATATCAGCATTATCTGTATATGTATAATATCCCCCGATAACAATCATCTCTGCACAATGTAAATTGGTTTGTTTTCCCTCCATCAAATTTTTAACATTTATTAATATTATAATATTATATATTTTTATATTAAAAAATTATATTAATATAATATATTATATTATAATAATTATAGTATATTAGATTAGATAATATCTAAGCCTAAAGTATTAACATATCAACATTATCTATATATGTATAATATCCCCCGATAACAATCATTTCTGTACAATGTAAATTGGTTAATGCATCGTAGTGTACATGATAATTCAAATATAGTTTTTTCTATTGATATATGTATTTAACACATATATTATGTTTATTTATCTTACCTTTTTTACTAGTGTTTTTCATGTGGCTATTAACATAGTTTATTGAGAAGGTTCTTATATTTGTGAACACTCTCAAGGCCACGCTCATATAAGTGAATTCATTAAGACCACGTCGTTTTTGGTAAATCACCCTCATAAATATGAAAGTGCCATGTCAATTTCTAGAATTCTTGGACAGTGTCAATTACAAGACCTAGGTTGAGCATACTAGAATTTTAAATCATTTTCTTCATGTGGTCATGTCAGAAACCTGCATATCTAGTGTTCTAAACTTCAAAATGAGCAGTATGACATCCCACTTCGAGGCCAAATATCCCCTATGGAGGGCCAATATGGTGGTTTGGGACCACACACATGGACCATGACCCCCATAGTAAGATCTCTAAATCCATCTGCATTGTTAAAATTTTGTAAAATATTGTACAAATTCATTATCAAAATTGTAATTTTTCATTAATGTCAATGTGACACAACTAAATATGACTAACATAAATGACTAATTCACATTAATCGTTGTTATCTAGTCATGTTTATATTCCCGTGACTAAATTAGTCATTTATGCTAGTCATTTTTATTTTAGTCACTTGTTATCTAGTCATATATTTTATCTCGTGACTAAATTAGTCGTTTATCTTAGTCGTGTTTAGTTGAGTTATTTAAAATTGCACAATTTTAGTCGTTTATCCCTTGAAAAAATAGTGGTAACTAACTTTTTTAGTCGCCCAGTCACTTATCTCTCATTTTGTACTAGTGAGATAAGCTTACAAATAATGTTTCCCTTAGTTGGGAGGTGTATTTAAAATAGTACAGTGGCAGGATTGACCTACAAGTTGCTAAAAATCTATTCAAGGATATGACTTCTAT
This sequence comes from Larix kaempferi, assembly GCA_027924585.1. Classification (NCBI taxonomy): domain Eukaryota; kingdom Viridiplantae; phylum Streptophyta; class Pinopsida; order Pinales; family Pinaceae; genus Larix; species Larix kaempferi. Next base: position 8,883,684 of record BSBM01000311.1, read on the forward strand.
GAGTACTAATTAGATAGAGATCACAGTCCAGTCTATGATAGTATTTTCATCAACCAAAGTATCTCACAAAAAGAAAATCATAGTGTTAAGCCAGGTATCCCTCAGCGAGTCAGCAGCAGTAACTCAAGCATTAAAATTTTTATGTCTTTCACAATGGCTAAGTCAATACTGAAAGAGACAACTAATCCTGAAATAAGAAAGGTGAATATAAGAATTCGTTTTGTATTATATAGCCCACGAATACCCAACCAAAGATGAATAACTTGCATGGCATAATGTTCATAGAACTCTCTAATCAATTACATTTATTAACTGTTAGATACGAGGACTTTTACTTGCCACTTTGAATCTCAGAATCATGTTGAAAAACATATGTGCAAAATGGTATGCAATTTTCAGTCTTTTGATTGCATAGTTTACTAGAAAATGTTATCTCAGAAACAAATCATACAAATAACTCATTGTACAGTACAAAAGAAAAGAGAAAATGTAAAAGGCTAGTATCCAATTAGATATAGAATTCTCAAAAATTGACAATCACTAAATTTGTTGGAAAGGGTTGTTTGGGTGCAAGCATAAACTTTTGTAGAGCATTAACTTTTGGAAATCCAATGATGGAAGAAACATACTAAGAAATGAGATAAACCGGAAAACTATGCAGACCACCATTCTTGTAGAAAAGGCACTTGGAATCCAGACTAACTACATGGAAAAAGATCCCACAATAACGATTGTGCATAGAACTCTCCCCCACAAATCACTAAGAATTAATCAATAGGAAGTACAAGCTAACAAATGTAGCATTTAAGAAGGTAAAGGGAAATCCATATTAACATATTTTCCCCAATTAAATAAAGTATCCAGTGAAGCAGAAAGTTTATCTTGCATTATAATGATATTGTTAACACCCTAGATCTTTGCATTCTCGACCTCTCCAGCATAACACAGGACTAAATGTAAGCGAAGGAATGATCAGTTATGACTCATCTAAACCTGTGTTATGCCCGCAGTAAAACCTGGCCCTTCACATCTATATCTACGATCTGGGCCAACTCCAAACCCTTTAGGATCTGCAAACACATTCTCAAGAAGTTGATGGACTACATTAAATTATCACAAACCTGAAGTCCAGTGTTGAAATCCAAAATCCAGGTCTCATTCTTTACAGTAATAATGTTTGACAAAAAAATATATTTCATTGCTAATTTTGATAATTAATAAGCATAGATCCATCATGTATATACATTATGACGGGTTAAAAATATCTAGGTGAAAGGGTTCAGAAGTTTGTATCTATTTTTTAATGGGAAACAAACATGTTTGTCCTCATATATTTATTGTTTAAAACTAGCCTCGCAGTCTTTCCCAAAGCATGCTAGTACCAATCCACTTCCATGGATTTCCACTCCAATCTACATAACCAGAAAATTATCTCACCCAACATTCAAATATGAGAGGTTGGTTAGGATAAGAAATGCCACATTACACACTGAAAAAAGACCATACATCATTACAATAAAATAAATGTGTATTGGAATGCATATGTTTTTCTATAAGTTCAATAGAAATCCGAAACAACATGAGCATGCAAATCAAATAACAATAACTTTTTCAGTTCGGACAAATTGGCACAATATGCTCATTAAATGCAAACCCTACTACACCTTAAGTAGCCTTTCAATCTTAACCTAAGTAGAATATCATTCTGATATATGCATCAAACATCAGAACAAGAACATGGTTATAAAATTAAAAAAACTTCTCATTTCTACACAAAAACCTGGCACATCGAGTTCATGAAATAGATTCCACACCAGGAAAATAAATAAAATACAATTTTCCTTTTACTTAAAACCATAAAAAATTGTAAATTAAACACAAAATCAAAACCCCAAAATGGAAGTGATGCAAATTTTAATTGAATAAAACTGCTTTAAAAAATAGTAAAACCCATCGGAGACATTAATAATATGATGTTAAAAACATATTTAAAAAATTCAGAGTAGAGCTTTAAATTTTCTGCACATCTCTAATTCAAAGAACACTAGAGCTATAAACTAAAATTTACCAAGATTAATCTACGACTCACCTTTACAGCTGGCTAGCGATTCGCAAACCTGATGAGTCTGAAGGATCCTGTACATTGGGAGCCAAAAGTCTTTAAATTGCCTAAATAAAATAAAAAAATATGAACAAAATCTCTCAAATTCAAGCTGAAAATTCAGTCAACATTGCCGGAATTGTGCAAATAATATACAGGGTCTGGAAAAAAAATTACATGAAAGGAATACCCTACCCTAAAATTATTTCCAATTAAGATTTGATTGTTCTAAAACCCCTGCAAATGCTTTCAAATTGAAATGGAAAATCAATCAAAGTGCCAAACCTTCCTATTGCAATGCTTACAGTCTGTAGAATTTTTACTAGCTAGGGCCTTGTGAAATGGACAATCGAGATAATCAATATTTCAGCAAATTAAAAAAATGGGTGTTAGCCATGATAGATCTTGTGCATAAATCTCGAGAAAATAGAGGAATTCATGAATGCAAAGACTTCTTGTCCACCATCTCTCAAACCATGGAATCTGTACATCTCACATAAAATGATGAATATTGTACCTTGAAGTGTTCAGATGAGCTCCGTGAGTGGGTGTCACTTTCATGGGGTATCAGTCCAAGCTCTTGAGTGAGCCACAAGCAGCATCAACAAACTGTGTGAAGAGCACAAATCAAATTCATATGTAATGAAAGTAAAATGTGTGTCAAAGTGGGACTGAAAGGACCTCAAGATGGAGAAGAATGAGATAATAAAATGTTTTCACAATATGCTCGTTAAATGCAAACCCTACTACAACTTAAGTAGCCTTTCAATCTTAACCTAAGTAGAATATCACTATGATATATGCATCAAACATCAGAACAAGAACATGGTTATCAAATTAAAAGACTTCTCATTTCTACACAACAACCTGACACATCAAGTTCATGAAATAGCTGCCACACCAGGAAAATAAATAAAATACAATTTTCCTTTTACTTAAAACCATAAACAACTGTAAATTAAACACAAAATCAAAACCCCAAAATGGAAGTGATGCAAATTTTAACTGAATAAAACTGCTTTAAAAAATAGTAAAACCCATGGGAGACGTTAATAATATGATGTTAAAAATATATTTACAGAATTCAGAGTAGAGCTTTAAATTTTCTGCACATCTCTAATTCAAAGAACACTAGAGCTATAAACTAAAATTATACAAAGATTAATCTATGACTCACCTTTACAGCTGGCTAGCGATTCACAAACTTGATGAATCTGAAGGATCCTATACATTGGGAGCCAAAAGTCTTTAAATTGCCTAAAGAAAAGAAAAAATTATGAACAAAATCTCTCAAATTCGAGCCGAACATTCAGTCAGCATTGCAGGAATTCTGCAAATAATATACAGGGTTTGGAAAAAAAAAATTACATGAAAGGAATACCCTACCCTAAAATTATTTCCAATTAAGATTTGATTGTTCTAAGACGCCTGCAATTTCTTTCAAATTGAAATGGAAAATCAATCAAAGTGCCAAACCTTCCTATTGCAATGTTTATAGTCTGTAGGATTTTTACTAGTCAGGGCCTTGTGGAATGGACAATCAAGATAATCAATATTTCATCAAATTAAAAAAATGGGTGTTAGCCATGATAGATCTTGTGCATAAATCTTGAGAAAACAGAAGAATCCATGAATGCAAAGACATCTTGTCCACCATCTCAAACCAAAGAATCTGTACATCTAACATAAAATGATGAATATTGTACCTTGAAGTGTTCAGGTGAGATCTGTGAGTGGGTGTCACTTTCATGGGGTAGCAGTCCAAGCTCCCGAGTGAGCCACAAACAACATCAACAAACTATGTGAAGAGCACAAAGCAAATTCATATGTAATGAAAGTAAAATGTGTGTCAAAGTGGGACTGAAAGGACCTCAAGATGGAGAAGAATGAGATAGTAAAATGTTTCAATGACATGAATGGGAAGGATGTGCTCCTATTATTTCTGAAATATCCTTTCTGGCCTTAAAAAAATAATGCTCAACCCCCTTACTTTGGTGTCCTCGCATGGGTTAATTCGAATTTGTTTTTGATCCTTTAATATGGAGATTAATATGTTTTTAGACATTTCAGAACCCTTCCTGAATTTTTTACTGCTATTCATTTTCCCAAAATTAAGAACCAAAATAAATCCCATACTTTTCATTCTAATTAATAAAGACTGTTGAAAACATGCCAGAGAGGAAAGGCGTTTTATCTGGATGTCGATATTGCCAAATGCTAGTGTAAATATTAGTTCAAATTTTAGTTCTCCCTATTTTTGTGAAGTCTGGCATCAACGTGTCTGTCGTGTCTGGAATTTATTTTAACATGACACTATGAGAACTGCCCTTCAGGAAAATAACAGAGTAATGGGAGTTCAGGAAAATAACAGATTAATGGGAGACAAATTTCAACAACCCAAAATGCAAAAACTATTGATCTACTTTACCTTTAATGTCGTCTCTACCTTGTCCACTCAGAATGCCTCCTTGAATCACTGCACCATTCACCCTGGCTATAAACATTGTCGATCCATTAGAATGAAGAACATAGTGGGTGTCCTCAAGTATCTTGGTAGAAATCAAAAGTTTCCCTTCCTTTGATTCTTTGTAAGAGAGCAACAGGAAAAAAAATGCCTTCCCTGGTTTATCTTCAGGTGGTCGGCCTGGAGGCCATCCAAAAGTGCCACCCGAGAGACCTGCATGTTCTCTCTACCTATTTCAGATTTATGTTCAGGCATTTTGTACAAGGAGAACCGATTGTCATGCATGATGGGCCATGCATGATACATTGATAGCTTTAAACTGGCGGGATGGAGACAAAGACCCACACTATCACCTAGGCTCAAGAAATCCCATAGTTGCACCTGCTTATTATCTCCAGAAGCAGTAAATTCCCCTTTTCGTTGTCAAGTAAAGTTGCACCCATGCCAATAATCTGCTTCATTCTCTCTTTAACTAATCTAGCAAAGCTTTGTTTCTTTGTTGGTTTCCCATTGGTATTGGTATATTTCATACTTGATTTGATCGCACCTTCTAACATACTCTTTTCTTTGGTTGAATCAAATCATGCACTGTCTTTAGCTACCTGTAAATTTTGGGATTGTGATACATTACAAAGATACTTCAGGGCACTCTCTGATTGGATACCATAATAGTGTGATCCATAAATTGGCTTCTTCCCACTAGGCTCTCCATGCTTACACATCCAAAACAGGAGTGATCTACATTTCGACAACATGAATAACTCTTTCTATAGACTTTCCTTGTCTGATGTAGAAACATTCACTTGATAGAAGAGGCACGACCTTCTCCAGGAAACAAAGGACTGCTTGCAAAATTAGGCAGTTTCAAGCGCACTCGATGGGAAACAAGCTCCAACAATCTATGCCTGTCTCTGAAACCCAGGAGACCAAATTGGTTGACTCAGCCTTCTTGCTACTCTGTCATAGCAAGCTCCTTGATCCTAATCTGGGTGCTTTTCTAAATCTTCCCTCACTCGATGTCGATACCCCATTCTCTGGGCATAGGTATTTTGTCCCTTCATCCAGTGTCACGTATGGATCTTGTGTTAAGGTAGACTGCCGCATTGGTTCTACCTCAAGCAAAAGCACATTACAGTGCTCCCTTCTAGGTTTCAGAGAAGCAGGATAAGAATGGTACTTTTCTCTCTTCGTCTCGTCACCACTAAAATTTTCTGCCATATTTCTAACATATTAGACAGAGGAACAACGGAAACCTAGTGAAACTTGAGCACCGTCCCGACGCCCGACAATCATCATAAAGACGGGCTCCCTCCCCAACACCTCTCAGTAACTGTGGCTTGCAAGTCATAGAGCCAAGGGTTCCCTCCGAAACTTGAACACACAAGGAAAAAACACGTGGATTTTTCCTATTTGATCGGGGATGACGAACGTGCAGGATTTGGACGCAAATGCAGTGAAAGAAAACTTCCAAAACACACAAAAACCAACCAGCGTTAAAACGCGAAGAACATGTGGTGGCTTCTAATTTGCTGGAGGGACGATGAAAGTGTACAGTGTTTTTCAAAACTGCCCTCATGAAAAAATGCGACGTAATTATTGCTTTTATGTTTTTTATTGAAAATTATTATATTTTAACAATTTTGAAAACGTAATATAGATGGTATATTTTTTCATTTTCTTTTATAGTTAATAAAAGAATTGTTATTCTTTTATAATATTTTTAATGTTCAATTTAAAGTTTAAGATTTCAATTTGTTTTATAGTTAATGAAAAAATTGTTATTATTTAATAGTTTTGATAATGTTTTTTTATAGTATTTTTAATGTCCAACTCAAATATTAAAATTAGATATTAAGGAATAAGAATGTCATTACAATTTTAAACACACATTCTCGGAATATGTTTTGATACAAATCAGATTTTATTACTAGGTAATGTGGATTTATGATCAAATTGACAATAGAACAATCTATTCTCAACTAATTAATTCATCTTGACCTCCATCAACAAAATGCTATTATCCATAGTTGTCGGCAAAAGAGCAGATAGCAATGTTGGGGACATTGCCACCTCGTATCTCTTGTATTATAAAATATATAACACCATCACATTAACACTATGATTTTGACATCTTCCACCATGTCATGCCATTTTCTTAAAAACGGATGGAATTACAAGGATCTAATGGAAATATCTAGTAGTCTATATTAAAAATGAAAATGGAGATAATCTATTTTTATGTTTTTTTTAAAGTTTTTTTTAAAGTTTTTTTTAAAGTTTTTTTTTAAATTAAATGAGAGATGAAAAGTGCGGAGTTTCACATTGTTAGTCAAAGTAAATTTTTAATACTTTTGGAGATAATTACATTTTTATAAAAATGGAGGTAATCTATTTTTATGTTTTTATGTAATTATCTCCATTATACAATTCCATTTTTATAGATGTACACATTTTTATTGCATATTTTCATAAAAATGGAGATAAAAATCCACCTTGTTATTAAAATGACAGTAGTGGAAATTACAACAAACAATAAATATGATTAACATCAATGACAATCTACACTTTAATTCGTTGATTTTGAACCAATTGTGACAATACAATAAATTAAATGATAAAACCACACTACAATGAATTAAATGGAAAGCAAGAAAGATCATCTCTAACTATGTACAATGACATACAATCACAAACTAATTGATGAACATTAAACATATTTCACATCATATTGGTTGTTAACCGACTCAAATTGTTTAAACACTGAATCTAGTAATCAACTTTCCATTTCCACCATTATAACATGAAAAATAAACAATATAATTAGACAATCGAAGATAACAATAAAAAAATGATATCTCAATTTATAAATAATGAAATAAAACTTGTACATATCACTCTCCGTTGCCATCACCTTCATTATCGGGCCTTGGTTGGCATGGTAGCACTGTTGTTGTAAAAAATATGTTTAGATCTAGGGTCGTATCTTAATATGAACCACCAATCCCTATCCAACACATATGGGTAAAAGAACACTTGGTTGCAGTGTTTTGGGAAAACATACGGCTACTTAGTTTCATCCCACATCTTTCTAGAGTTGATACATATCAATCCACTATCATGATCTTCCTTTACATTATTACTGTTAAATCAGAATGTATTCCACCACTTGCACCTAAAAATAACACAATGGAAAGATGAGAAGTCCACTTGAATGAACACCTGTATCTTTTCAACATAATCCAACTTCCCTCCTTTAAGGTTTCGATCACTATGGCTAGCATGACTAGATTGGCCGAACTCGACTTTGACTCCAAAGTCTTGTGTAAGAAATCCATTGGTGCGAAAATGGTTTCCATAATCCCACATAGATGGGAACAAATGCACATGGAAATTTTTTAACAAATGATGGTGTTATATGTCTAATAACAAAGCCATTAATATATTAAAGACAAATTTTATAATTCAAAGGTGCAGTATAAAGTTAGAAATGTAAAGAAATAGATTATTACCAAGTTGTTACACCCAATCCCAATGTTTAGTGCATCCTCCTCTTCTGGAAGGTAATGACCGGATGCACCATATTTGTCTCTAACTTGCTCTGCATCCCAACTTTTGGGACAGATCATTGACATATTATCTTTTAAATGATATGGAAAAGGCATGCTTCTACCGTGCAACCATCTGAATTATTTTCTATCAATGTCCCATTTCCTCCTCTTCTCTTCATACAATGCGACCCATGGCTATGTTGCCTCCTTGTTGTAAAGAATGAATTTATTGATAGCATCAATTTCTGAATTTGTTGTTGTATTCATGGAAACAAAACCACATATAGTACGTATGGGATCAAATATATATTTTGAAGCTTGTTGTGAATAGTTACTATGTGGACAATGTGAGGTTTGAAAGATAAGCGACTTACTCTTTATCATGTGCCTATTTTCCGTTCGTTTGTAGTATCTTCCCTTCCCTTTTGTCCTTGCGATGTTCATCATCCCAAATCATTGCACTGGGTGTGTGGTTAATTTGCTTGATGTACTCGCTGGCATAAATATAGAACTACTCATATATTATGTACCCCTCTACAATAGACCCCTCAAGTTTTTCCCTTTGCAAATGAATACCTTCAATTTTTTCATGTACCTCTCCAAAAAGAACATCCAAAAACATGAGACCACCTCGACTAATTCAACCTTAAATACTAGGTGAATTAGAAGATGAACCTACAAGTCCATAAAACTCATCGGTAGTTCCCTCTCAAACATACAAACAATCTCAGTTATCTCTTAACACCACTGTGGAATGCTAGATATGTAAATATCCTTTGATGTGATTAATCATACAAATGCAGATAGTTTAAATATGGCATGCCGCAAGTCATCACGAAATTTTTGGTTCACGCACCCATGCACAAACAATGAATAATGACACTACAAAGTGAACACAAAAATTTAATTGCATTTTAACTTGTGTGGTAAAAGATATAAATAAAAAATAAAAACAATTTTTTGACATTATGCGTACCCTTAGAAAGTTGATATGGTCATGTGATTTCAAACCCGACAAATGTTTGTCTACGGTGAAGCATTGGTGTAGAGTAGACCCATTTACAGAAGGTTCCTTCACACCCAATATAACTTCCTTTGCCAAAGAAATGTCATCTTTCTTCAAAATCCATGGGACATCACCTTTTTTTAATGACAAAGAGGAGCCAGCCTCTCCTCTATTTTCTTGTCTTGGCCAATGCTTATTTTTAGTATTTAAGGAAATAATATCTCTCTTGAACCAACTTGTCACTTTTTTCGATGATCTGTGCCACCACAGAGAAGATGAAATATTTTTAAATATATGCATGGGATCTAGTAAGTGGACAATCTTAATATGCTCCTAATTTGGGAGATCATAAAATATTGATTTCCTTTTCATTCCTTTGGGCATTTTCTCAACATAGGTGTCAAATATTTTAGGATCATTGAACATAAGTTTTCCATTTGAATCGATCATCTCTACAATTTCCTTCTTATTATCTTTTCCATATTCCCTAAGCCAATCAGTTGGTGCCATTATTTTAGGCCTTTGGGTTCTCTCTAGTTTACCATTGAAATCATATGTTTCTCTTCTATAAGGGTGGTTTTCTAGGAGGACTACCCTTGAGCAGTCGTACACTGGATTTAGTAGGTCACTAGACCTCCTAGCCTTCATAGAAGGTCCACAACATTTACATCCATGATAACCTTTTGTTACAAGACCTGTGATGTTATGGTATATAGAGCACGTTAGTGTTGAATATCAAGACAATCACATCAAATTAAATATGCTAAGAAATATTTTTTTGAATATAACCAAATCAAATAACATATTTACCAGACCAAACTCCTAACCCTAGATAATCATGTTTGGTGTACGCACATATTCCATACAACATAAAACTCCTTTCTGTTGGGATGGGTTTCGATACATTTTATACCTGTATGCCTTCCCATAATTCCTTCAATTCATTGATCAATGGTTGTAGGTAAGCATCCATATTCTTCACTTGTATTTTACCAAGGACTATAAGAGCCAACATAAGATGTTCATTCTTCATGGAAAACTATGGGAGGATATTGTTATTGATAACTACTACACGCCAAACATAATAGCTGGTGTTTGGGAGGGAATATGGGTTGACGCCATCCATGGCTATGATAAATCGAAGGCTTCGTACTTCATCCTTGAATTTATTGGGCCAGCTTTCTTCTATATGCTTCATAGTTATTGAATATGTTTGGATTCACATAACTCCTTCGTCACTTCTATGTGAGGCATGCAATCCCTACAACATAGCCAATTATTTGAAATGAAAGAGCCTTTGACTCCTTGGGATTATAGGCATATGCCTCAATATCTTATGAGAAGTACCATGATATTTAGCCTTGTTTTTCGATTATTGGTACCTGTCACGCCCACATTTTGGATGTATTTCCTTATCTACATATTTTCCTCTATATAGAATACAATCATTGGGACACACATGACGTAATATTTACTCAACACCCAACATTTTCAACATTTTCTTTGCCTCTTCACAACTGTCGGGAAAGACATTATCACTCAAAAGTACCTTATCTTTGAATAACCTGCAATTAGTGGGAAATATAAATGTACAATGTCATTTAGCATTCATAAAATCAACCATTTTCAATGTTGATTGTGTGACAATATTCGTCAAAATATAAGGTATTTGATGGTCAGTTACCTCAAAAGTGTCAAGAAACACATGTCCTACATGCCATACATCACTTCCAAGTTGTATAGTAACATTGTTGTCCCCAACTGTGTAGACTTTAACCGGATAGGTTGAAAGAGAGGGGTGGTGGAATCCAATTTAAGTATTTCGAAGAAGGTATCGCTGTTATGAGCGTCATCCCCTAGCTCATTGTCGTGAAACATATGTAACAACATTGCATCCATGGCACTCGTTTGTCGTAGTAACTCATCCATACCAACCTCTATTTCATTGCCTCCATTGACAACATGTGAAGAACTACTTTTATTGTAGTCATTCATAATTGGTGAGTCTAGACGCAGTGGGAATTGAATAGGTGGTTGATTCAACCATTCTTGGTATGATTCCTCTCCAAGTTGCACTCTTTTTTCAGCCTTCTCTTGATTTGACATTGTATTGGGGTGCAATGAAGATGGTAGACATGTCTCTCATCATCAAAATCCTAATTTCAAAAATATTGAACATTACATCGATGATGCTAGTAAGATAATGCAATTGGTTTGATCCAGCATTATACAAAATAATTATTACAAAAGCACGAGAATAATTTCCAATAGAAATTTTCAGCTGCAAACCATTTATAAAACAAACACCAGATTGAACAATAAATTAACATTAATCCCACACAAAATTTAAAATTTTCAAATTGAGCAATGCTTATTTTTTATAGGGCTTGTACCCACTAAGTTTTGAACAGATTCTCATACGCAAGGAGTGCCTTCTACACCCCATGGGAAATAAGAAATACATTAACATGAATCCCATAGAAAATTAACGAATACAATAATCAAACAAGAGTCTTGTATTCAAGGCTAGCAACACATGTAGTGGAATTTAGTACGTGTGTGAGATTTCGATGTGATAATTATACATATGGATGGTGTGATAATACATCCTTGACTATATGTCGACTCAAATGAGGAGTTTAGGGAAATCCCATTATTTTATCCATAAATCAAACAATTTATAAAACAAAATTTCAAAATGAGCAATACATTAACATGAATCCCATTGAAAATTAACAAATACAATTAATCGAAGAAGAGTGTTGTATTTGAGGCTAGCAATATAGGTCTAGCGTAATTCATGAGTATGTGTGTGATTTTTGGTGTGACAATTAGACATATGATATCAGTGTGATCATACATCATTGAGTGTATGACGACTCATATGAGGAGTTTATTACGACTCACATGAGGAGTTTAGGGAAAGTCCCCTATTTTGGCCATAAAACAAACAATTTATAAATTAAGTTAACAATTTATAATAAAAAAATTCAAATTGAGTAATACATTCACATGAATCCCATTGAAAATTAACAAATACAACTAATCAATGTTTTTTTGTCTTACGCCCTAAGGGGATGTCTAAGGGTAATCCCAATGCAAGGTGTATCTGACGAGCGGTTGGTGGTCTATGCAAGTTATAGTTTATTAACAATTCATCACCAGGAGACAAACTATGCATTGCATGCACAACAACAAAACTAGATGCTTTCCTTTTCATAAAGAACTCTCAATCATTAATGTGTTCCTCAATGAACAATTTACAAAAAATAAAGAGCACCTAGAACTATTTATGAACTCTGCAATGTTCCCATGAGCGTGTGAACGAACATCTATATATAACAGGTTCTTCCTATTAAAGTTTCCAAAAACATAACCATTCATGCACATACTATACATGGAAACATTATGTGTGTGTTTAACAATATTGTAGGGTGCCCAAAAGGGAAAATAGGAAAAAAATTCATGAAGACAAGAAGATAGGCATGAAAGTGGATTAATTCTCATTAGTTAGTTGTACATATATACAATATAATTGACCCTTGCTTTTTAGATTCCCAAGTGGACTCTTGGACTCCTAAAGAGTCTTCCCATTCACCAAGGAATTTTGGTCTTCTCACCTGAATAGGGAGTTTAATAATATAAGATTTTCCTAACACCAAGGATTAGGCTCCAACAAATCCCCCCTTAATCCAAAGGATGTATATGAGTCCAAGAAAAATAAGAGAACTGAATAACTAGAAAGTTAGCTAGAAGCTTGCACTGCCTTCTGCTAAATACAAGTGCTTTTTGAAGAGGTGGTTTTGGCTGACCACCAACTGAAAGGGGCTAGCAGAAGCTGGATCTTCTACTATGTGTGTGGTTTAAGGCTGACCACAAACTATGGAACTTGGAAACAACACTCGCTCAGAGGTTCTCTAGAACTTGCCTCGAAGGCTTAGAGGTTCTCTAGCAGAAGGAATAGGAGGTTGAATTCTTCTACTGAATTGGTGGTTTTAGGTTGACCATGAACCATCTGGAGAGCTGAAAAATAAGAAGTGAGCAACTACCACTTGCTAAACGTTTCCAGCTTGGAAATATTTCGCCAAGTAAGTTAGCTAGAAGCTTTCACTGGCTTTGGCTAAATGAAGGTGCTCTCTATATCGGTAGTTTTAAGATGACCACCAACTCTGGAGCTTAGTCGAACATCTAGATTTTCATAGGCTCGCTTGTTCTTGCTTGCTTTTTACTGACGGTCTTCATTCCCCCTTGTTAGGAACAATGTGAAGAGAGGAGAGTCTCATGGTGTCACAACTAGACACAAAACACATGAGTACTCTATGGCATGGTTCTCTTTTGTCTTAATAATACATGCATCTCTGAATCAGGGATCTCTGAATCCAGTGGCCTTCCAAACTCACTGTGGCTCAAGCTCGCTTGATGTGACTTACTTGAGGAAGGTTGTAAGTGTTTATTGTCAGAGGGAGAAGGATTCGAAACTTGAAGCCTGGCATCATGTTCCCCCCTTTCAGGTACAAAGTAAGAAGCAATACAATATTCTTCTACAAGTTTCACTCTTGAAGGTTTCTTCAGTTTCACACACCAATCTGAAGAATGGTTTCGCTTCCCGTAATATTGACAAGGATGAAGATCAAAACACTAATCTTTCATATGGAAAACTCGATCACAATGTTGGCAAGGATGAAGATCAAAACACTAATCTTTCATATGGAAAACTCGATCACAATGTTGGCATCTATAACTCTAAACATCTTCTGACATGATTTATTTCTTTTTTGGTATCTGATAGGAATCACCTTCAAACAAAGGGTTATTATGAACAAGCACTAGTTCAGAATGTTTATTCCTGTGTTGTTCATCTTCCTCTTTTGCTTTCAAATTCTGCAGTTGATTAATGACAGTTTGGAGTGTGTCTTTGCTCATTGTGATTGAGTCATCTACTATGTACTAGAGTATTCAACAACTCTAATTTTTCTTATGTATTAGACATAGTGAAAAAAGTTTGAGGCCTCCTTGTGCATGTAGGACCAAGTACAAAAGACTCAATTAGACTTAGGTATTTTTGCAATTCCTCCCTTTACAAGCAATATTTCAATGGATTCAAACTTAACAGTGAGGGGTGTCAGTCTCAACCGAAAATGCACCCACATACAATGTACAATCGAACTTAACTTCAATTTGGTACGATACAAAAACACACATGCAAGTACCAAAACAAACACTAGAACTTACAAGCAAAACATAGTTGCAAGTTACATTTATGATTGTTTAATTGAGGAATATGCTATACTTGAATGATGTGGATCTAGTTTTGCAGCTTCTCTTCTTTTGGAACAGTTGTAGCAACAAAATTGTTTGGATCCTTCAAGTGGGCAAACCAAACTGATCTCGGATCTTCTCTTCAAGCTCACTGCTATCAATTAGTTGCAACTTATCTTCACAATGATGTAGGATAACTGATGGTTAGAGAAAGAGCTATCAATATTGCACAGTGCATTTCAAGAAATTATGTGCACTATGCAGGTCCACATACACATTCTTCAACACCATTTAATTTTTCAGTGCTATCATAATTCCGCAAATTCAATTATGCAACATCACACAAGTTCAATTCTGTAGTAGCATGTAATTCTACAACACTATACATTCAGATTTTGCAGCATGCTTACATTTAGTTATACAGTGCCATAAATTCAAATCTGTAGTGCTATTACACATAAGTCTACATTCACCTTCATCTCCAGCTCAAACTTCAAAGCAACCAACATTCAACCCAAATACAATGCATCAATAGTAATGAAATGATAATACCAGTACGCAGCAACAGAGGTAATCTCTTTTGAGCAGTCTTTAAGAGCAGATATGGTCTTCAAAGAAAGTTGTATCCATGCTCCACAAGCTTCCAGGATACAATACACAAACTCTTAAGCAACATTCTTCCTTCACGCAGCTCCAAGCGACCAGGCATCAATGCAAAGAGGTGGCAGTCTTCACAATATTCACTAGTTCAATGCAGCCCAATGGATCGTTGAGAGATACCAATGGAGCTCTTGCTCCATGTCTTGAATTAAGTTCCACCGAATAAAGGAGGAGGAAGAGCTAGGATTTTATCTCAACGCGGCTCCGCATGCTAAGTTACAGCTCCAGATTTTAATGCAGTAATAAAATTATTCCACCGAGGTTCACTGCAACACCAAGAGAGAAGCCTTCACGAGTCACAAGAGAGAGTAGTCTTCAATGATTGATCACAACTACCGAGTGATGGAGAGGTAACTCGCAGCTTCAATCCCTTCTCTAAACTCTCTATAGTCCCTGCACTTGAAAATAAAATCAGTACAATGCATGTTCGGCGCACTTACTTCCATTGCCAATTCCAATTCTCATTGGAATTAACTTAAACGTTGGATTCATAACACGACCTTTCAACAATATTCAATAATAATATTTCCCTTCAACTTTAATGACACCGCGAGTCTTTTAAACTACCATTTCTATGGCTCTTTGATTTTTTAGATATCTACTTTATCCATTATACAAAAAAATGCCCACACCTTCCATAAATCAATTCGATATTCAAAAGCTCAATGATGATTTTGATACCAAATATCTTGTTGTGGCAAACTTCACCAATATGCAGAAACAACATTTATGTGCCTCACACTTTTCAATGCTCGAACGGTCACATGAAGATTCCGTGATTATTTAGGATTTATGCTTCCATGAGGGAACCAGCTCCACGACACAAGACAAATTAGGGTTTGCAGCTCACTTCTGCAGTTATCAGTCCCCATGGCGCACAGCTCTCAACACGTAGCTCTTCAATTTTTTCAACGCGACTCCACTTCAAAGGAGGTCACAGTATTCAATACACAGGAGTGTAGCACCTGCAACTCAAATCTTTAACTCTACGTTCTCTAGTGAAAGGATACATTAATCTTCTCCTGTCATAGCCACACACTCAAGTCTCCACTAGGATTGCAACATCTGATTTCAATGCTCTCCACAGTCGTGGATTGATGCACTAGTTTGTGGTGAGGATCTCCTTCTCCTTCGCCAGATTTCGTTTGGTAGCAACTGTGAGTTGCATTAGTCTCTGCGTCATGGGAGAAGAGCCACGATTCAACATCATCAATGTTAGCTCCAGTTACTTTGCAGCAGTTTCAGTAATCGCTCCATGCAGTTTAAGAGCAGTCTTCAAATTTTAATGGAGTGTCCAACATACAAGAGATTTCAATGTTGAAAAATTAGGGTTCTGTTGTGAGGTCGCAACAAACCATATGTGGACATCAACGCAGAAATTAATACCATTAGTAAGCTTAGCGATCACGCCACTCTATTCTTGGAATGGAGATTTTGAGAATGGAGTCTCCACAAATCAGATGTTAAAAATCCGTAAGTCTTTAATAGACATCGGAAGGTTGCAAAAATTGACAACTTCACACGCTACTACTCATGTCAAGTCGCAGATCTCTGGCAGAGATTGGACGCAATAGTATTTGCTCAGCTCCTCAAGGAAACATGCACCAGATGCTATAAGCTACGATCACCACTTAATGTTGCAACCGCATCAACCATGGGAGACTTCAAAAGCACCGATCAACATTAGCTCTTCAATCCACATTCAAACTACAATGCGCCCCAAAAACTAGGGTCTCCATTGCAATAGTCTTCACACGTTCTCATGTAGGTGGAGAAATATCAATCGACCAAGCAGATCTTCAACACCCCAAAACATTGGAATTTTCAAATTGAGTTTTGGTAGCCATTATACATAGTGATTCGAGAATAAACCTGAATAAGCTTGAACGCATTTGTATTTATTGATCTCAACTCTTCAAATCTTTATAGAGAGCGATATCTCCTTCCATGATTCAAATGAGCTAGCTTTGAAATTTATCTCCACTTTGTTGAAAATGTAAGCTTGACTGAGCCGACAGCAGCCACCGTCCAGCCGTAGCAGCCCAGCCGTCCAGTCGTGCAGCCACCGCCGTCAGCCAACTAACCGTCCAGCAGCCAAATGAATAGTACATTTCTAACCCAACCGTCCAGTAGCCAAATGAATAGTACACACAATGTAGTAGAACTTGCTATAAATCTATCATCTCATAGTTGTAAAAGACAGACTTGTGAATGTAGCTTGTTCTGCATAGTAAAATTCTGAGCAACAGCTCATCTATTTCTATCTACAAGCAAGTTTTAGTTTACTCTCTCTCTCATTTTGTGTTTTCATCATGGTGACTCCATCGAGGGAGTGCCCAGGATCATGAGAGAGAAGTAAGACTAATCTTATCCTCGTAGGAGTAGAGGATAGAGTAGTGTTGTTAACATATGTTTAAGTTTGTAGATTATGGAGATATGTTAGGTCTGTAGCTGTAGCTGCAAGAAGTCTACCAGTCTGCTACGTGTTTATCTATTAGTTTTAAATATATTGTGAAAAGTTGTATTTTGCTGCCATATCTGCTAGCATTTAGTATATTTTGCAATCGCAGTAGTGTGTTAATCTGCTGAAGGTGGCCTGAGTGCTGGGTGCAGCTATTAATGTGTTGATGTGTTGAGAGGAAATCGTTTGAGGGAGAGCTACCAAGAGAGGTAAAGGAGTAGCGATCTGTTCGCTATATATTGAAGCCATAGTTGCTGTCTCCATGAGAGGGGAAGCAAGTCACCTAGAGTGATAGAACTAAGCAGCCTAAGGGCCGCAGACCCGCATTGGTCAAGAATCACTACAAGAAAAAAGGTATTTTAGCCTCACATTAGCACCACTATTTGTAAAGGATTTGGGAAATCCTCAATTTTCAAATAGTGGTGCAAAAGTGGTGATAATGTGGGGATACGCAAGTGGTGCTAAGATTTATGGTGCAAAAGTGGTGTTTCTAAAAAAGTTGTTTTGGTGTTAAATGAATATGTGGCATTCCATGGTGTATGGTGCAAACCACCAAAACCAATATTAGGTGGATTGAAGTTTTGTGGTGCAAAACACCAAAACCAATCCAACATGGATTGAGACATTTTGGTGCAAAACACTAAAATTATTATTATTATTATTATTTAATATACACAAACCTGTATATGGTGCAAAGCACCATAAAATAACAAGTGGTGCAAAGCACCATAAAATAATAAACGGTGCAAAAAAAAATATAAATCACATATTATATATATTTATATATAATATTCATCACACCTTATGAAAAGCACTTTAGTATTGGATAATAATTCTCAAAATTATGTGAAAATGGCCATTATGCATCGTACATCATCAATATTCATTATGCATCGTACATCATCAATATTTATTGCACTCTTTCCTTTTGGAAGGAATAGATTGACTTTTGCTTAACAAATCCTAAAGAAGGGGAATCATTTTTGTCAAAATATTCACTTCATTTCAAAATTAAGTTATTAACTATACATATTTCAAGGAAAATCACAAAATATATTACATCATATGACACTAAGAAGGTGGATAACATGTGAATTCATCTTTCCCATGGGATTTTATGAGGAACTACCCTTGCTCGAAAATATAACCTATATACAAATTTCAAAACAATACATGGATGATAAAAGGGATATGACTTCATCCTTCCGTATTTTCCATTTGCATTCAAATGGATCTGAAGCTCTAAGGAAATTGTACTATCCAATCCATCTTATGGAACTTACATTAAAATTTGTAAATTTGTCAAAATAGATGTGGACTAATAGAGCAGCTCTCAAATGGCCATGTTCAAGACAAAATCATACTAGTCTATTAATATCCATACACCCGTTACAGTTACAAACTAAGCCACACAGAATCAGCTTTCTGCCCTTTTCTTCATGACCTGGACTAATAGAGCAGCTCTCAAATGGCCATGTTCAAGACAAAATCATACTAGTCTATTAATATCCATACCCCTGTTACTACAAAGTAAGCCACATAGAACAGGATCAACTTTCTGCCCTTTTCTTCATGACCTTTTATAGTGATCTGTCCTCCAATGTCAACCTCATGTTCCAGCTCCATGAATTTTCATTATTTTTTGTTGATCGATTCTTGGCATTCTCTTTTGAGAATTGCCAATCCTTGATATATCCAGGCCGATATTGTGGAGGATGAGTCTCTATAACACCTGATAGCATGGAAACCACTCGAGACATGGAAGGTCCTCGAGAGGGAGTTGCTTGTGTGCACAAAAGACCCACGTGAATAAACCTCAACACTTCTTCTTCAGAATAGCTCAAAAGCATGCTAGTGTCCACTAAATCTAGCAATCTGTTCTCCTCATACAGATGCCAAGTCTGCACTTCAATGACGAATAATATTAGACATGGACATGTATTACAGAGAGAGTTTTTCCTAACATCTGCAGTGCCTTGGTACATGACAAAATAATTTTAAATATTTCTGTGAGAAAGTAAATATAAACAAATCAATTATGTTTGGGATTTCAGAAGAATTCCGTACCCAATCCAAAAGATAGACCATGTCATCTGGCAAACTCCTGTCTTCATGAGTTCTATTGCTAGCAGCTTCAAGAGCGACTACTCCAAAGCTGAAAACATCCGCTTTCTCAGTAAGGTGACCACGCAAGGCATACTCTCGAGCCATGTACCCACTGAAAATTACAACTAAATTTTTGTTATTCTTTCATGAAATTGATATTGATGCTCAGGTAAGTCAAAATGTCATGCTTTTTCATTAGATGACTTCAAATTGACTGATCAACTTGTAAAAATTGTGAAGTATATTGAGCTGTACTAACCATATATTGTTTTTCTTATGCTATTTCAATTACTACATTAACTATGACGAGAAAAAGAGCTTGAAATCTGATGTTGTCCAGACTCCAAACATTGTATTAACATCATGAGAAAGGCCTTTCTATACATGGGAACATAATAACATATCCGATTCAGTAAAACAACCAAACCAAAAAATCTCTATATAATCTCTGTAAGGAATAGAAAGGGATATATATTGTCTTACATTGTTCCTGCAACTCTGGTGCTGATGTGAGTTTTTTCATCTTCATATACACCTAAAAATTGCAAAGGTTAATAATACATATCTAAAACCTTATTCAGGCAAATGAAAATCTTCAGATATACCAACTATAAGTTTGCAACGTAACTTGTAGAAAAATCATATGCTGACTTGTATAAAAATCTTATGACTACTGATCCGAAGGGAATATACCTCAATAAGGAAATTCAATGAAGATAATGAAGTTGCACTAGCAATTCACAGTCGATATGTTTGCCAGTTCTTGCTGAATTGCTTATGGAGTTCATTAGCGAGCAATTGTAGGATCCATGCCCCTCAATAAGCAGTGACTATCCTCGACATGATCACCGAAATCACTGCTAATTAGTAGTCCAAATAGACCCTGATCATAAAAGTAGACTTGTTGTATTACTATTCTAAGGAGAACTAAGAAGTACCGGTACTGGTAGAGATTCATCTCAAATCCACATATATAAAAGAGCAGGTGTGGATAAATAGAAGTTAGTAAACCAAACTGGCAATATTATAAAACCAAACAATAATTAATTCTTTGTTGATAGATTTCATAAGATTTTTTTTCATCCATTATATGTTGAACAAGTGATAATTTGTAGTAGCTTGTCACCTCGGGTTCCTTAACCCAGACAAACTTGATGGAAGACAAGTTTGTGGCTTGTTCAACATGGCTTTTATGCCACCAATCGCTCAATAGAACGCTGAGTTCTTTGTGGTAAGACAAGGGTTCCTTCACACCTTCAGCACGGCTACTTGAATAGATCCATGCAAACCCACAGTCCTTTGCATTCCATAATGGCCATGGTAGAAATAATTTTCCAGGCTGCACGATATAATTATGCCAGAAATAATCATGAATACGATGATATAAAACAATTTGAATTGGCTGTGGTTTTGTGTAATGAAACTTTAATGCTTACTCTATCCACTATAAATTTGTAGATAAATGTCTCTCCCAGCAGGATAGGGCATTGTGCAACTTGTGAGGTTCCATCACTCCATGGTGTTCCATACTGCAGAGAAACTAATTAGTTAGGGACTAGATAACAGGTAATTAACAACACGTGGTCAAATGCAAATTAACTTGTGGTAGAATGTTCATAGATTATGAGTTAACTGTAATTAACTAATTATACAGATAATTATAGATTATGAGTTAATTTCTTAATTTGTGGGATTTGTAACCAAACTTTTATAGACCATAAGTTAAATGGTACAACCTAAATCTTGACAGCTGAATTGTTTCATGTCGGAGGAAGAAGTGCTTTCCCTCTTTTCCAAAATTTAAATGTAAAATATAAATGCATCAATCCAAGGCAATTTGTACAGGAAGATGGAGATTAAATACCTGGCGGATACCGTGCCAGTGAATGGCAACATTCTCAGTTTCTACTTGATTAGTGAGCTCAACGTAGATGGTGTCGCCCTCCTGGGCCTTTATGGTTGGGCCTGGAAACTGCCCATTGAAAGTGATCACCAATTTCTCGTAACAGTCAAGAGATTTATAGTCATAGTTGATTAGTGAGTTCAACCTAGATGGTGTCGCCCTCCTGGGCCTTTATGGTTGGGCCTGGAAAAACCACTTATACTATGAAACGAGAACTCGACACAGTTCTCGTTTTTCTCTCTCCTAATTTTAGTAGGTATTTTTAGCTCCGTTTCAAAAAGGGGTGATGCCAGTATCACACATTTTCATTTCGAGGCATTTTTTGGGACCTTTGAATTATCTTTATCGTAAAAAAAAATTAGTTTCCATTTTCAGGTACATTTTTAGAAATTTAGCAAAATAACATACATTTTTAAGCAATTTATAATGAAAAACATATACATTTTGTAATTTTTTCTATAAAATAAGACATTTTTATGGACAAAATAAGACACTTTTATTGACAAAATTGTAAAAAATTCCAGACAATATAGACATTTAAAACCATTTTCAATCAATTTTCAGATATGTTTTGTATAAAAATGATACTATTTCATATTATTTTCCGAAAAGTGTTGATTCACATAAATTCAAGAAAAACTATACAAATTATTTGTAAAAAACATATTTCAAACATTATATATAGAAATTTTATTTCTAAAATTAAGTCTGAAAGTCAAAACATTACTAATATATCTTATCAAAATATTATCAAACTTAGCATTTTTTTCAAAACATGAAACTAATCAACAATATCATGGAGGCCAAATTCATGTCCTCTTCTGCTGCATGTTTCCCCCCTCTAACATTATAATAAAATAAATTAAAAAACAAATTAAACTAACCCCTAACAACATTATAATAAAAAATTCCTAACAACATTATAATAAAAAATTTAAAGAAAAATTAAAAACAAATCAAACTAACCCCGTCGATGCCCGGCATCGAGGGGGCCGTGAGGGCCGCCCTTTGGCGCCCAAGCGAGTGACCTCCCTTGCTTGGGTGCCAAAGGGTGGCCCTCACGGCCTCCTCGATGCCGGGCATCGACGAGGGCCCTGAGGGCCGCCCTTTGGCACCCAAGCGAGCGACCTTTAAACAAAATTTAAAAATACATTAAAAAAAAATACTAAATATCTATATACTAACCAAATTTACATTATAATTTTTTTTTAAAAAACTATAGAAAAACTTAAAAACAATTAAAACATAAATTTAAAAACAATAAAAAAATCTAACTATACAAAATTTTAAAATAAATTAAAAAACAAAATAATTAAAAAAAAATTAAACTATAAAAAATTAAACAAACTTTAAACAAAATTTATAAAAAATTAAACAAACTTTAAACAAAAAAATTAAACAAAATTTAAAAAAACATAAACTACACAACAATCAAACAAAATTTAAAAAAAAATAAAACAAAATTTAAAAAAAAACAAAATTAGAAAAAACTATACAAAAATTAAACAAAATTAAAAAAAAAAAAAAAAAATTTAAAAAAACATAAACTATACAACAATTAAACAAAATTAAAAAAAAAAATAAAACAAAATTTAAAAAATAAAACAAAATTAAAAAAAACTATACAAAATTAAAAAAATAAAACAAAATTAAAAAAAACTATACTAAAATTAAACAGAATTTAAAAAAAAATAAACAAAATTTAAAAATAAAACAAAATTTAAAAAATAAACAAAATTTAAAAAATAAAAAAAATCAAAACAATGCAATGGGCGGCTCTCGGGGCCCCGTCGATGCCCGGCATCGAGGGCCGGCCCCGAGGGCCGCCCATTGGCGGACGTCCGCCCGCTCGGGCGCCAATGGGCGGCCCTCGATGCCGGGCATCGAGGGCCGGCCCCGAGGGCCGCCCATTGGCGCCCGAGCAGGCGGACGTCCGCCTCGCTCGGGCGCCAATGGGCGGCCCTCGGGGCCGGCCCTCGATGCCGGGCATCGACGGCCGGCCCCGAGGGCCGCCCATTGGCGCCCGAGCGAGCGGACGTCCGCTCGCTCGGGCGCCAATGGGCGGCCCTCGGGGCCGGCCCTCGATGCCCGGCATCGAGGGCCGGCCCCGAGGGCCGCCCATTGGCGCCCGAGCAGGCGGACGTCCGCCCGCTCGGGCGCCAATGGGCGGCCCTCGGGGCCGGCCCTCGATGCCGGGCATCGAGGGCCGGCCCCGAGGGCCGCCCATTGGCGCCCGAGCGGGCGGACGTCCGCCCGTCGGGCGCCAATGGGCGGCCCTCGGGGCCGGCCCTCGATGCCCGGCATCGAGGGGGCCCCGAGGGCCGCCCATTGCATTGTTTTGATTTTTTTTATTTTTTAGATTTTGTTTGTTTTTTAAATTTTGTTTTATTTTTTAAATTTTGTTTATTTTTTTTTAAATTTTGTTTATTTTTTTTTAAATTTTGTTTATTTTTTAAATTTTGTTTTATTTTTTAAATTTTGTTTTGATTTTTGTATAGTTTTTTTTTAATTTTTGTATAGTTTATGTTTTTTATAAATTTTATTTAAAGTTTGTTTAATTTTTTATAAATTTTATTTTGTTTAAAGTTTGTTTAATTTTTTATAAATTTTGTTTAAAGTTTGTTTAATTTTGTATAGTTTATTTTTTTTTTAATTATTTTGTTTTTTAATTTATTTTAAAATTTTGCATAGTTTGATTTTTTATTGTTTTTAAATTTTTGTTTTAATTGCTTTTAAGTTTTTGTATAGTTTTTTTAAAAAATTTTATAATGTTAGTTTGGTTAGTATATAGATAGATAGTATTTTTTCTTAATGTATTTTTAAATTTTTAATTATAATGTTATCTTAGTTTAGTATAGATATATAGTATTTTTTTTTAATGTATTTTTAAATTTTTAATTATAATGTTATCTTAGTTTAGTTTGTTCTTAATTTTTTTTAAATTTTTAATTATAACATTAGTTTAAATGTTAGTTTAATTTCTTTTTAATTTCTTTTTTAAAACCCAAAGCTAATATTCGTGGAATAGGGAGCATTCGTGCAAGATGGGAGTGTATTAAACCAAGTCGTAGATCCCGAAGGAATATGACATCTGAAATGATGGGTATAGATGTAGACTCAGATTGTGCGCTCATTGATAATAGAGAAGAGTATGGGTCATCTACATCTTCATCAAGTCCTTCATCTGCAGAAAATGTAGATTCTGATGGGGTGTCAGAATCCATGGATGAATTTGAAGAAACAGTGTAGATACTTTTTATTAGTATGATTTTTGTAATTGAAACTCTAGAGGAGTTTTTGATGATGGGGTGTCAGAATCCATGGATGAATTTGAAGAAGCAGTTTAGATGCTTTTTACTAGTATGATTTTTGTAATTGAAACTCTAGAGGAGTTTTTGAATATTTATATGAACCATTTGTTCTTGTATGGTCTAATATATTATCTCATTATGAATCGCATCATAATTCCTTTGTTTTTATATGGTTATAATGGTGAAATTATTAGAGAAATTTGTTTTTTTGTTTAATATGCAATTTTCCTGAAAGTTGTAATTTATCTCTTCAAGAAAAAGAAAAAATTCCAATTTAAGGTTGATTTTAAAGTTTTGTTAAACAACAATATGGGATGTTTAGGCCATGGCTCTATTTTTTACCCTAAAAAAAAATACGTGTATACTGGCATCAACACTTTTCTATTTGGGGGGTGTTTTTGGTGTTTTTTTTGCAAAAATCATCGTTTTTATGGGTAGAGTTCTCGTTCATAGTATATAGTTCTCGTTTCATAGTATAAGTGGTTCCCAGGTATGTGCGGCTTCCTAACAGTTTAGGGGTTTCACTTGGCCACCAATGCTGTCTGACGGCTTGCATATTGGGGCAGTACCCCTCACTCCACTGCTCAGGTAAAACTGATAACCGCTTTGCCACAAACGACAGCTCTTGGTTTACCTCACGGGTGGGAACTAGTCAATCAGGTAGGGGTCGTTGCCCTTTTCGCTGGCAGGTCCTCTCAATGGGCCAGCTACTTCGGGGTTCATGTGGTACTCCTCACAATGAGTTTTAGGGCTTATGCCCAAGTACTTCCCACAGTTAAGCAGATAGGGATTATTCCCAAATCCGAACCTGCAACAGATGTGAAAACCAGCAAGGATGTGAGAGATTTTACTATAGCAGCTACAGAAATGCTTCAGAAATGACTGTTACAGCAAAAATTACATCACCCAGAATTTAGGGCACACCGTCAGTTTTTCAACCCAGCTCAACATGAGTTTCTCTCTGCCTGAGACTCTACCGTACAGACACAGATTGTACGGTTGCTGCTACAAAACTCGGCCTCTTTCCTGTTACGTATGGCTGAGATGTACGGCTTGTACGGCCCTTCCCTTAGGGCTTGTACAGCTTGGTATACACAGAAAAAATCGGCCTCCTTCTTTGCTTGATAACTCAGTGTTGGATGTCTGATGGATGCTCGATTTAATTGCTGCCCTATTCACTTCACACTTCACACTTCAGCTGCTCTCTCTCTCACACAAGTCGATGTCACCATGATGCCCTCAAAGTCGATTTTTATTTTTCCCTCTTATATCAGCATGACACAATGATCCAGTGCTGAGATTGAATCTTGGCATGCTTCCACGCCATCCCAACTGCTGCCTTCGAGTGAGTGGCGGAGCTGCGATTTGAGGTTTTAACAGTTAAATCAAAGAAAGAGGAAATAAAAGGGGATTTATTTGCACAAATATTCTTTGCTTGAGATAAATTCTTCACTTGAATAATCATAACACTGGAAATACTGGGAAGAAGAATCTATTGATCTCACAGAGTGTTATGGAATGAAGGAGCTTTGCGATTTCCCATAGTGGAAGACAATTTTTGAATCTCTCTCAGACTCTAGACGGCATGGAAATCATCATCAAAATAAAAATATATATATGCCAAAAGATAAAAACCCTAGCAGAAGGGTCAAAGACAACACTTGTAAAGAAAGGGAACTTGCCATCACCAGTAACATAGGGCATTGCTCTGAAACGGCAAGCTATCTCAAACCCCTGCGGCTCAAACCCCTGTAGCCTTAGCCACCCCCTGTAGCCTCAGCCGCACTTGTGAACAAGGAAAACCCCTTTAGCCTCAGCCACACCGGTGACTAGTGAAAATCCCTGTAGCCTCATCCTCACCCGTGAAAAGGGCAGAGAAATGTGGCTGCCAACCCCTTTAGCCTCAGCCACACCAGTGAACAATGAAAATCCCTGTAGCCTCAGCAAAGAAATGTAGCTGCCCATATTTTATGTTTTCGATGGTTATGTGATATTTTCTATAAGTCTAATCAAGAATATGGAAAGCTGGAGAAAAGGTTAGTTATGTTAATTTAGCCTTCTTCCTAAGTTATTCATTCTTTAGAAAATTTCAAAGAAATAAATAATAATAATAACAATTTTGTTATTTGTCAAATTAAATTATTTATAATTTTCAAAAAGTTTTTAAATTTTGAAAATTCTAAATTTTTTATAATTTCTTAAAAATAAATAATTTAAATAGATTGATAATTAATAAATTAAGTATTAATTATTATTAGGTTATAACAATACTCATTATTATAATATCATATATTATATTACAATATAACCTCAGATATTATATATTCTTAATAATTAAACATAATAAAAAAATTAGGTTATTATATAACAAATAAAATCAATTAAATTAATAAAACATAGTGTATTAATCTAAATAAATTAGTAATAAAACTTAAAAAACTAAAAAAGTTTACTACTTTTAAATCAATAAATAAATAAATCTAAAATTTACATCAAATTATATGTGCATACGACAATAATATAACAATATGAATTTTAGAACAACATAGGAAAATATATATATATATATATATATATTAAAAAAAAAAAAATTCTAAAACATTAGACTACATAACAAATTATATGATTTTTTCTTAGAAACATTTAGGGTTAGGGTTTTAGCCCACCTTGGGTTCATAGTTCTCTCAAACAAAGTGGATATTAATAGGTTTAGAAATGATATTCCTCACCTTGACTCATTGTCGTGATGATGAACCGTGATTAAGGTTCGAAACGTCGACTTTTAAACATGGGTACTGCGATCATCTTGGGCACATCACAAGACCATTATTGTTTAAATATTTTATTAAAAGGAAATAAAGTGGACTTGAGTACTTTTGCTTTGGTTATAGAAGGGGATTTAAAAAATATTTGCCATGAGAAAAAGGGTTCGACTCATGGTTTTGTGGCTTGGGTCATCTCGTTTATGGAGTAAATTATGAGAATTGGTTTGAAATGGGTCATCAATATATATATATATATATTTTAAGAATGGAGTTTACCACTTTTGGATGAAACCTTCATAGCCTTGCATGGTTAGAATATTCCTTTAGCAATTGAGTTACAGGTCTCCTCCATTGCCATGACCAAGGCCCTATGACCACAAGATCTAGATACATAACACCGTGGATACCCATGGAAACTCATGTGTGATTCTTTGAGGAATTATCCATGTCTCTAGATGCCTCAATGGTTTCTTTAGAACCAAATTCATGGCCTTCATCCCTATAATGTCATTATGGATGCCCTAGGACACCTTCATAATTCTCAAAACCACCTGATGGAACAAACTTACTAAATCATATGCTAGTTATACCCTCAATAGGCCATGTTCGGTTTATGGAGGTAACCTACTTAATTTTAGATGTTTAGAAGATTTCTTTAGAGCCACATGTTTAGGTCTCCTCCATTAAAAATTTCTAAGGGCCCAAGGCTACAAGACCTAGATACATAGTGCCATAGATACCACTCCTCAAAGCACCAATGCCATGCATGGTGCTTTGAGTCAATGTTCATAGCTTTGAATGCCTCAACGATTTCTTTAGGGCCAAAGTTATGGTTTTCTTCCCTACAACATCATTCTCAAGGCCATGAGACACCCACATATTGCTAAAAACAACTTAATGTAACTGAGATCCTCAATCATAGGATGATGATACACTCAAGAGGCCATGTGTGGTTGGTGGATACCACCTCCTTTGCCTTAGATGGCTAGAATATTCCTTCAAGGCTTAAGGTTCAGGTGTCCTCTGTTGACAATGTCCAAGGTCCCAAGGACAAATAACTAGATGCATAGTGACATGGATACCCCTACAAGGTCATGCATGATTCCTAGATGCATTGTTCAAGGCTCTAAATGCCCCAATAATTAATTTAGAGACAAACACATAGTCTTATTCCCTATAATATCATTCTCAAGGCCTTGACACATGTAGATATTACTCAAAATCATCTAGTTGCACTAAAATTCTCAATCATAAGCCAATGCTACCTTCATGAGGCCATGTGTGGTTGGTTGAGGTATCCTTCTTATCCATTGATGGATAGAAAATTCCTTTTGGGCCTAAGGTTGAGGTCTCCTCCCTTGACCATGCCCAATGCCCCAAGTCCTAATGACTTGGATGAATAGCACCCTGGATACTCTGTGAAGCCATGTCTGGTTCCTTTTGGAATTCTTAATGGATTTGGATGCCTAAATTATTTCATTGGGATCAAAGGCATGGTCATATTCTATAGAATGGCATTCCTAAGGCCCCAATATGTGTGTGTATTGCTCAAAACTACCTAATGGCATCAACATTCCCAATCATAGACAATTGATACCCTTAAGAGGCCATGTGTGGTTGGTGGAGGTAACCTTCTTAGCCATGGATGGATAGAAGCTTCCTCTAGGGACCTATGTTCAAGTCTCTTCTACTCACCATGTTAAGGCCCTAATGCCACAAGACCTAGATACGTATCTTGGGTAATGGTTTAATGTATTGTACCTATAATAATTTTTAGGAGTCATATCCCACGGTTCCTTCCCAAGCCATGCCAAATTCCTTAAAAACACACCTACTACTAAAAATATTCCAATAGCTCCCTTACCCCCACTTAGATGATAAGGATACCCTTGAGCAGTGTTATCTTGTAGATTGAGTTATTGCTCTGAGCCCTAAATACCTACAAGCTTCCTTTTTGGCCTAAGTTTTAGGATCCCCCCCCCAAACCTTGTTTTGTGTTCCAAGTTCCATACCTAGTGTTGAACAACTTCTTAATGTAATTGATATCCCATAAAGAGGTGAAGTGTAGATTTTAAATCTCATTTGTTGTGGTTTAAGATGTTGTTATCGACTCTCTATGCATAGAAGTTTCCTTTAGGGTGTAAGGCAAATATTTTTTCATAGACCATGTTTATAATCCAAAGACCCATACCATTTATTCAAAGCCTCCTAATGTAATTAATATTCCTACTCATAGGTGAAGGATTTCGTTGATAATCAATCTGTGGTGATTTGAGCCTTTGTTATGAGTCTTGGGTATCTAAAATGTGCCTTTAGGGCCTAAGGCCTAATATTCCTTTCTTGGCCATGTCAAAGGCATCGATACCCATGTCTATTACACAAATCCACATAATGGAATTGGTATCCCAACTCATAGGTCAAGGATACCATCAAGAGGTCCTATATTCTCATTTGAAGTGTCTTTCTTGACCACATATGCCTAGATTGTTCCTTTACAATATAAATTTCAATATTCCTCCCTCAACGAGTCTAGGGACCCAAGACCTATACCTAATCCTTAAAACATCCCAAATTCCACCCATATCCCTATTCTTACTCCAAGGATTCCCTCGAGAAGTCATGTGTTGCGCATTGACGAGTCTACATCTCTATTAGCCTTGGATCCCTAAAATATTCCTTTAGTGCCTAAGTCCTGGTTTTCTCCAATAACCATGTAAAGTGCTCCTAATCCCATCCCTAATAATGAAAATCGCATAATGGTATTGATATCCACACACACACGGCTAAGAATACCCTCACAAGACCATTAGTGGTGGTTTGAGGTGTTTTTCTTGGCCATAAATACATAGAAGAATCCTAACATAATTGGTAGAATTTTACTCCCTC
Source organism: Larix kaempferi (assembly GCA_027924585.1). Classification (NCBI taxonomy): domain Eukaryota; kingdom Viridiplantae; phylum Streptophyta; class Pinopsida; order Pinales; family Pinaceae; genus Larix; species Larix kaempferi. Next base: position 8,914,154 of record BSBM01000311.1, read on the forward strand.
AACAATGTCCAAGGATGAGGATTTACAAAACTTAACCATACATGGCTTAAGGATGGGGATTTCAAAAATTTGATTTGAAACCGATGGGAAGGTCCTGAGTATAATGGTGTTGATTTGGCTATGATGATAATGTTTGAGAAACAAAAAAGATTCAATAAAGCGGTTTTTCAATGGGAGAAAGTTAAGAAGGAACATCTAAGACAGGAATTGCTGGAAGTGGAATAGAAATTGGAGCCTCATTATAATAATATCTTGTTTGATTTCTATAATACAATGGACAAGGAACAAATTACAAAATTGGAAGCTAGGAAAGCAGATATACTAAGTGTTGAGGAAGAAACATGGTGTTTAAAGAACAAATCTATTTGGATTTCACAGGGTGATGAATACAAATCTATTTGGATTTGACCATGTCCAATGCCACAAGTCCCCATGACTTGGATGCATAGTTCCATTGACAAACTATGAAGCCATGTGTGGTGCTTTATGGAATTATTAATGGCTTTGGATGCCTAAATAGTTTCTTTATGGCCAAAGGAATGACCCTCTTCTATAGAATGTCATCTGAAGACCCCAAGACACGTGTGTATTGCTTAAAACCACCTAATGGCACCAACATCTCCAATCATAGGCCAATTATACCTTTAAGAGACAATGTGTGATTGGTGGAGGAAAAATTCATAGACATTGATGGATAGAAGCTTCCTTTAGGGTCCTATGTTTAGATATTTTCCACTAACCACATTGAAATCCCTAAGGCCACAAGACCTAGATACATAGTGCCATGGATACCCCGAAAAAGTCATATGTGTGGTGCTTCGAGATATTGTTCATGGCTATGTATGTCTCAATTATTTATGAAGGTCCAAAGGCATGATCTTCCTCCCTTTAAATTCATTCCCAATTCCTTGATACATGTACATACTACTAAAAATCACCTAGCGGCACTAAAATCCTCAATCATAGGCCAATGATTCCCTCATAAGGCAATGTGTGGTTGGTGGATACAACTTTCTTAGCCCTAGATGGCTAGAATATTCCTTTAGGTCTTGAGCTTCATGCCTCCTCCCATGACCATGTTGAATCCCCAAAGTCCCCAAGACTTAGATATATAGAGCCATGGATGCCCTTTCATAGTCACACGTGGTATCTTAAGGAATTGTTCATGGTTTTGGATTCCTTGGTGGTTTCTTTAGGGTCAATGGCATGATATTTCCCTTAGAATGTCATTCACAAGGCATCAATACACATACATATTTCTCAAACCTTCCTAATGGAATCACCCTCTTTAATTATAGGTCGATGATACCCTCGGGATTCCATGTGTGGTTGGTGAAGGAAACCATCTTATCCTTGGATGGCTAAAATATTTTAGGGCCCAAGGTTCATATCTCTTCTATTAACCATGTCCAAATCCTCAAGGCCACAATACCTAGATACAAATCTCCATGGATACCTTTGAAAATCATGTGTGGTTCTTTGAGGCATTGTTCATGGTTCTATATGGCTCAATGGGTTTTTTAGATCCAAAGGCATGGTCTTCCTCTCTAGAGCATCATTCCTAAGGCCTTAAGACACCTACATACTTCTCAAAACCACATAATAACATTAATATCCTCAATCATTGGCCAATGATACCATCAAGAGGCCATGTATGGTTGATTGAGGTGATGTTCTAAGCCTTGGATGGCTAGAATATTATGTTAGGGCCATAGGTTTATGTCTCCTCCCTTGACCATGTCCAAGTCCCTAATACCCCAAGCCCCAAGACATGGATACATAGTGGCACAAATATCCATGCAAGGTCATGCATGGTGCATCAGGTATTGTCCATTTCTCTAGGCCTCAATGGTTTATTTAGGGCCAAAGGCATGGTCATTTTCCCTTAAACATCATTCACAATGCCTTAAGACATGTAGATACTACTCAAAACTACCTAATGGAAATGGCATAACCAATCATAGGCCAATAATACCCTGAAGAGGGCATGCATGGTTGGTGGAGGAAATCTTCTTATCCCTATTTGGATAGAAGATTCCTTTAGAGCTCAAGATTCAAGTCTCCTCCACTGGCCATGTCCAAGGCCCCAAGGCCACAAGACCTAGATACATAGTTCCATAGATACTTCTCCAAATTCATGCATGGTACTTTTAGGTAGTGGTCATGTCTCTATATGCCTTAATTATTGCTTGATGGCCAAAGGCATGGTATTCTTCCCTAGAAAACCATTCCCAAGGACCCGAGACATGTACATACTAATCAAAACCACTTAATGTTAACAACATATTCAATAGTAACTAATTATACCATTGGTAGGTTGTGTGTAGTTGGCAGTAGCAAACTTCTTATCCCTGGATGACTAGAAGCTTCCTTTAGGGGTGAAGGTTCAAGTCTACCCCACTAACCATGTCGAAGGCCCCAAGTCCACAAGACCTAGATACATAGTACAATGGATACCCATGTGAAGTCATGTATGGTGCTTTAAGACATTATTCATGGATTTAGATGCATCAATGATTTCTTTAGGGATGAAGGCATGGTATTCTTCCCTAGAACATCACTCCCAAGGTCCCGAGACATGCACATACTACTCAAAGTCACCTAATGACACCTCATCCTCAATAAAAAGCTAATGATACTTTTAAGAGGCCATGTGTGGTTGGTGGAGGCAACCTTGTTATGCCTTGATGGATAGAAGATTCCTTTAGGTCTCCTCCATTGACCATGTCCAAGGCCATAAACCTAGATACATATTTCCTCAATGGATCTGGTTTTCTTACTGGTTTCTTTAGGGATAAATTCATGGTATTATTCCCTATAATATCATTACCAAGGCCTTGGGACACCTAAATAAAACTCTTGATTTCCTCCTATGACTCATGTCAATGCCTTGAGATCTATCCCACTATGCAAAAACTCTTGATTGTGCCCATATCTAACTTTTATGCCAAAAATAGACTGTAAAGGGTATATGTTATGGTTCATGTCCTTGATAATTTCTCATTACAACAATAATATTATGTTAGGGTATACTTATTTCAAATTCTTCTCCAACCATTTTCTAAGACCCATCCCCAGTGCACAAAACCACATATTTCATCCCAAATCCCACTTTAATATTAATGATATACTATAATGTGTTTGATATCCTATGTGATAGTTTGAGTGATTGCTCTTAGCCCGAAATGCCTAAAACCTTCCTTTAGGGCCTAATTCATGCAATTCCTCCCATGGATATGTACAAGGTTCTCATACCTAGTGTCACTTACATGAACACTCAGATGCCAAGGATAGTGTTGGGAGTTCATGGGTGTGTTTTAAATCTTCCTCTTATGACAATATACAAAAAGCTAAGACCCATATATACTAGCAAAAGCCTTATAATGATGTCAATTTCCTCACTCAATGCTAAAGAATGCCCCTAATAGGTCATGTGTAGTGGTTCGAGTTATTGTATTTGGCCTTGGATGCATAAAATATTTTTTTTGGGACTAAGGCCTATGTTTCCTCCCTAAAAAATGTTGAGGGCCTAAACGCCCACATATAGTGCTTAACACCTCTTAGTTACATTAATACCCCCAATATTAGGCCAATGATACCCTTCAGAGTTTTTATGTTGTGGTTCGAGGTATACTTGTTAATCTTATATGCCTAGAGGTTTCCTCTAAGGTCCAGGGCCAGAGTTTCCTCTCTTAATCATGTATATTCCTTGAATACTTATACCTAGTTTTATGTCCTCCAATGCCCCCCATTATCTTTATTATAAGGCCATAAATCTTTTCAAAATGTCATTTATGTTGGCTCAACAGATCATTAGTATCCCTACTTCCCTAGAAGATTCATTTAGGTTGAGGTTTAGGTTTCTTCTCCTAACAAGGTTGAGGGTTAGTAGACCTATCGCTAGTGATCACAACTTATTATGGCATCAACATCCACACATAAACATTAAGAATACTCTTACAAAGACATGTGTTTTATCACCTTTCTTGGTCCTAGATTCCTAAAAGTTTCTTTTAGGGCCCAAGGTAGAGGTTTCCTCCCTTGAACATGTCCAAGGATTTGAGACCCATACCTTGTGCTTGAACCCTAATAATGATACTAATATCCATCAAGAAAATTAATAAGACCAATAAAAAGATAAACTATCGAATAATCAAATTTCAATTCAAATCACTTATATTAATTATTTATAATGATAATAAATTAAAAATGCTTGTCTTTAATTATTTGTCAATATTAAGAATCATAGGTATTTATTTGCTTGAATAATATTAAAAATGAGTAATTGAATTGAGTTATTTACAAAATAATTCTTTGTGAACTTCTTGTGTTAATGATGCAAAACCTCATAAATGAATCATGTGAGTTTATGTGTTTAAATAGTTTAAAAATAATAATTGAATTTGTTGTGATTGTGGTGTAAAACTTTATAAATTAATCATGAGCATTTAATTGAATGAAAAAAATTGAATTTATGTATTTACAAAATAATTATTTTTTAAGATGCTTATGGTGCAAATAATCATAATTAAATATGATTTGTACATGTCCATGTGACAAATATGCACTTAGCACCAGTATATGGTACTTGCCAACATGACATTTCTCTATGCTCATGATTCCTCTAGCCTAAGGCCTAAGATTGCTCTCTAGACCATGTTGACAACCATTAGACCTATCCATAGTAATTAAAGCCTTGTAATAGTGTCAATGCTCATACATAGAGGGTAAGAATAATCTTACGAAGACCTATCCATAGAAATTAAAGCCTTGTAATAGTGTCAATGCTCATACATATAGGGTAAGAATACTCTTACTAAGATGTGTGGTCCTAACCTTTAAGGTGAAGCTTTTAAAAAGTTTCTCTTAGGACAATAGGTAGAGGTTTTCTTTATTGACCATGTCCATAGATCTAAGACCCATGCCTTTTGCTAAAACCTAATAATGAAAATAATTTCCCTAAAGAAATTAATAAGATTAAATATTTTTAATTGGATAGTCAAATTTTAATTTAAATAATTTTTATTACTACTAATCTATACCACTAATAAATTAAAAATGGTTGTTTTTATTTATTTGTCAATTGTATTTATTTGTATAAATAGTATTGCAAATGAATAATTGGATTGATATATTACAAAATAATTTTTTTTGAACTTGTTGTGCTTGTGGTGCAAAACCTCATAAATGAATCATTCACCAATTTATTTATTTAAGTTTTATAAAATTGAATAATTGAACTTGTTGTTATTGTGGTGCAAAAACTGGTTGGTTGTTCATTTAAATTAATAAAATGAAAAAACTATTGAATTTACAATAGAATTATTTATATTTATGGTGGAAATCCTCATAATTCAATCCTAGCTGTAATTATAGTACATGTATATGTGACAAGTAATAACTTAGCACCACTTTTTGGTATTTGCCAAGGTGGCATTTCCCTTAACATGGATGAGGAAGAACTCAATTTCCAATAAAGTTAACAAATATAACACCATATTAACACCACAAAATATAAGTGGTGCTAATACCACCACCTTAACACCAGAAAATGTAAATGGTGTTAATAGCACCACCTTAACACCATGCAAATGTAAGTGGTGTTAATACCACCACCTTAACACCACAAAATATAAATGGTGCTAACTTGTGGTGCTAAAAGATGGTTTTTCTTGTTGTGAATCTGCTAGCTTGAGGAGAATATGCTAGCCCAGATCTGTAGCTGCTTTTGTTAGAAAAAGTGAAGCTAGAGGAGGATCCGCAGATCCGTAGAAAAAGTCGTTGTTTAGCCCTGTAAAAACGCTGAAGAAAATTGTGATCCGCAGATCCGCTGAAGAAGACGTTTGGGTGAAGGTGTTGCCGCCTAGTGAATACTTGCTGCTTGAAGAAAAGTCTAGAAGAGACGCCAACCCCATCTTTCTACATCATGAACTGCCAGAAGGTATTGAAATGTTGTGAGAAATTGCGTTGCAAATGTCTGTATTCTGATCGATTGCCTGGAAGAAAAGTTTGCAGATCCGTGTTTGAGGAACGCTGCCGCTAAGACCAGCAGTGAAGGAGAAAACTATTGTCTCCATTTTTTAGAGCCATCATTCTTTCTGGAGTCATTATGTGCATTACTGTCAAACCCCATTCTGTGCATTACTGTCACCGGTTTGCAGAAAGGCCACCGTATGTGAATTCGGTGCCATCGATGGAGACTTGTTGTCTTGAAAACGTTTAAAAGAAGTTGCGTGAGGATTGAGAAATTGGCGCCACTGCTGTTGGTGTGATAGCTCACTGCCATTATTATAAAAGAGCCACCGTTCTTCTTTGTAGAAAGGCCATCCTATGGGAATTCACTGCCATCGATAGAAAGCCGCACCATGTTTGAAGGTAAATGGTTTCACATCATAAATGTCTTTTTAAAAGTTGTATCAAAAATTGTATCAAATCGGTAAGAAAAAAAATTGTACATCATTGAGCAAAATATATTTGTGTAAGAGCGCAACTCGCAAGAAAGGTTTTGAGTCATCGTGGTCAACAAATTTGAGTGGGAGCTAAAAGTAGTGCTCATTAATGTAAGGCAAGACAAAATCTTGGAGTTCCTGTTTAGTAATGAGCATGATTTGATATTGATATGGGTAGTTATCACGTATGATTTTACAAAAGGAAAGTTGAGTCAAGTTGTAATGAATGGTTGGTATTTTTCTACCCAAGTGTCATGGTAAGGGCATAAGTATGATATGTGAAGAGAGGGTCACAAGGGTCACAATAAAGTCATTAATGAAGTGTCCATGTCAAATTGTAAAATGTCTTGGTCATTAGTGAAAATGATAATGTAATGGGCATAAGTTATAGTCAAAGTTCATGTTGAGAGATTATTGGAGTCAAGTCATATTAATGTTGAAGTTCAAAGTGAAGTCAATGACAAGTTAAGTGAGTTAAAGTCTAGTTTGTAAAATCATGGCATTGGTACGTCAATTAAGTTTGCCAAACCAAGGTCATAGGTTTCTTGTTGGACCTTGATCAAATCCAACAAGAAAACATATTCTATGCAACAATTGGTTAGTTGCATGAAAGATACAAAAAGCAAAGAAGAAGCAGTGAAAGATTGACTCTGCAGAAGACAAAGGTTGATAGAAGAAAAAGCAAAAAGACTCTAGTTGCAAAGCAAAATGTATGCATAGTGATGATATGTAATGGGCTTATGTAATGGGTTTAAAGCATGCTTATTGTACCTGAGATGAAGTGTTGTAATGATGCAAGGGGTGCATGATCGGTTGTACCCGACACCCTAATGTTTTTGGTCCAATTTTTAAAGCTTAGCCATAGGCAAGCAGAATTCCCCAGGTTGTTGTAAGACTTGTCCGTGTTGTTCAGGCATATGTGTTGTGGTGCAAAAGTTATCCTCTTCTGCAGATAGAGGATGTGGCATCAAGTTGTGGAATTAACCACTATGAGAGGTACGAGGGTGACAGGTGTACCCGTATGCTAGCTTGATGATAGATTGAAGAAGATGAATCTTCAATTGAAGGGGGAAATGTGAGTTAATCTCAGAGTGTTTAGATTTTCGAACCAAGTTATGTTTAAGAGAAAGTTTAGCATGTTGATGAACCATGTAGGTGAAAAGTATTCCTAGAGAACTAGCGAGTACAACGGATGGCACCCATGTATCTCGATAGATGGATTGTTTTTTATATGGACATCAATGATTGATTTTATGCAGGTACAAAAGAAAAAAAAGCACAAAGTTTGAGGATAGAGCCCATAGTGAAGAAAGCCCAAGCAAGTCTATGCAATGAAAAATTGTTTCCCCATCGTAAGGTTCATGGTCATCCGAAACCATTTGTATGTGAGGTTCGTGGTCAACCAAAACCACTTGTTGTAATAGATGAAAGTTCGTGGTAAGCTAGAAACCACTGATGTGATGCATGGTTCATGGTAATCCGAAACCACTAGAGAATTGAAATGGTTAGGGGTAAGCCGCAAAATCCCAAGGTGATTTTTGATGAGGGAAAGTCCATATAATGTTCAGCAGCACACTAAAGCCAAGTGAAGACAACCAAATGTGGACATGACCTAGATAAGGACCAAGACAACCAAAAACAAGAAAAAGGAGCAAGCACATTGATACAAGATATCATTTCATTAGAGAGCGTATCAACAATGGTGAGATATATGTTGAATTTTGCAAGTACGAAGATCAGTTAGCAGATATATTCACAAATTCATTAGCAAATGAAAGATTTGAACATCTAAGAAACAATTTGGGCATCATTAGAAAGTCAAGCTTAAGGGGGAGTGTTGAAAATGTAAGCTTGACTGAGCCGACAACAGCCACTGTCCAGCCGCAGCCGTCCAGTCGTGCAGCCACCACTGTCAGCCAACCAACCGTCCAGCCATCCAGCTGCTAACCCAGCCGTCCAGCAGCCAAATGAATAGTACACACAATGTAGTAGAACTTGCTATAAATCTATCATGTCATAGTTGCAAGAGAGAGACTTGTGAATGTAGCTTGTTCTGCAGAATAAAATTCTGAGCAGCAGCTCATCTATTTCTATCTATAAGCAAGTTTCAGTTTACTCTCTCTCATTTTGTGTTTTCATCACACTTAGTGCAATACTTATCCGATCGCAGCCTATGACATTATTCACACAACAATTCCATCAACGACTCCAAGTCTCCATGCAACAATGGCTTGAAAAATCCACCGATTTGAGTTCGTAGTTACCAATGAAATGTAGAGAACATAGAGAGTATGAGCCACAGGATACCAAAAAACAGTGTAAGAGAATCATGATGAAAATACTACAAGGCTTCTTGCTAACCTCATAACTAAAAATGCTTTCAAATCTATAATAAACATGAATTATCTGGGTTAACTGGAACCTCCTCATGATTGTGAAAAGGGTGGATGCTAGTAAGAGGGATTGCCACTCACAAGGGAAAATTAGGGTTTCCAATCTCTCCAAACAATAACTTGATTGTTCACGTAGGTGTTCAATATGGAGATCTCACGCACAGTTGAGAGGTAGATTCATGGATGGAGATCTAACGGTTTGGATGATAGCGTGTAGAGAGAATAATCAATACGCAGAAGAGAGCCAATGCAAGTGCATGTGTAACACTCGGGTCGTGAAGATACTACAATAGTTAAAATCATCATTACTCTAATTAGGGTTTTGCAAAAAACAAATTGACTACCTCATTGTAGGTGTGAATAGGTATGGAAGAGCTGAATGGAAGAGGTAACGTACAACAGAACACCAGGCTTTACAAAATTGGAAAAAATTTCAGAAATGCCTTCAGGTCTGGAGAGTAGAAATGCACAAAGAATGTGTCATATCACACATTAGGAGCAATCTCATAATTAAAGGAATTAGTGCATAGGCCACAGGTCAACAACGATGCTAGCATGCGGTACTGAATAGAAAGGGGAGACTGTAGGGCTGAAAGGCAGGAGAATATGGTAGATTAGCATAGGCCATATAGATTGTAATAGATCTGATACCATTGTAGGGGTCCCAAATGGGAAAATAGGCAAAAAATTCATGAAGACAAGAATATAGGCATGAAAGCACATTAATTCTCATTAATTAATTGTACATATATACGAGAGAATTGACCCTTGGGTTTCAAATTCCAAAGTGGATTCTTTGACTCCCAAAGTCTCTTCCCATTCACCAAGGACTTTTGGTCTTCTCATGTGAGTAGGGAGTTTAACAATACAAGATTTTCCTAACACCGAGGATTAGGCTCCAACAAATATTCAAGTAATCCGACCGACCATAGATAGGAGCACAAAATGGCATAAGATCTACTGACTATTTGGGAGGAATGAGTACATGTGAAAGGATAAACAACCCAAGATTTACATATCTATATTATACTTGGAAATCATAAAACAATTACCACAAAAGGAGAATTTGGTTCCAACATCAAGCGCATGTAGAGAATATGGCCAAGCACCATACAAAGCGCGGTTGTAAGAATTTTGATATTTACTTGCAAATTCATAGGAAGGGAGAATTCATTGCTACCCTCCAACACTTGGACGGACCTTGGTGTGTACTTGGACAATTTTTCTCTCAACTCATGTAACTTTTTGGATCTTCTAATAGAGAGGTGTTGGGAGGCATTCATATCATACTTTGGATAACTAGAAATTTCAGTTGATTGAATATAAGTAGATGGGTTGGTTAATTTAGGACGAGACATAATTGTTTTGGCTTCCAAATTTTCCAAAACTTAACATAGGGAAGTGTTGTTACGTGTCTTTTCTATATCACCTATTGTATTTTTTACTGTAGTAGGGAGTATTAGACCATCAACATTGGGTAATCAATCATTGGTGTAATGGGTGAGTGTGACACACCAAGGGTTATCCTTCAACCCTTGACATTTTGAACAATCACATACTACTCGGGTGTCATAAAAGAGATCCAGTTCATGATGAATTACCGTCAAGGACCCACGATTGCGGCTTGAAGATGGCATGTTAAAATTGGTGGGGTAAAGCGGCTGCCCATTTTCATCTATGAATTGCTTGCAGTATCTTGCTCCTAATAAGAGCTTACAATGTTTTGCAACTAGTGGAATATCTTGTGCATCTGAACTCGATCCTGAATCAAGATCCTGCAATATAGAATACATTGATATTTAGATTCACATGGATAAGTAACATAAATTCAAATAGATAATCAAAATATAAATAAAACCTGAACTTACTGGAGATGGAAATAGAGAACTCGTCGAACTTTGAACAAGATGGAATGAGATGGAAAGTTTGAAGAATTGTCCATTTGATACTATAACCTTTTCCCCCTACATTTGAGCCAAATCAACAATCAATATATGTCTCTACTGTCCTAAAATATTTTTGAGAACCATATCGCAATCTAACTTTCTATATATTTTGGAAACCATTTTGTAAGAATAAGGTGAGTTTAAGTAACATATGTATACTATAAAATATTGTAATTGGTGTGGTTTAATCCTAAAAGAACATTTGAGAAAAAGATGAAATTTTAAGTAGAAACATCAAATCATAGGATTTTTAAATTCAAATGGTGCGCCATATCACTAAAAATGCACCGGTTCAACTTTAACATTGTGACGCACCGGGGAGGTAGCACAACGAACGCATCATATGTCAACATCCGCAAAATCCCCCACAAAAGAAAATATATTCTATATTTGATAGTGGATATTTATTGATGCATTTTACAAAATTATTCATACCAGCGTGTTCCCTCTCTACACGCGTAGTAGTGCAGCATAATTTGTATACGCACCGAAGCATGATATATGTTTGTTTGTTTGTTTATATATATATATATATATATATATATATATATATATATATATATATATATATATATATATTATTTGGTTATGCAGTTCTGTGTTAAACTTCAAATGCACTGGTGCGGTTAATGCATATACGCATTGATGTGACATAATCTTAAGCACACCTCAATGCCGAAAGCAAAATTAAAAAATCACACAAGTTAGTTTTGCCCTAAACTAAAAATGGGGCTAGAATTTTAATTTTGAAACCTAATTCAAAAATGTGTTTAAAAATAAACATCCTAAACATAATTTAATTCTTTTCTCAAAATTTCGAGGGGAGAGTTTTGGAAGAGAGACTTACATAGAAGGAGTTTGGAGCAACCAAATTATTCTGAGGATCGAAATTTGTTAGGTGTGGTGAATCAATTAAAACCCCGCATAGTAGAAGTTTCAAGTATGTAAAATATTAATATCGATCTTATTATCCTATTTAGAGTTTAACTAAATTTAGAAAAAAAACTTCATAGTTAACTTCAATGTTGCAACCCTTATTTTCTCGTTGTTTCTTTTCATTTTATATGGTTGCAAAAGTTTACATTAGGGTTTAAATCCCTCTATAGTTTTACAATTACGATTTTTCTTTTTAGGGAGTTTATATTTAATGAGTTTGTGATTTTATATAGAAAGAGATGGGTGCGATGGGGCCACTTTTTTGGTCGAATCCAAAATATTGTCAACCCTGTGAGGTTTTCTTAGTTTTTTTTTCATTAAAAAAACGATTGCGTCATTTTTGGCATGTTTATATAAAATAAACGCACTAGTGGTTTTTGAGTAATAGCACACCAATAGCGCTCGGCCTACCATTGTATTTTATTTTCTAAAAAAAACAAAAGAAAAATTCTCAGTTTTCAGTGTGACGGTATTGCATTAATGTACCAATGCATTTATATTTATAACGCACCAGTAATGCCAACCGCACCATTTAATTCTCTTTTTCCCTAAAAACATAAAATAAGTTTTTTGGTTTATGGTGTGCCAGTTTTGATATAACATACATGTGTTTTTTTGTACTAAACGCACTAATGCGTTTTATGTACTTAAGCGCACCAATTTCATACTTGTGTTTTTTAATTATGTAATTAATTTGTATAATATAGTTGATAGCTTCTTTATTTAAAGGTCTAGGTTGTTTATTGATAGAAAATGCATGATAATAGTTCGATGAACAACAATTATAGTCGACACAATGTGAGCACATCCAAAATTGCGAATAAGGCAAGTGCTCTTTATTTTTTGTATTTAAATTAATCTATTTGAATTATTTGTAAATTGCACTAATATGTATTGGTTAATGTGTGACATGCAGAGCTAAAATATGAGGAAGATAAACAACATTCTTGGCAATTTAAGTGCAGAAGAGCGTAAAACAGTGATGGAAAAATTGCAGAGGGATGAATTATGTGAATAAATAATATATCAATATGAATTATTTCTTAGATTTTGAGTAACAATGTACTTAATAATATTCGCTAATATGTTTCAGATAATATAATTCACATATGTTGAATGTTATGCAGGTACTGAAAACAAAAAAAGTGAATGTCATCATAAGAAAAAAAATTATGGAAGATGCAAATGATGATGAATTGGTCCTTAGCTCATTTAGAGTGGTGTTGGAAGTTAATAGGAGGAAACACTTTTATAAAACTATGAGGTATATAGTGGAAATATTATATAGACGTACTTTTCAGTTGGAGTACATAAATCAATCAAATGCTTCCAAGAATCAAGTCATATGTAAAATACAAGAGGCATTTCTAGAGCAATGGTCAATGAGACCTATCAGACTTGCAATAGAAAAAACATACAACAACAAAGTAGAATCATTCAAAAAGTAATATTCCTAAACATGTTTATGTATAAAATGTATCTACTACTACAAAGCATTCATTTAATAATTTTAATTATGCTATATTTATTTTTCATATCAATAGAAAAATAATTTAATGTCATTTTACATTTTTCAGGAAGGTTATGAAAATATCAAAGGATAAACGAGGTGATATGCAAAATGTGCTTGTAGGGATGTCCAAAAAAGTGTACAAGAAGATGGTAAGGGAAATGGACATAATTGCATCACAGGAGGAGCCATCTCAACAACAACATTCTTCAAATGTATGAAATCGTTGATTTTTTTGGATTATGTACATCTAATTAATTAATTCAACATTAAATATTAATTTTCAATTGTTTTGTTGCAAACAAAATGGAACCCATTCAACACATAAGATGAGAGGACAAGGAAAAATGGGGTCAATAGCAAAGTTTGTGAGTAGTTGTGATTTCCTTATAACAACTTAAGATTTCATAGTGGTTGTGATATATATATATATATTCCATTGGCCATCCTTGGATGCCTTGAAATAGGTAACACATACAAAGAGGAGCCATCATAAGAATTGATTGACATTGAGTTAAGCAAGGGTTGTGAGTATATGTTGGTGTATCAAAAATTAATTGTGGAATTTGTAAGTATCTATGTTCTTTTACTTATCTCATTGTGTAATTAATAGAACAACGAAAATCCTTTATGTTAAATCTATGATTTATTATAGGGTATAAAACTTGCAGGAAACAAAGTATGGGGTGTAGCCAACATAAGAGTTATTGATAGATGACATGAGACATTGTTTTGAAAGAATGTGTGACATTCAAGATGAATTATTTCTCTGGTACGTCGACTTTCAATTGACATTCATGTATATTGTCTATTTTAATTTTTAGTCTTCCCAGCAGTATTGTAGATACACTCAGTACACTTTATTCATATGTTTGCATATGGAAGCTGAAGAAGAATAAAAAAATCGAGGTAATCAACAAAACATTCGGCCAAATGACCCATGTGATGCAAGTGGCTTGAGCACTGATAACAGTTCTAGCGAAGAATGATTATCCATATATTTTGGATATTAATGCAAGTTGTTGTATATTTTGAAGTAATTGTCTGTGAAAATCAGACGTTTTGTATAATGTACTTGACATAGTGTCTGAATTGAAAGACAATAGGTTACTAATTGTTATTGGAAAATATACTCGAGTAGACGCGAGCCAAATCTCCCTAGTTCAATTTGAATCTAGAACAAATAGGAACAGAACATAAAGCTACTTTCCTAGATCAGATTAGAGATTGCGTAATTAGATGTATTACCTTCATATTTGTAGATATTTCTCCTTGTTACTTCTCCAAGATCCGTGGTTGTCATATCTGTAGCTGCAAGACCTGTCAAAACATGTAGAGACAAAAACAAGCAGTAAAACATATCTAAACACTAACTGGTCTAAGTAAACGGTTAAGGAAGTAAACTATAAACATCATCAACACAACGACATTTATGGAAAGAGTTTATATTACTGTATAAAGAGTGGGAAATACAAAGTAGAGAGATGATTACAACCCAAGCATTAACGTTGCAATCTTCCTCCAAAAAACCAAGCCAATGCCTCCAAAGGAAATGTATGCCTCCCAAGAGATGGATAGGGATCGTCTACAGTAATTGTACTAGCATGTAAGTGTTATAGACTTCCTCCCTTTGGAATGGAGAGGAGCTTTGTAGTTATAGGACCAAGTGGATAGAGTAGGTTGAGGATCATGGGGAGAGGGATAAGGGATCCTCCCTTGAGGTTAGGGAACCGTAGGACAACTCTCCTATGAGTTAGGAAAATGGATCCACCTCATCCAACTTCTAGAAATCGCTCGAAAGCCACCTTTATCCAAATTAACCAATCCCGACGCAAGTTGCATGAGGGAAACTTGCGCTTGAGAGGGGAAGTGCAGGCTGCACAAAGGTAGCCTGAGCCACCGATGTAGTCTACCAAAATGCATCTTGCGCCTGACCTAGTTGGGTGCTTCTTGCTCAAATACAACCTGTGCCGACCCAACTAGACATCGTGGACAAAGGGCATAAACTTGCTCTAAATTACTTCTTGAACAGAGAGAACTTTAGGGATTTAGGAACTGAGTTGACATGGGTCTCATGACGATGAGATTTAGGTGTAACAAAATGCCCCCCAAAGCATGAAGCTGAAAAAACAAGACAGGTGAAGTGCTTTGAAAGATGGATGGAAAGGAATTGCAGGATGGAAGATGCTACTGCAGTAAAACTGACTTTGAGATGCAAGTCTCATATGACGCATAACATGGCTGTTGACCAATACAATGCAAATCCATGGTAGTAGAGACTGACTGAACACAATCATGGCTACTAGACACAAGCATAGATCCATGATGAGATGATAACACAACCACGACCAATACAAAGTGGATCCGTGTAATATGATTCAAACTATATCCATCGCAACCTGGATAAGATATGATTTTCCCCAGGGTCTTCAAGCCGAAACCGAAATGATACGAATCTATCCATGTGATTACAATGTCTTGGAGTCGAACATGGTATAAACCACTTGATTATCGGTCATTAATGTATACCGTTAACAAATGCGAGGGAAATTACCATTGATGTCAATGATCCCCAAGGTATCGTAGTACATATCACCGAGTGTGAATAAATGAGTTGAGGTCGAACACTCAATGAAATATTTCAATCAAGAGCCAATGATGTAACTCATGTTGAAAGAGAGGTAACCTGCCATTAAGGCATGCAGGCCCAAGGTACTTGATTGGTTTCTAGATTCAATCCCTAGATGATGTGTTGAAGTCGAAAAGGATGAATCTGTTGAAGGAGGGCCATGATGAATCCCCCATCATCGACACGAAAATTGATAACAGATGTTTGGAGTAGATTGGTAGAGTAATATGCAAGACTGACTCAGGGTAGACCAACATGATGGAAGGTGTACTGACTGCAGATGATGAGTAATGAACATCTCTTGAACATGGGTATGGCATGACTTGGTAGTATAGACATTATGAGAACGACACCAACCCCCAATGCGACTGATAGTGGAAGCATTCTTTGGATGACCCAAAGGAGTGACAAGACTCATGAAATCAGTATGACTCGAAGACAAACAGATTACCCAAGTATGGAATGCAAATGAAAATGAGTGCCATGTTCAAGAGCGACTATGTACTTCCATGAATTATAGTGTAACACAAAATCTTTCATTTTCGCCATCATGATTGATGAGTGCCTCATTTGTTTTTTAACGAGCTTGAGGAGGGTAAACAAATGCTCGGTATAGCTCATCCCATGGATGAGTCCAATCCCAAATGTTTTGCGAACCTAGGAAAGGAGGGGTTCGTCCCATGACAGGCCCTTCAATGTTGAATTTTAACGAGTCCATAGAAGGTAAACTCAACGTCATTTCATGTCTAGAGAGCCTGAAAAGAACTAAAGAAGACTCCGATAGGTCCTTTTTCGTAAAGTTAGCCTCTTCGCCTAGAAAAGGATAAAACAACGCAAGAGAGGACTCTTCCAGTCATGATTGGCTGGAGTATTCCTTTTTCATAAGTAGTACCTGCTGGTCCGAAAAAGGGGTAAAATATCACTAGAAAGATGATCATTCAAATACTTTTACAAGCATGAATGCATCAAGTTCACTTGGCAATCTTTTCGTATTTCGAGAACCTGAAAAGAGCTTAAAGAAATACTCCGAGGGGTTCCTTTTTCGTGGGAGTTAACGAGCCCGAAAAAGTGATAAACTATAACTCGGTGACGTTTTCTCATCATTTTACGAGCACGAGAAAGATCAAAGAGACAACTCGGTGTCATTAATAATTGAATTTTACAAGTGAAATAATGACATAAAAATGCTCAATGAGTTGTTCATACCTGATAATATGTGCGAAATGACTACAAACGTGAAAAAACAGCATTAGTAAGGTACTTAACTTCACCTGCAAGCTTCGAAACTAGGTCAAATTGATTAACCAAGTATAAATAATTCCAACTATAGTAAAATAACCCATAATGGAATAAATTAAAAAAGGAATATGCTCTTTTTAATATAAAATAGGGTAAACAGTGAAAATCAATTACCATTGTTTTTTTACCAAGTTGGAGAGGTGAAAAGTGCCATTTGGAGCCATTTTTCTTTTGCTGATTCCAAGAGCTGTGATTGACCATTTCGAGCACCGTTAGCGACAGGTAACCCTAAACTTAGCCTTTTAACTTTCCAGTGGACTACAATTTTGTTTTTTCTTCATTTAATTTAGTTTTGGGCTTATTATGTGGGGGGATTTGCGCTCGCTAGTTGGTGCAATCCCCCCTTTCGGGAATTGTGTCATGCATGCTCCAACGCAAATCCCGAAAGCGTATCCTGCTCTGGCGGCGCTCTGTCCGCAAGGACGGGTTGCACCGGCGCAAACCCACAAATCAAACTCAAAACCCAACCCAAACAAAAAATTTTGGATTGTTGAGGAAGGTCCTAATGGTGTTTAAATGGCCTTTTGGGAAAGTTTGCAGTGACTAAAATGGTCCTCAAGTGGGGAGAACGCGAGCACGAGCTTGAAGACGCATAAGCTGAAAATGACCCTCAATGCATAGCCACAATGAGGAATTGTGGTTTGCTTAAGTACTTCTGAGTGTTGGGAATGAGGGCCCAAGTACCATTGCTGACATATATGATCCAATGTTGAGATCCAGTACTGCAACACTTTCATATTGGCATGCACACATTGAGCATAGATGTCGAGGACATCTACTTTCTGACAAGGTTGTCCCAACAGGGGGACCCTGTGTCCTTGACTAGATCGCGAGGAGGTGATCATACCGTGGACGATGTGATTGATCAGTGGTGCACTCTAGGCACTCAGATGATTGGTGGGAAGATTCACATTAAGGATGTTCGAGACCAAGCTCTACGCACTGTGCTCTTTACCATAGTGAAGGTGGCTAGGAGTCGATCTGCTCATCTGGTGAGAAAATCCCAGATGATGTATGCTGAGGAGTGCATGGCTCCCACTGTGTTCAACTAGTGTGATGCTCTCCTCACTAGTCTATGGGGTCAACTGACCAAATGCCGGCGTGGGGCACTGAAGCGATTTGGTTACGGTTCAGTGGTGATATCGTTCTTGTTGGAGCGAGTGCCCCACTTACGTCCGCAAGTAGACCTTGATGATCGAGATATTCGAGATCCACATATGACCAGGTGGTCTGAGGTGATGGCCCACCATGGTGGCGAGGGTCCTATAATTATCTTCAACACAAGTTTCTTCACATGGCTGACGGGACAGCTCCTCATGGTGGAGGACTATCTATATGATGGAACAGACTTCAGAGAGGACCCTGACCTGACGCTTCCTAAGGGATCCCATTGGGGTGATATTGGTAAGAACAATTACTGCTTGTGTTCTTTTCATTTTATGTATTTATGATTTTTTGGAGTAGTGTTGATGACTTTCAAACGTTTGATGCAAATGTGGGTCCGTCGCGACCTGTTGGAGTCTCCCTCATCGCGTGGAGAGGGGCAGTGCTGGACATAGGTCCTGCAGCCCGAGATGCCATCGAGGAGATGGAGGAGGTCGAGGAGAACCTCCGCAGGATGACCCTGGACATCCCGGAGCCAGGTGTACATGACCTACCCCGTCGCTACCAGAAGCTTACGGTCGGGGTGTCTTTGCGTTTCGGCACGCTGCTTCAGAAAGTGGCGAGGGCCATAGTCTGCTATCATGAGAAACCTAGGGATTAGGCTCATGTTTTATATGTGTATACTGAAAGCTATGAGCTTCATATTTTGTAAAGAGGACTCTTACTGAAAGCTGTATGCTTCATACTTTTGTATCAGCATTACCACTTTTGTACTTTGTACCGATTTATATATTCAAACACTATTGGAGGCTTTTATACATATTATGTTCTATAGGTGATAAATGGGATCTTGTTTACTTGTTTTTTCTTATACAATGGATGATTTACATGTCATGTCTATTCTTTTTTTACTTTATGGATATCTTATGTGTGTGTAATGTACCAATCTAGAATAAAATTGGCCATCGAGTCATCAACCGTGTTCATGTCTTGTGGAATGTGCAGGTATTGAACAGATTCAAAGGACCTTTTCAGGATAAGAACTCGTCAAAAAAGATGGAGTAGAGTGGGGTCACGAATAGCGTAGATCCGGTTAAGATGTGAAACCACTAGTTGTGAATCCAGATGGATAACAATGTGGGTCATACCCAAGGAAAGAGCGTTGGTTAGGGTTCCAATCACCGCATGATATTCCGTAGCATTGTTGGTTGTGTATCCTAGACAATTTCCTCTTGAGCTAATAAACTCTCCTATAGGGGAATAGAGTACCAAGGCTGACGAAGCAAGGTTACGGGTATGCCGGCTGGCGCCGTCTACGAATCCATACCAGGTTTCCATCTGCACATGTAGACAAAACATGGTATAAGTAGAGAAACAAAATCTCAGCACACTAAAACAAAGCGTCACACCACACAAAACACACGCCATGTACAGTATATACAAAATACTTATGCATGAAAAACTTAGGAATTGTACCTCTTCAAGTAGATCCCATTGCGAGGCTCTCCCAGAGATATTCCATCGTAATCCTCTAGCTCGTATGCTCCCTTCTCCATAACATGTCTCACAATGTATGGTCCATGCCACATAAACTCAAACTTACTTATCGTGTTTTTGGTCATATGTGAGGACCAAATCACCCTCGTTGAAGACACAAGGTTTCACTGACTTATCATACTGATCTTTGATGCATTTCTTATGTGCCTCATTGGAAAGCGCAGCATCGCGGTGGGTATTGTCGAGTTTTTCTAGGTAAAGGAAGCATTCTTCCTCGGTAGTGGTGTTCGGGAGAAGCTCAATTGCGAGTTTGAGAGATGTTATCTCGCACTCTATGAGTAGGACTACCTCCAATCCATAAACTAACTGGAAAGGTGTGAATCCAGTGGCAGTCTTGACTGAGGTCTGGTATGCCCATAGTGCGGAAAAGAGCATGTTATGCAATTTTGATTTATGTGTACCCACCATGCGTTGGATCATGGTTTTCAAGACCTTATTGATGGCCTCTACTTGTCCGTTGGACTGTGGATAGTAAGGGGTTTAGTTTTCATGGTGAAAACCCAATCTGGTGCTCAATTCGTCTACCATATGGTTCTGGAAGTGAGATCCATGATCGGTGACTATGGCTTGTGGAACTCTGAACCGTGCAATAACATGGTTGAACATGAAGAGTGCGGCGGTTTTGTCATCTTCGTTGTATGTAGGCATAGTCTCGTCCCATTTAGTAAAATAATCCACGACTACTATGATGTAACCATGCCCCCGATCGAGGTAGGCTTATAGTGCATGAAATCTATGCCCCATTTTGCAAAGGGGCCGACAGAAATAACTAGGTGCAAAGGGGCTGGATGGGAGCGCTTTTTCAATTGAGAGCGCTGGCATGGAGGAAACTTCTTAACAGCCTCAATACAGTCCTTGAATATTGAAGGCCAGTAGTATCATGCGCATAGTATCTTCTGGGTTGTATCCATCCCAGAGAGATGACCTCCACAAGCCCCAGCATGACAGTCATTTAGTACATGTTCATCCTCCTCGTGTGTCAGACAACGTCGAAGAATGGAATCAACACCACAACGATGTAAGGTATCGCTAATGATCAAGTAATACTTGGCGTGGTGGTGTATACAACGACGATCGTCATGAGACAATTGGGGTTTGAACCATTGGGTTTGAAGATATAAGGTGATATCTCCATAGCATGGGTCATACGTGCCGATGAGAAACAACGACTCATCTAGGAGAGAATCGTTGGGCTCAGATCGTGAATCAACATGGAGAAGATCACGGATGAGTTCCGCAAACACCAAAGATTTCTTGGACTTGGATTTCTCGAAAATGAGATCAAATTCTTGAAGTATCATGATCCAGCGTGAGTACTTTCCCCCAAGCACTTGACATGTCAGAACGTGGTACATGGGGTTCGATTCAACAATTATGGTAGTGGTGCGGAGCAGTATATAATGACAGAAATTTTGGACGGCAATGATTGTCGTGAGATCGAGCTTCTCGACATGTGAGTAATGCGTTTCAGAGTCAACAAGACCCTTACTGAGGTAATAGATCACATGTTCCTAGGAATTTTTGTCCTCCTGAACTAAGACCATGGCGATCGTGGTGGAAAATGCGGCAAGATAAAAGATATAATCCTTGTAGTAATTGGGCAATTGGAGCATAGGGCGAGTACTCACGCTGGATCGTGATACTTGAGGAATTTGATCTCCTTTTAGAGAAATCCAAGTCCAAGAAATCTTTGGTGTTTGCAGAACTCATTTGTGATCTTCCCCATGTTGATTCAGGATCTGAGCCCAATGATTATCTCCCAGATGATTCATTGTTTCTCATCATCACGTCTAACCCATGGTATGGAGATATCACCTTATATATTCAAACCCAACGGTTCAACCCCCAACTGTCTCATGACGATTGTCGTCGTATACGCCACCATGCCAAGCATTACTTGATCATTAGCGATACCTTGTATCGTCGTGGTGTTGATTCCATTCTTTGATGTTGTCTGGCACACGAGGAGGTTGAACACAAACTGAATGACTATCATGCTGGGGCTTATGGCGGTCATCTCTCTGGGATGGATACAACCCAGAATATACTACGCGTGGGATAATACTAGCCTTCGATATTCAAGGAATGTATCGAGGCCGTTAAGAAGTGTCCTCCATGCCAACACTTTCAATCGAAAAAAGTGCTCCCATCTAGCCCCTTTACACCCGGTTATTGTCTTCGGCCCCTTTGCAAAATGGGGCATAGATTTCATGCATTGTAACCCTAGCTAGGCCGGGGGGCATGGTTACGTCATAGTAGCCATGGATTATTTTACTAAATGGCCCGAGGCTATGCCTACATACAACAAATACAAAAAAACCGTCGCACTCTTCATGTTCAACCATGTTATTGCATGGTTTGGAGTTCCACAAGCCATAGTCACCGATCATGGATCTCACTTCCATAACCATATGGTAGACGAATTGAGCATCATATTGGGGTTTTGCCACGAATACTCAACCCTTACTACCCACTTTCCAACAGACAAGTAGAGGCCATCAATAAGGTCTTGACACACATAAATCAAAATTTGGGGGTTGGATAGACCAAGCACCAAGTTTGAAATACCAACACAGGCTGTGGTTAGGCCTAGAGCGCCTGATGCAGAATGTACATAGGTATCTAGCGCTGGCAGCGCAAGTTGTCAGATCAGGCAAAGCGTCGATGGTGCAGGATGCTCAAAGGCAGATTGCGCTCTGGAGGGACAGGCGCATTGGATTCACTACCAAGGTGCATCAAGCGAATAACCCAATGCAAATAATGAAAAATCTCCAAACAATGACTAATCAAATGATTGATAATGATTCAAACAGACCCAGAGAAAGTCGACAAACTCTTAAAGAAAAGAATTTTATGGTGAAAATAGCCTCATGAGGAAAAGCAATGGCTCATTAAAAAATCAAAGAATAACACATTCAAACTTGAAATTAAAACAAAGTATGTCCCCAGTATCATCTCCATATTTTTTATTGGACAATCTACTAGAGCGGACACGAGCCTGATCTCCCTAGTTCAATGTGAATCTAGAACAAATAGGAATAGAACATACAGCTACTTTCCTCGATCATATTAGAGATTGATTAATTAAATGTCTTACCTTTATATTTGTAGATCTTTCTCCTCGTTATTGCTCCAAGCTCCGCAGTCATCAGATCCGTAGCTGCAAGACCTATCAAAACATGTAGAGACAAAACAAGTAGTAAAACATATCTAAACACTAACTAATATAAGTAAACGGTTAAGGAAGTAAACTATAAACATCATCAACACAACAACATTTATGGAAATAGTTTATATTACTGTATAAAGAGTGGGAAATAAAAACTAGATAGATGATTACAACCCAAGCCTTAACATTGCAATCTTCCTCCAATAAGCCAAGCCAATGCCTCCAAAGGAAATGTATGCCTCCCAAGAGATGGATAGGGATGTTCTAGGGTAATTCCACCAGCATGTAAATGCTATAGAATACCTCCCTTTGGAATGGAGAGGAGATTTGTATTTATAGGACCAGGTGGATAGAGTAGGTTGAGGATCATGGGGAGAGGGATAAGGGAACCTCCCTTGAGGTTAGGGAACCATAGGACAACTCTCCTATGAGTTAGGGATATGGATCCATCTCATCCAACTTCTAGAAATTGCTCGAAAGCCACCTTTATCCAAATTAACCAATCCCGTCGCAAGTTGCATGAGGGCAACTTGTGCCTGAGAGGGGAAGCGCAGGCTGCACAAAGGCAACCTAAGCCACCAGCGCAGTCTACCAGACTGCATCCTGCGCTTGACCTAGTTGGGCGCTTCTTGCTCAAATACAACCTCCGCAGGCCCAACTAGACATTTTGGACAAAGGGCATCAACTTGCTCTAAATGACTTCTTGATCAGAGAGAACTTTAGGGATTGAGGCACTAAGTTGACATGGATCTCATGACGATGAGATTTAGGTGTAACACTAATAAGTGTAACAATTACATACATGTTGGAATTTTTATTATTATGGACTTTATGTTGTTCTATTTTGTATGACAAAGGGCCTCTTATTGATATATAATAAAATAAACTTTTTTATTCTATTGCATTCTCCAATTTCATTGTCAATTGTTACATGTGAAATTGTAAATTGGTAATTAAATGTATGGATGAATAAATATTACAATAGATGATAGAATCTATTATTTTAAAAATTAATATAAACAAATACAATAATTAAAATTGAAATGAATAGTACTGTACAAAATATTTTAATTTCTAATGAATAATGGAATTAAAAAAAAAAGATATTCCACTGCAATTCCAGTAGTAACTGTTCAAAAAATCAGCTATGGCATTTTTTATAGTTACTTCCGCATCGGTGCGTTTGGTCAAATGTTACACCCCGGTGTGTTTGTTTGAATGGCATGTCCCGATACTCTAATTTATATTAACTGCACCATTAAATTTTAAAAAAACACGAATTAGTCACATTTACCAGGGTGTTTATCTTTATTAATCGCACTAGTGCTTTTCAATTGTTAAAACTCACCAGTGCTTATTATTATAAAATGCACAGGTGCGCTATGATAAAGAGCACTGTTAAATTTTAAAAATATAGAAAAATTTTGATGCATATGACGTAACATATCGCTTTGTTATAGTATGTAAGCACCGATGCTTTTAATCAATACGTAAGCATTGGTGTTGGTTTGGTTACACCATTTCAGTGCGTATATTGTTTTAAAGCACTGGGGCGGTGCTAAATTTTGGTGCGCTATGGTTATCTATGTGTTGGAGTGCGCTTGTACATATCATTTTTGTCATATTGCATCGGTGCATATTAGTATGTTACACACCGGTGTGTTGTTTTTCAAAGAAGCGCACTGTTAAAAAAAACATCTACTATAGCCTCTGGCCGTCGAGTTTCTTTAATCATAAAAAAATTCTGTAAAAATCTCCATTAAAACATCTGCTACCAATTGCGGAAGTTGTAGCGGATTTTTTTTTTACAATTTTGTCCAATCTTGTAACACTAAAAACCTCTATTATGGCCTCCGCTACAGGCTCTATTCCTTATAATGTGTACATCGATCGTTATGAACAAACTAAAAGATTCCAATATGTTATTTTTTATTGCATTTATCTTCTTATAAATCCCATCAAACATGGAAATCCAATCTAATTTTTTAATGATATACACATGGTTTTCTATGTACCATGTCAATTGAGACTAGCTCAGGTGGTTGAGAGAATAAATGTTATCCTCCTCACTCAGATTCAAATCTTG
The DNA here is from genome assembly GCA_027924585.1 of Larix kaempferi. Lineage (NCBI taxonomy): Eukaryota > Viridiplantae > Streptophyta > Pinopsida > Pinales > Pinaceae > Larix > Larix kaempferi. The sequence goes on from BSBM01000311.1 coordinate 8,939,232, forward strand.
CTTGTGACAAGTTTTTTCTTCTTTAGCTAGTTCATTGGGATTGTCAAGGTATCAACAATCTCATCATTACTTACGAGCTTGAGGGTGGTACAAGTTGTTGCACACACACACACACAAAATGTGCAACACCTTATCCCACATACAAACCAACCCCAATCAACAATGGGATGACAAAGAGAAAACAAGTCACAAGTGGGATTTAAATTAGGTGCTACATCATGGATCGTGAATGGTTAGTAATTTTGTGGAACCTGCATAACGGGGTTTCATGAGGCCACTAATGAGGAAATGAAATATCTCAACCACCTGAAGTAGACCCAATTGACATGGTACATAGTAATATATTATATAATATCAAATACTTCAATTAATAACCAACTATAAACAATTTGATTATGACGACAATGGTTATTATTGTCCATGGGACCAACTTTACTCTATAGGACCTTAATAAAGGTAAGTAATTACTTGGTTTCCTTTAAAATTTTATTTTTGTGCTAAAAAATACTTAAGAGAAGAATTCCTAAATCAACATAGTTTTTATGAGTTAAAAGGTTAGGAAAGTCAATATTGTCAAAAATATTTTGAAACTGAGCTCTAATACGGGTGTATGCAGTACATTATAAGAAAAAGTGAGCTTCATCTTCAACCCTCTTTGCGTCATAAGAATGGAAAATTATTTTGACCCATGGCATACTAGGAATTGTCCAATGCCCTAGTTCACTATGGAGCCCGTAAGAATTTGATCTTATTTTAGCAATGTTGATTTTTTTTCTATACGTGAATTGCACCGAGGGGCACTCTAGAGCCTAGTATGGGGGAGATCTTGTAACGTGATGTAACAGATGTAACGTTATAACGTTAGTAACATGTCGGCAAAAAATAATAGTGAATAGTGATATAGTGAATATTATGAGAGATCTTGTAACGTGATCTAACATTAGTAACGTTTAATGTTTTTAACATGTAATATTGAAGTAATTAAAGTAAAAAGTAGTAAATATTATGTTGGCCTAATAATGTAAGGTAGTAAATTTCTTGGATCTATGATAGTAACGGATATAACATGTAACATGTAACGTTTGTCGAAAATAATAAAATGTAAAAAGTAATAGTATGAGGGAGATCTTGTAACATGTAACAGATGTAACATGTAATGTTTGTTCGAAAATAATAAAATGTAAAAAGTAATAACGAATGTAACATGTAACATGTAACGTTTGTCGAAAATAATAAAATGTAAAAAGTAATAGTATGAGGGAGATCTTATAACATGTAACGTTTGTTCGAAAATAATAAAAGGTAAAAGGTAATAAAATGTAAAAAGTAATAGTATGAGGGAGATCTTGTAACATGTAATGGATGTTCGAAAATAATAAAATGTAAAAAGTAATATCATGAGGGAGATCTTGTAACATGTAACATGTAACGTTTGTTCAAAAATAATAAAATGTAAAAAGTAATAGTATGAGGGAGATCTTGTAACATGTAATGGATGTAACATGTAACCCTTGTTCGAAAATAACAAAATGCAAAAAGTAACATGTAGCATTTGTCAAAATCAATAAAATGTAAAAGGTAATATAGAATTTCATTATCATGTAAAGTGAGTTTTATACTTGCATAGATTAAAATTAAATTTAGTGTAATATTTATATTGAATTTAAATTTATATTTAAATTTAAATTAACATTTAATTTATATTTATATTTAAATTTAAATTAACATTTAATTTAAATTTATATTTAAATTAAAATATATATTAATTTTTACATACAAGTATATATGTTCTGTACATTGTATAATAAGAACTACATGTGGTATAGTGGTAAGGTTGTTGGGATAATGGATGTGAGGTCCAAGGTTCAATCCTCCCGGATCACCTACTTTTTAAAAAAAATATAGAACTTCGTAAATATATTGAATTTCATGTAAAGTGAGTTTTAGACTTGCATAGATTTCAGTGAGGTCCAAGGTTCAATCCTCCTAGATCACCTACTTTTCTTTTAAATACAGAATTTCGTAAATAAATTGAATTTCATTATCATGTAAAGTGAGTTTTATACTTGCATAGATTTCAATGTATTGGGTCTTTTTATTGCATATTTTTCAGTGTAAATGTTATTCTGTGGACGCATAGATTTCAGTGGATGCGTTTTTTTATTGCATATTTTTCAGTGTTGATGTTATTCTATGGATGCATTGATTTCAGTGTATGGACGCATAGATTTCAGTGTATGGACGCATTGATTTCATTGAATGGACGCATATATTTTAGTGTATGGAGTTTTTTATTGCATATTTTTTCAATGTAGATGTTATTCTGTTGATGCATTGATTTCAGTGTATGGACACATAGATTTCAATGAATGCACGCATTGATTTCAGTGTATGGACACATAGATTTTAGTGTATGGGGTTTTTATTGCATATTTTTCAGTGTAGATGTTATTTTGTGGATGCATTGATTTCAGTGTATGGACACATAGATTTCAGTGTATGCACGCATTGATTTCAGTGTATGGACACATTGATTTCAGTGACAACAAAAGAACGTGAAGAAGACTTGAAACGAAAAGCAGAAGAACAAAAAGAATTTCAAAAAAGGAAGTTGGACGAAATGATAGAATAAGAACTAGAAGAACGAAGAAAACGAAACGCAGGTCGACAAAAAGAATATCGAAAAAGAAAGTTAGATGAATTAACAACAGAAGAACGAAAGGAACAAAGAAAACGAAACGTTGATTGACAAAGAGTGTATCGAGAGAGAAATTTGAAGCAATTGGAAGAACAAAGAAATCAAGTTGCAGAACAACAAATAAATCAAAATGTACGAAATGGAAAAATGACGGCAGAAGAAGGAGAAGAACGAAAAAAACAAAACGCAGATCAACAAAAAGAAAATCGAAAAAAAAAGTTAGGCGAATTGACAGCAGAAGAACGAGAAGAACAAAGAAAACGAAACGTTGATCGACAAAGAGTGTATCGAGAGAGAAAGTTGAAGCAATTGGAAGAACAAAAAAATCAGTTTGCAGAACAACAAATAAATCAAAATGTACAAAATGACGGCAGAAGATGGAGAAGAACAAACAAAACAAAACGCAGATCAACAAAAAGAGAATCGAAAAAAAAAAGTTAGGCAAATTGTCTCTATTTTCCAGTTTAACAAATTTACTCAATCCTTAATACTTATTACTTACATTATGACAATCCTCGTAAATGTATCTGTGTTTTCAACTTAACCTATTCCTTACAATGATGATCAAAATCCAGTCTTATGTCACCACCCATGACTGAAACCAGCCTAGATCCAAATCCTAGGTTCTATCAAGCGAGAGCCGAGAGGGATCAAATCTCCTGAGGTGCAAACCTCTTCTCAGGTATTGCACTCAGGAGAGGTTTGCACCTCGGGAGATTTGATCCCTCTTGGCGCTTGATAGAGCCTAAGATTTGGATCTAGGTTGGTTAAAACATAGAGAAATTGTTTATCATCTATATTAGATTTGATCATCTTCTTATGGTATCTCAATTTTCTCTTATCATTTAATTCTTTATTGCACCACAATTTCTTATTAAATTTAGATGTAATAATATTTTTAATATTATTGTTATTTTACAGAGTGACATCTTCCTTGATTCCCCAATCATTTAGCCAAGACTTATTAATATATGGGTAATAAGCTAATAAAATATTTGTAATAAACATATATTGTTAAAAACATTTTCTCAAATTTTCATAATCTTTTTACCCTTCTTTTCCCCGATGGAGTATATGAAGGGTGTGTTCTTGGCAAGCATCACTAGGTTACCTTTGAGTTAGGGAAAGCATGGAGATAAAAGACTTAGCTAGAATTTTTCCACAATGATCTATCTTCCTTAAAAAAACCATCAATAACAGGTGCGAGGTATATTTTAACCTTCATTGATGATTTTCCTTTTGTATTCTCATGCATAGGATGCATCTTTAGTTATTTTTTTAAATCTAATTTTAGAATTATCTGAATCTCTTAATTTATTTATATATTAATGGTTATTCTTACCATTATTATTATTATTACTATATTTCTCATCTATTATTTATAAAAAAATAATTATATCCTTATGTATTTATGTTCATCCATTGTTATAACATATATGGGGCATTACACATGTAGTCTACCCATGAAATGTTTAAGACTAGACAATGGTGGAGAATATGTGAGCAAAGTTTTTGAAAAAATTTCACAACATGGTATTTCTCGGAAGAGATATGTACCTCACACACCTCAGTAGAATGGAGTTGTAGAGAGAGGAAAATTGGAATTTGGTCAAAATGGCTTGATGTTTGCTTATAGCCAAAGGCTTTCCAAGTAATTTCTGGGCATAAGTTATCTACCATTCAAATTACATGTTGAACTGTAATCCAACTAAAGTTATATATGAAATGACTCATGTTAAGAAATGGAGTGGAATGAAACAATTAGTTAGACACCTAAGAACATTTGGATGTATTGCATGGGTGCACATCTTAGACGACTAAATAAATAAATTAGATGCAAAGAGTCATGCTTACACCATGATGGTCTACTCTGAAGCGTTGAAATCATACAAAGTGTTTGACTTAGTAAAAAACATATTATAATTTGAAAGGATAGTATATTTGACAAAATACCTTAGGTATTAAATTGTTGAATTCCTCTTCTTGTTTGATGAACAATGATCCTTTTGAAATTGTGATAGAAACTTGATCAATTGAATATTATTTTGGAGCATAAATTGGATAGTTGACTCACATTCCTACCTTGAATTTTAGTAGATCGTCGACTATGGACTCAATTACTAGTTTTGGAACTCCTGAATGATCATTTAGTGAATTGGTCAATACAAGAATCTCTTCATTGTGAATATTTGTCTACATCAATTAGTTTCCAAAACAATTGAATTCAATGGAACTGATGCAATAGATATCAATAAATGACCAAAGGAAGACTAAATGTAAGAAATAGTGTGGTAGATTTTCTCTAATGGCACTTGTGCTAGAGGCATGTGATCGAGATACATATGCAAATGCACATGGTCGTCCTGAATGGGAGAATGCTATGGTTGAGGAGTACAATTACTTGAATAAAATAAAACATGGGATTTAGATCTTTGGCCACATGGAAATAATGTAGTGAAGTGTTGATGGTATTAAAATACCAAATTCAAATCTCATGTTGTTGTTGAAAGATATAAAGTCAGTTTGGTTGCAAAAGGTTTTTCTCAGCAGGAAGGCATTGACTACACTAAAAAAATTTCCCATGTTGCAAAGATTAGTTATATTCGATTGTTTCTTTCAATTCTTGCTCAACTTGGATGTGAGGTACATCAGATGGATGTAAAAAGTGTATTTATTCATGGATATTTGACTAGAAAAAATTATATGGACCATTCTCTTGGTTTTGAGAAGAAGGCCAGTCTTGTTTGTCAATTGAAAAATCCTTGTATGGTTTGAAATAGGTCCCTAGGGATTTGTATGATAAGATTGATTGTTTCTTTATCAATATTGGTATCAAAAGATGTGAATCAAATCTCAACCTTTATGTTTTACATGTAAATGGAGAACCCTTAATTGTTGCATTGCATGTAGAAGATTTAGTCATTACTAAGTTTGAAGAAACAATTGGCTGATAACTTTGAAATCACTAATCTTAGTCTCTTACATAGTTTTGGGGGCATTCAAGTTTTACAAATGGATGATGGTATATTATTTTTCAATTTAATTATGTAATGGATATTTTTCAAAAATTCAAGATGGAAGATTGTAAAGCTTGTGCCACACCCTTTTAGTCAAGAGTGAAGTTGACCAAAGAATGTGATTCACCAAAAGTTGATGCAACTCTCTATCTATAGTTGGTTGGTAGCCTGATTTATTTAACTCATAGTTAACTTGATATTTCCTTTGTTGTTAGTGTGGTTTCCTATTTATGTAGAATCTATGAGAGATACACTAGAAATCCATAAAGAGAATTCTCTACTATATCAAGAGCACTTATTGACTTGGTATAAAATATTGTAGTAATACAACAATCCCATTGGTCGAATATATTTACTTGGATTTGGTAGGGGACAATGATGACCAAAATTATTCATATGGATATGTGTTTCATCTTGCTTCTAAGCCCATGCTCTAGTACTTTTGTATGAAGCAGAAGGTGGTAATTCCTCTTTCAACCACAAAAGTTGAATATCATGGTGCAGTAATTGTTGGCATAGAGGTAGTATGGATTTGAAAACTCTTGGGAGAACTTGTTTTTCAGTCGATATAATGATTGTAATACTTTGCGATAACCAGATTGTAATAAAGGTTGCCAACAACCCTATTGCACATAGAAATATCAAGCATGTGGAGATTCATGCTCATTACCTACAATGGTACAAGATAATATTATGAATCTTGTCTATGATAGAACTAGTGATCAAATTGCTTATATATTTATGAAGCATTTATCAAAAGCTAAGTTTGTGAAACTTTGATTTATGTCTAGGATTTAGGAAGCTACAAGTATGGGGCGTTGCATAACTAATTTCACCTATTGAGAATCCACCTCATTGTGTTGATGAGGGGGTGTTAGAATGATAGGATTTGGTAGTTCATCACAATTTTGGATCCTCTAGAGATAGATAGTTGACAGTCTATAGTTGAATAGAAGAGGAGATTGGATGGTTGACTAAGGAGTCAACTAGTCGATCAACTAAGCATTCAACTGGTTGAGTCATTATAACATAAAGATAAACTATGACAAAGAACAAGGTGAAAATCATTGAGGTTGTTATGTGTTATGACCTAAGTATGTGGACCTGGTCTTCCTCACTTGAAAGGAATCTGTTATAACTTGGTGTTATAAAGGGATGTCCCTATGTCAATCTAAGTAATTGGAAATGGTTATGATTTCCCTATGTTAGATCATATGCCTTTTTACTGCATTTTGATGTAAGTTTTTGTTGTTGTTTTATGCTAGCTTGTGCTTAAGTGTTGTAATGGTGTCTCTTGAATCTACCTCTTGTTGGAATCATTAGCTCTTTCATCTATATAATTCTCCACTTTTCCAACAAGTTATGTGTCATGCCTTTTACACATTTAGGTTCACTTGGTCTTTAAATACCTCTCCTTTCATTTTTTTTGGAACTTTTTCGCTCTCATTTGAACATTATTGAAACTATGTTGATTTTCACTATAGCTCGATTGGACCTCCATGTTCACAAACACTTGATTTGCCTATATCATTGTCTCCATCACTCCCTCACAACATGGATTTACTTTTATTTGGATTTTGCTTTCCCTTTGATTTGAATATTTGTTTTGTTACTCTTGGTTGCTTGGATCCAAGGGTTTTCCATAGTGGTTTTTCTACTAGATTCTTCAATCCCATTTTGAGGAGCATTAACAACACCATTATTGTAGGTAGATAATTGCACAGTGGAGGGATATTGAAATGTATCATTCGGTGACATTTGTTCTATTTATTTGGATTGATAAATGAGTGTGTTTGTATAATAGTTTCAAGAATTAACTAATTCAACTCAGCTTGGCCCCTAAAAGGACTAAGTAAATGATTGAGATGTGCACATGGTTTGACTAGCCGATTCTAGGAAAAAACATCGATTTTCAGAAGAAAAAAAAACTTGTCATCTCAAAAAACAGTCAAGTCTTGAAAAAAATGTAGAACCATGATGCCTATAAAATTTGGTTATGGGCTCATTGTTGCTGATTTCTCCTTGGCATTTTAGAGAAAGGTTTTGGAGTTTTGTGATCTTGAATCATGATGATATAATTTTTTCTGATGATTGTTCATAATAGTATCATATATTAAATATGTTATGTTTCATTTTTTTCCATGGAAAACTTCCTTTGGGAAACCTTCTAGACACTTCATCACATTTCATGAATGACATCAAGGGTAAATGCCGCTAGTGGACAACATTTACACCTAACCCCAAGGGAACCAACTAGATTCTACCTTGTGACCTCCTTGGCCATTACAAATTGACATGGCAAGTCTAACCGCTTGAGCTAACCCTTTAGGCTATTATTTTTTCATTATATTTAGTGTAGTCTCTCATGTCCAATATAAATTCAATACAAAAAATTATTTTTTGGAAAATATATGTTTTCGTAGTTTTCAATATGTTGAGTCATTGTCAAGTTGACTTAGAATAATTTGTTGATTCCCAAGTAAATTTTGACTCTTCATCCAAAACGAATCTTATGTCAAGTCAAGTCTTGTGATTTTGGTTTGTATATATAAATTGTATCTTTGTGGAGACATTTTCTAGGTACAAACACAAGGAAATTGGTGGACAACTTGGAGTGTGGTTGGAGTCCATCCTCTTTGCTATCTTATCCAAATATTGCAACCATATTCTTGGCCAAGGTGTGTTTCTTCCTTTTCCCCCTCCTTCTTTGATTTCATTTCATTCTCATTCTTGTCTAGATCACCTAGGTTAACTAGGAAAGAAATATTGTTTTGTTTTCTAGTTTCTATTGTATTTCTAGCATTCATTGGAACCCATCAAAACCTAATCAAAGTAATATTAAGAATATAAGAAGTAACTATTAGTTGTTTTTTTCCCTTCCTTCGCCCCCATTTGGTGGTGACTCCACCTTCCTTCTCCTCTCACTTTGTTGGTGTCATATCGTTTCTTATGTGGTATTGATGCTTTACTCTTATTAGTATGTTGCATACCCAAAATTTAACCACATAGGTTACTTACAACAAGAAACAAAGAACATAGATGCATTCAACATAAATATGACATAATATTAGGAACGCGATAGAAATAATATTGGAAGGGTATTCGCATTCTAATTATTTAGTTTCTCAATAGATAACATACATGGACATGCTTTACTATATCACACAATATTGTAATTCATTTTCATCATAATCTTCTTAGCTTATTTCCAATTGTAAATATTACACACTTTTTGTGCTACTCCTATACACTCCTTATGCACTTTTGAGCTTCTTCTTTCATTTTTGTGATAAAAAACCATTAGGAGATGAAGTCATTATCCAAATATCCAATATTCTTCCTTTAGAGTTCATGACTAGGTCCAAGCACAATTTGTATGCACCAGGAAAACATGGGGGTTAGGGCTCTTGTGGTGAAATGTCTAGACCCTTATAGTGTATTTCAATTCCTTCTGGAACCCTCATATGTATTGTATAAAAGGGGAGTGACCTCCAACATTTTATTAAAACAGAAGAAAGCATTGTATGTTTTTTCCGAGTAATAATAAAATAACAAAGCTTCCATTTCCGTGTGGTTTTACCTATACATAGAAGGGTTTTCATGTAAATACCATGTTATATATATGGAATAATTTTCTCTCAATCAAGATGATAAACAAGCTAGGTTATTCTACTACCTTTTGTGAAAATCATTACCAAAGAAGCCCTCATTGTGGAAAAAAAAGAATCTTATGGGACCTTGTATCGTTCATGCAATGATACAATGACAAATCATGCAACACCAATAGACTCAAGGAATTTTTGGATACAATGCTGATGTGGCATCAACAAATTCAACATATGAGTGAAAAAGGTTTGAAAACTTTGCATGATTGAGGTATTCTTTTTTACATTAATTCTTGCAATTTATACTTGTGTGAGCACTGCATTTTTGGTAAACAATGTTAGAGCAAATAACCCTCTAACTAGGCTCCTAAACCTTGAATTGATGACTTTGTTGGGTCAAAACCCATCTAAATCAATCACTTGAGTCAACCCTGAGATGGATTCCTAGAATTGAGGGCACATTCCTTGATTTGAGGAATTGTTCCCTGATTTTAGGAGTGACTGAGCCTGGAACTAGTTGAGGACTAGATACACTCCAATAATCTAGATCCTAACTAGCCCTAACAAACCCTAAGCACCCCAATTGAGTGATTTAGGGATTTTTAGGCACATACAATCAGTTTCTTGTACATCATTCAATCAGAACTAGTGTTTGGGGAGTCTTGGGTCAATTAAACTTAGTCTAGGTGAGTGCGCATGACTAACTAAGGGTCTTTGGCTCTAGTTAAGCATGGCTAGTTTCCAATCATTGCATGAGCAATTCAAATAGCCTCCTGAACTAATTCAATGTTCCTTGTTATATATTTTTTTCACCTCCATTCATTACAATTAATGAAATACGTCATTCTTTTCTTCTTATTTGCTTCTATTTTTTGTGTAATGATTTATGATATCTTATTTGTTACATGATTAGTTGGTTGTTGATTTAATTTTCATAGTATATATCTCTTGTTTATGTGCCTAGATCTATATGCTCAAATTTTACATGGTATTAGATCTATAGGGGTACTAAACTAGTCAGTGTTCTAGTGATTTTTTTGTCAGGGATCAAGCTTTTGCAGGTTAAAGAAGGGATTTTGCAGCCATCAAAGAGCTCATTTGTAGCCATAAAAGATCTCATTTGCAGCCATTAGAGAGCTCATTTGTAGCCATAAAAGATCTCATTTGCAGCCATTAGAGAGCTCATTTGTAGCCATGGATCTCCTATGTCCCCAGCTCAGTTGCTACATAGTTGGTATGCTAGATCTAGTCTTATTGAAGGAGGCCCTACAAACTTCACAACACATGTTCTATGAGGACATAATCACATACATTAAGAGGATGAAAGAGGCCCCAGAAGCTTCAAAAAATATGGAATATGAGGACATATGCAAATCCACGTTCCACCACTCAGTTGAGGAAGACCCTTTTACAGGCCCAAAAGAAGAGGTGATCTACAAATGTATTCTATCCATTGGACAATTTGTCCCAAATCAAGTTCAAAATGAAGAAGCCATTGGAGAACTTGTTCCAAACTAGGTTGTTGTTGAAGAAGACCTCCAAAATGTCTTCTCATTGTCTAAATCTATAGCCTTTGCTCCTACAGTTCACTAAGTTTTGCACAGAAGCTTCAAGGGATTTCCTCCATTCGAAGGAAGGAGTGGCTAGGAACCACCATTCAAGCACTTCAAAGTGTTTGGATCTCATGAATGGGCACATGCAATTCAAAAGAAGGAGGAATTCACAAAGGTTTGCAGGGTCTTAGAAAAGCCCTTCATTGAGAAGCAGTTCACCCAGTTGAGAGCTACTTTGGGAGTGAAGGCATATTTTGAGCAGGTTTCTTAAAGATTTATCTTCACATTCTCTTTTATGGGGGGGTTCCCATGTGTTTTTTTCCCTCTTTCCCATTTTTTAGAGAATTTTTATGTGTGCACCTAATATGGTTGCAAATTGTCAGGACCTTTATTTTTTTATTTTTTCACCTAGTTAGGCTTATGAGGGGGTGTTAAAGAAAATAAATCTCTACCTAACCACCTAGACCTTGACATGATGACTCTATTGGGACAAAAACCATCCAAATTGACCACCTAAGACAACCTTGAAATGGATTTATAGAATTAGGGGCACATTCCTTGATTTGTGGAACTGTTCCCTAATTTTAAGAGTGATTGAGCCTGGAATCGGTTGAGGACTATATGCACTCCACTAATCTAGATCCTAACTGACCCTAAATAACCCTAACAAACCTTAAGCACCCCAATTGAATGATTTTAGGGATTTGAATCCACACACAGTCAGTTGCTTGTACATCACTCAATCAAAACTAATGATTGGGGAGTCTTGGGTTAGTTAAACTCAATCTAGGTGAGTGTGCATGGCTAACTAAGGGTCTTTGGATCTAGTTGAGACTAACTAATATCAAAGCACTACATCAGCAATTCGAATAGCCTCTTGACCTAATTCAAATTGCCTTGCTATATATTCTTTTCACCTCCATTCATTGCAGTTAATGAAATACATGATTTTCTTCTTCTTATATGCTTCTAGTTTTTGTGTAATGATATATGATATCTCATTTGTTACATGATTATTAGGTTGTTGATTTAATTTTCACAATATCTATCTCTTGTTTATATGCCTATATCTATATGTTGTTTTGGTTATGTGCCTATTTTTGGATTCCCAAATAGTGTTTTGGTTGCTTCAATGTCTAACCTAGAAAATTTTAGTATTTTGGTCTCTCGAAGAAATACAAAGAGCCCGACTCTTTAATATCCACTCAATTATTTATACCTTAGTAATTTATTCCTCTTATGTTCTAATTCAATAACCTTTTCCCAAGTCTCCTCTTCGACAATACCCTCCTTGTGAGTTAAAAATATATGATCGAGCTCATACTTTTCTCTAGAATTTGTCCATCCCAATTGTGATGGTGTTCCTAGCCACATAAAGTAAACTTTTCCTTGAGAGCACAAAGAGTGTTAGAAAATTGAACACGTGCACTTTCACCCAGATCCCATTCAATATGATTCCAATTTGAATTAACAATATATTGAAAATATTCTTCCACGAACCAACTCAAATTGTATTTAAAGGGGACAACGGGCTTATCTTCACTAGCACCTAATTCCAAAAAGATTCGGAAATGATCATAAAAGTGACTACCACCAACCCATGACCTGTAATGCTCCATTGATTGGAGGATGTTATCATGCACAATGAACTATAAAGTCTCTTCCCCACACCCTCCAAGCCAACTCCATCATTACACCATGTCGGTCGGAGCTAACTAGGTTCTACATATACTCAGCTTACCTCCTCAAACTTGTCAAGGAAGTATTGAGCTAAACAATCCTTCCAAGTAGAGAGACCTCATATCTACTCATGACTTACTATCAAATTGAGCTCCCCTCTGATGATGATATTATCCACCTTTAAGCATTGAAGTGAAAAAAAGTGTTCCCAGAAAACCAACTTAGCATCAAATGATCCACTTTAGTGTTGACAACATCCCTCAGAAAGTTGAACCCCATCCCTCCCAATACCTCAGAGCCCCTAGAGTGAACTTGAGGTCTCAACAAGAAATGGCCACCTCCACAACTAGATGAGGGAAGATTAGAGGCTTTAGAATGACAATGAAGAAAAGACCAGGAGAATGACTCCTGGTCCTTGGAAAAATCCACAGTATAATAGACCTCCTCTATACCATCATTTACAATGCCAACCCTTGAAATCCCCTTTGAACCAGAAGGAGGGATATCAGGTGTAGTAAGTGGACTAGAAGAAATGGGATCGGGGTTAAGATCTATTAATCTAGGTAATCTATTCAACAACTTAGAAGCATTACCCATTTGTTTACTGATGGAAACTTCCACATTCCATAAGGAATCCAATTAATCCAATTTCCTTGGTGACATCTCATGTCATTGAACACCTCCGAAGCTACTTCCCTATGAGATTCTTAATATTAAAGGCCCAAGATCAATGATTGGCATATCATCAACCACACACTCTTGAATGGAGCTCTCCTTCGAAGTAACTTTTGATGGACCACCAATGTCTCTTCACTGACGAGACCCTCTTGACCCCTCAGAATCTCATCAATGCCTGAAATATTTTATGAACCAAGCTTAAGATGGACATCTTCATTCCACTCATCCTACCTTTTTGGCTTCCAAATTTGTCTTTGAAACTGCTTGTTGCAATCGACCAATACATGACATGAAAACAAATGCATCGAAAATGTATATTTGGATAATCCATAGGTTATGTATGCAAACTACCTCCAACAACTAAATCTGTTGATTCATATAAGGCTTGTTTGATGTCTACTTCAACTAGGATTTATGCCATCGAACGTGACAAACTAGGATGAATACTTTCATCTATTGTTACAAACTTACCCAGTGTATCTCCAATGGCCTTTAGTCATGTCTCGTACCCAAATTCAAGTGGAAGTTTGAGAATCTTTACCAAGACTGGTGTGCTTGAATAAAATTCATCCTGAGAGTTGAACAATGGATGCCACATTTTGAGGACTATCTAATTTTTCTCCATAAACCAACATTGATGGATAATCCACTAGGAGTCTTCCTTCTTTCAGAAAATGAACCCTAACTAACCACGAGCCAATAAGTGAATTATAGTGCAATAACCCACCATTGATGCCCATAGTTCATGTGCCTATGAAGTTATCGAAGCCAAGGAAACCCAACGACCACAGAACTTGCCCACCAGGGTATGACCCTCCAAGTATGTAATCTCCATGACACTCATATCTTCCCCTACTACTATTGCAACTCTACCACCCCTGGAACAAATAACATTATGTCACTTTTTTATATTGGATGCGTAGCCCGAGGACACAAACTATGAAAGTCACTCGGGCTTAGTTAGCCATCCACAAAACCTTGGTGACCTTCTAAGGGTTCTTTAGAATTGATAGTTGCATTTTCAAGGAGTTGATTGAACGAGCCCCCAAAAGGAGTACCATTCGACCCTTCCCACACTTCATCCCTCAATGCATGATTAGAAACTAATGAAGGCTGATGCAAATTCAGCTCACATGAATCAAAACAATGATCTATTCTATCTACTAAAGCCTTTCCTAAACTAATTAGATTTGATATTACAACATATGAAAATCCCTCTACTTTTTTGGAAAGGAAGTTTCTAGAAGAGTGGTTGGCATGTAGAACGAGGCCCAATGAAGCCAACTGTGCTAGTGGGATTTGATTTTTGTTTTGAAAGACATGGGGGTGGGGTTTAATCCACTTATGTATGCATGGATCACAATTTGACTGCTAAAGTCTATGGAGGTGTACATACACTACCCCCTTCAGATTTGAACCTTTTTTTAACCGTTAGGCCCACTCAAGTTGTAAAATATATCTGGATGAAACCACACGTTCGACCACTACCTCAAGGTGACCCATGGGTTTTGGCTAAGCCCTCATGGTAATTGAACCTTTTTCACCATTGACAAAACTCCTTGATCTTCACCAATGGATCCAACCCCTTTGGACCACTTCCCATTCTTTCATGTTATTGCATCGCCATGGAAGTTAATTTGGTATTTTCTGTGGGTTAAACTTTAAAAGCATGAATCTAGTCAAACATCACAAGTAGGTTCGAACACAAAGGAATAGAGTATGTACATGATGAAAGTTGGGTTGGGTTAGGTTAATTCAAACCATAGATGAGGTTAGTTAATTCAAACAAGAGGAGATGTGCCTATCATATTCTATCAGTTGGAGGCCAAATAGGAAAATCCAAGTGTGTGGTTGTTACACAATTTCATAAAATTTTCCCTCATCCTCCTCCTCATCTATCTAACGTTTATGCTATGTTTCGTTGGAGCGCTTCCTGTGTGTTCTTTGAGTGTTGAGTCCTGTGTTTGTCTTTGTTTGTTGGGTTTAATGTTTGTCATGTGTTTGTATGGAATAGAGGAGGGGGTTGGATTGATGGGGAATTGGAATTGGATTTGGGAGAAAACAACTTCAAGGGAAAGGTAGAAGGGCATGGTCAGGTTGTTCAAGGGTCATAACGCTATGTATTGTAGGTTTC
This sequence comes from Larix kaempferi, assembly GCA_027924585.1. Classification (NCBI taxonomy): domain Eukaryota; kingdom Viridiplantae; phylum Streptophyta; class Pinopsida; order Pinales; family Pinaceae; genus Larix; species Larix kaempferi. Next base: position 8,954,597 of record BSBM01000311.1, read on the forward strand.
ATTTCCGTTAATTTAGAGATGAGATCTGCTTTGCTTTTCCTTGCACTAGTTTAACTCTTTCTCTGGGTGAATTCATTTTAAATTTCTTGATTTAGTTAGTTTGTCATTTCATCCTTCCTTTGCCTTGGAGAGTTGGGTTTGGATTTTCTCTATGAATAATTGAACATAACGTCGAAGCTGAGGCAAAATTCGTTTCCCTTGTTGTTGGACGGAAGGGATAATCGGCTTGGTTAATCTATTGCTGTACAAACCAATCCTCCTTCCTTGAACTAACGCGGTCAGGTTGCTCAAGGTTTTTCTTAGGTCATGGAATTGGATATCACTGCTCTTTATATAATGGTATGTGTAGCAGGATTTCCTTAAGTTAAACATTACATCTACTTTTCCCTGCCATGGTTCACTTTATTTGGATGAATTCATTTCATGATCTTATTTAAATTTGTCTGTCATTTCAGCCTTTATTTTGAATCTCTTTCTCTTTATCTAGGTGAATTCATTTCAGGATTCTAGATTTAGGTGTTGTTTCATTTCATCTTTTCCCTTTGCCGTGGAGTATTGCATTTGGATTTCCTCTATTCCGATGGAAAGATGGGAAGAATGGAATAAATGAGTTTGAGGTCGAAGCCAAGTCCAAAGTCATCATGCTTTTCGTTGGAAGGAATTTTTAATCGACTTCCTTCAACATGCCACTGCAACTTCAGGTATGTATGCATTTCAATATCAAATCCAGGCTTTGCATTGTTTGATTAACATTTGTGAGTCTGTTTTAGGGTTTGATATCAGTTTTAGGTGCTTAATAAATTTAATGTTGGTATTATATGTATGTATAGGATAAAGTAGGAAGCTACATTGGAGTGAAATTGGTTTAGAGAGAAAAGAACTTCAAGTGAAGGGCAAAAACAAGTGGTCGGATTGCTCAAGGGTTTTTTCGTTGCTCTCTGTCAAATGGTGTGTAAAAAAGTACCCACCACTTATAGTGTCCCTTTAGAGCATTGAATATGGCTGAAGGTAAAAACACAAAAGGTAAATGAGTCAGCCTACCCCACTAGAGGGCCAACCAATCCCCCTCATGACCTTCAGCCAGATTCCATGGGCAAATGCGCCAGGCGGCAACATGCGCTAGGAGGAAACATGTGCTTTGTGTCGAGGAAGTTTCCCCAAACCCCTCATGACCTTTTGTGTTTTTACCTCCGGCCATATTCAACGCTCTAAAGGGGCACTATAAGTGGTGGGTAATTTTTTTTCATTTAGAGATCTTATGTGCTTATTCATGTGCCCTACTTTACCACTTTCTTTTTTTGTGCAAATTTATCAGGATTCTTGATTTAATTTGTGAATCTATAAGTCTCCTATCTAGTGAACCCTTTTCTAGACTTGTCGAAAGTGGGCGCTAGTCGGGGATTCACCAAATGAATCCTTCGCCTCCTGACCAAATATGTGATAATTTTTTAGTATTTAAGGACATAGTTAGGCAAATTCTGTCAAATTGAGTTGAAGAATTCGAAAATTTGTAAGAATCTTAGTATTGATTAACATAATGTCGATTTTTATTGGAGTTAAACTGGATATCTAAAACTAGTTTTTACTGGTCTGTTTATGAATTTTTTGCCACATTTGTGAAAAATATTTTGAAAAAATTGATTAAAAGTGTGATAATTTTTTATCATTTTGAAGTATGGTACTTCAATTAATTCACTAAAAATCTACACAATATGTTTTTCTTTTCCTTTCATATGTGCCTTTCCTTTGTATAATGCTTCTTAATTATTTTTTTTCAATCTGATTTTTTTTTCCACATTTATGTTGATATAAATATAAAGATACAAAGTTCTGTAAGTGTAGCCATACATCGATTCAAACATATAGACAGATCCAGACATATAGACAAAGACTGGTTATAAACAACAGTAGAAACACAAAAGCTGGACCAAGGACAAAAATTCAGTATCCAATGGACCTCATGTCGGAGGATAGCGTAGTCACATATCCAAAATGCAGATAGAAAAAAGGAGAAGGGCCTCACGCTGGAGGCCAAAAAGACCTAGAATGGAAAAAACTGATACAACGAAGGGATACCTCAAGGAGGAGGCCAATAGAGCCCAAAAACCTCCAGCGAAAAAGATGAAAGTTTGCCACTAAACCCAAAAGATGAAATCCTGCCACTAAACCCCAAAGATGAAAGCCTACCACTAAACCCAAAAATACAAGGCTGCAAATGATAATATACAGGAGAAATAGACAGAAGAAAAAAATATAACAATCCTAGGAAGAGACGGTTAAAAAATAGCAAAGTTGCCCGAGGAAAGAACCATGTCATCTCACCATTCTTCAAAATGAATATAACCTTCTTTGGGAGAATGGCCTGATCATGCCAGAGAATCAACAAGCCGGTTGTATTCCCAAAATATATGACGAAAGGAAGCCTGGGGAAATTCATTTAGAAGATATTTCACTTGTAACATCCAAGGAGTTAAGGCCATAGCCCTGATTGGAACCAGACCATTTTCCCAGTTGATAATGAGCATCGAGTCGCTTGAGATTTCCTACAAAGTGAATTTACGTCCAAAATAAAAATAAAGAACCATCCAAAGTGTTAATATCTCTCCTTTTTTGTTTGTCCCACAACCACAGTTCATCCACAGCTTATATAAGCAGTTTTGTCCAAGGAGGACTGCCGCGCTGGCCGCACAAAGAAGCCCATTCTATTATGAGGACCCGTCAAAATTGGCTCTGTAACCCGAGGATAGGAGGGTTGGATGAGGCCTTGACCTGAGGGGTCTGAAGGATAGTCATAAGAAGAAGCTGAAAAGTCCAAAAAACCAGAGATTTCTTGCCTTGAGCACCATACAGGCCTGAATGATTTGTCCTAAAATATAAAAGCGTTCCTAGCTTTCCAGGTTTCTCAGATGATGAAAACAGCCACTTCGCCAAATTTCCTGGTATACATGAACCAATTCAAGTGACAATCTTGTACCGAATCCCCCGACCATGCTCTTACATATGTAAGGGAGAGATTTAAATTAGACCCTGTGCTTAAAATGAAGGGGCATATAGGTGTTGGATGGATTCGGCTTCCAATTTGTAAAGAGAGCATATGTTTGGGCAATAGAAGCCGCGCCTTTGTAAGTTGTCCCAGCTAATATTTTGTTTTCCATGACAAGCCAAACAAAGATCTTTGGTTTTGGAGGAATTTTCCATTTCCAAAATTTGGTATACCACCAGTTTGTTCCCATAGGAACCTCTAATATAAGATCCTTGTAGGCCAAGTTTGCAGTTAAAATGTCATCCTGTGAGTTCCACGACCACTTTAGGAGGTCCTCATCCTCGAATAGAAGAATATTTCCTTTGTATAGCGCTTTAATGTATCTAGACAACTCAATTTCCATCCCACCATAAAGACCCAGCTGAGAGGCAGTAATCCATTTATTATATAACCTATTTGGGGAATTGGAGATAAGTGCATGGTTAAGTGACCATATCCCTCTAGCATGTAGATGTGCGATTAATTCACCCGAAATTCTGAAGTTTAAAGGACCTCCAATAATGGGATCCTCCCCCACCCAAATGGATCTACCATCACCAGGAAACCAGGCTAACCATTCAACTAGAACGTTGAAGGATGAGATAAGACCTTCCCAAGAGATGCCTTTTTTAAACTTGCATTTGGATCGAATCCAATGAATTACTGGTTGATTTTTCATGTATTTCTCTTTTATTATTTTACTTCACAAGCTATCCACTATTAAGACCCTCCAGATGATTTTCCCAATATTGCAGAAGAAAACAAGTAAATGTATTTTATGGCCCAACCCCCACACTCCTCAGGACGGGAAAGTCTGCTCCATTCCACCAGGTGGAACTTTTTCTTTTCTCTACCTGCCCATATGAAGTGGAAGATTTTCCTCCGAATGGCTGAGAGTATGGATTTGGAGATTTTATAGAGCGATAGCCAATACACTGACAAGTTTTAAAGGCTTGATTTTTCCAAAGTTAGCCGACCACTGATAGATAGCCATCTCCAATTCCAGAGGTGCATTCTTTTATCAATTCTTTTCAGGAGCCATAACCAATTAGAAGACCGATACCCGTTCGGTTATAGGTGGTATCCCAAATATTTTGTCCCGACACAGAGGTCGCATACTTTGTATGTGGCACAAGGTTGGTCCCCTTAAGGACTTCTTGCTTAACAAAACACACGACGTTTACACAGACTAGATGTAAACAGGATGCCAGAAGCTGGCTTCTATTACTTCAAATCACTTACAATGCAAATTACAAAGCAAATGAACTAATCTAGTCGGCCTTGGATAGATACAATATACAGAAGTAAAATGCGTGTTCTCTCAGTGTGCGACCTTAACCCTCTCACAGCCTCTACTGAATGCAAGTGATCGATGAGCTATGGATCCGATCTCTACTAACTCCCCAACTGGAACTTCCTTCCTCTGTGCCTGTGCACTAGTCTTTTACTATAATATGTTGCTCATCCTGAGGTCCACTCCACTCCCCAAGACACTCTTCCTATATCCGTCGAATCCTCCAGATCCTGCAGACCTACAGTTTTCAGCTCTGTCTGTCGTGTTGCACAACCTTTTCCCGTGGTGACATCTGTCATTATCCCAACCACCTTCATAACTGCTCATAACTTCCTTATCAACCCTGAACGGCTACCAAGTACTTCACCTTGACTTCTAAGATTCTCTGACACTGCTACAGTAGTCAGTCCCATCACTGACCTCGACCATACTGGCTTCGTCATCCTTCGACTTACCCATCAGCTTCATTTCACCTCCAAGGCTTCGCCAGTCCACCCCTTCCTCCATGCTTGGCATCCGCCTCAACCTGTCGGTGTCCCGATTCGACAACCTGTCAACCTTCGACACCTTCCGCTACAACCATGTTTCCTGTCGACCTTAGACATGTCTTCTCTTGATTTTATCCTTCTATCGACGCACCTCAACAGCTTCCTACTCGACTTATTGACTTTGACAACAAATCTTCCTTCACACCAGTGGTCGTCGCCACTCCCCTTGGTTGACTCCTCATGTCGATCATCTTTGACTGATTTTCCTAGGCTCCGATGCTCCTGCATCAGACTCCCCAAGTGAAAAATAAGTCGACTACTCCGTCAGTCTCCTGAAATCTTCTTTGGAAATCCATGTCACCTCCTGCAACTCATCATCTTTCCATCACACTAAGTATTTTTTCCTTCACGAACTGCGCGTACGTCCGACTTCACGTTCTTCTAACACTTCGGCAATTTCCTCTTTGTATTGATTTGGAATCTGCACTGTCCAGTCGATGTTTGACACTTCCCCACTTCTGCTGGTTGAACCTTTTTCAAACTTGTATAGATATAAGACATTGAACGTTGGTGAAATGCTCAAGTACTTTGGCAGCTCCAACACATAAGCATTGTCCGAAATCTTCTTCAGAATCTTACATGGTCCAATCTTCTTTAGCTTCAGCTTGGTGTAAGTTCCTATCAGAAATCTATCCTTCCACAAAAGTGCATATACTAAGTCTCCTTCCATGAATGATTGTAGCCTCTTCTTCCTATCGACTCTCAACTTATAGGCCATGTTACTCTTTTCAATGCGCTTTTGCACATCTTCATGCACTTCTTTCATTTCCTCTGCGAATGATTCTGCATCTGTGCTTTTCTTGATTTATGTCGGTAACTCGACCACTTATACCACTCCATGTGGGCCTCATCCTTGAACAATCTGGAATGGGTTCAAACCTGTCGATCGATTCATAGAATTGTTGTATGCGAAATATGTTTGCGCCAACACATTCTCCCACTGCTTGGGTCTGTCAGCCATCAAACATCTCAGAAGGTTTCCCAAAATTATGTTCACCACCTCAGTCTGTCCATCTGTCTATGGATGATATTCCGAGCTAAACTGTAACCTCGTGTCTAGTTTCTTCCATAGGGTTCTCCAGAAATGTCCAATAAACTTGGTATCTCTATCCGACATGATACTCTTCAGCAACCCATGCAATCTTACTATCTCCTTGAAGAATAGTACAACAATGCTTGTGGCGTCACTCATCTTCCGACACGGAATAAAGTGTGCCATCTTTGAAAATCTGTCGACTACAACAAAGATTGAGTCGCTTCCCTGTTGTGTCTTCGACACTCCTAACACAAAATCCATGCTCAGGTGCTCCCATGGGGTATTCGGTACTAGTAGTGGTGTATACAACCCCGTATTCTGATTTCTTCCTTTTTCCAACTAGCAAACTCGACACTATCGCACCCACTTCCTGACATCTGTCGTCATTCCTGGCTAATAATACTTCTCTTCGACCAATGCCTTAGTCTTGTTGATGTCAAAATGGCCTGCTAATCCTTCGTTGTGCAGTTCTTGGATTAGGTTCTCTCTTAATGATCCTCTGGGAATACACAATTTTTGTCCCCTGAACAGGTATCCCTCTTGGATGAAGTAATCCAAGTATGGAGTTTTGTCGACACTCCATGGTTCACGACAAGCCTTCCATGCTTTCACAAAATCCTCATCGGTCTCATACTATGTCTTCTCTAACTCTATTCCTGTTGCCTGAATAGTCTTTATGTTCAACAATGCAACTCTTCGACTTAGCACATCGACAACCTTATTCGACTTGCCCGACTTATGTCGCAACATGAAGGTATATCCCTGCAGGAACTCGACCCATTTCATGTGCCGCTAATTCAACTTCGACTGAGTATTCAAATACCTCAGTTATTGGTGATCTGTGTACAACACAAATTCCTTGGGAAACAAATAATGCCTCCACTTCTTCAATGCTTGGACAATCGCATAGAACTCCTAGTCATAGACCAAATATTTTCGCTTCACATCATCCAACTTCTCACTGAAGAATGCAATTGGTCGGCCCTCCTGGCTCAACACTGCTCCAATTTCCATCCCATTCGCCTCAAAATCGACTTGAATTTTTTTTTCAAAATATGGGAGTGCTAACACTGGGCTCTTAGTCACCTTTTCTTTCAACTTGATGAAAGATTTCTGTGCAGCTTCTATCCACTTAAACTCCCCTTTCCGCATGCACTTTGTCAAAGGTGCACATATCTGGTTGAATCCCCTGATGAACTTCCGGTAGAAACTAGCAAGTCCATGAAAACTTCGCACTGTAGTCGCGCTTGTCGGTTCTGGCCACTCCAATATAGCCTTCGGCTTCTCTTTGTCCATCACTAACCTTTTACCCAAGATCACAAATCCCAGATACACCAGCTCTTCCTTCATGAAGAAGCACTTTTATAGGTTCACCATCAGCTTCTCTTCCTGCAACTTCCACAACACTTGTCGAATGTGCTCCAAATGCTCTGTCTTGGTTTGACTTAATATCATAATGTCGTCCAGGTAGACTACAACAAATTTTCCCAAGAATGGCTTTAGTATCTCATTCATCAACCGCATGAATGTACTGGGTGCATTAGTCAATCCGAATGGCATGACTAACCACTCATTAAGTCCTTTCTTCATCTTAAAGGATGTTTTCCATTCATCTCCTTCTCTAACCCGAATTTGGTGATAACCTCTCTTCAGGTCGATCTTCGTGAAGTATCTAATTCCACTCAAATAATCCATCAAGTCATCCATTTTCGGCAATGGAAACCGATACTTGATCATGATCATGTTGATAGCTCTGGAGTCTGTACACATCCTCCATTATCCACCCTTCTTCGGCGCTAATACTGCTGGTACTGCATAAGGGCTCGAACTTTCTCTGATCAATCCTTTGTCCAACAACTCCTGAACCCATCAATTGAGTTCCTAACCCTCTGCTGGAGTCATTTTGTGAGGTTCCTTGTTTGGAAAACTCAATCCTAGAATCAAGTCGATCTAATGGGATATGCTTCTTATCGGTTCTTCATCGACTACTATGGTCTTGAAATCGTCGAGCATATTTTAGACTTCAACCGGAATCCTCTCCATTTTCGACCTTTCGACACATGGTACCTTCGAAATGATGGCGAAACATCCCGACTGCTTCTCCTCCTCTGCGAGGAATTTCTTCGTTGAGCACATCAGCACTCGCTTCTCCCAATAGTTTCTCTCACCATGCTTGCAGTTGGCTTGGTCCTCCTGCTTGGGCTCCATATTTCTCCGCGTGCCATTTTTCCACACTGTGACTGTGTTGGCTCAACCATCATAGATCATATTTCGATCATTTTTCCATGACCTCCCTAACAACCGATGACATGCGTCCATTGGGATTACGTCGCACAGTACACTGTCTTCAAGTTTCCCAACCTTAAAGTTTATCAGGCACTCTTTGATTACCTTGACATGATGTCCTTTCTGCAACCATGAGATCTTGTATGGGTGTTGGTGTTCTTGACATTTCAGACCCAACTTGTCAATGACCTTTGTCGACACAATATTCTTCGTACTACCACCATGGACTATGGTCTTGCAATACCACTCATCAATCTGCACTTTGGTTCGAAAGATAGACTTTCACTTTGGTGGTTCTTTCTCATCCTGTCGGTCGTTCTCAACCAAAGTCCTCCAAGCCATCATGGTTCGGCTTTTTCTTTTCCCACCTTCACTGCTATCGGATGTCGACTCTGCCCTCTCATCGACTTTCTCTTCTCTTCGACGTCTGGGTTTCGAATCCTCTGTAGCGTGTAGGTTCTCTGGGAATTCATATGCCTTGTGTCCGACTCCTCGACACTTGTAACAGACTATAGCTTGTATTATCATGCCAGGAAACTCTTCTAGGTTGTAGCTCGAAGATGCCTGGTAACTTAACTATTTTCTCAATGATGGGTGGATAGGTGGATCAAGATGGAATGACTAACACAAGGTTTACTCAATCAAAACATGCATAGATATATTCATATGGATAAGGCTTTTAGCCAACTCTGTTCAAAGGATTCAATAAAGGTGAATTTGTGGACAGATCTTATATTATCAGCAGAAACATACATAAGCAATATATATGAATGGCCAATACAATAAGCAAAGAATACTTGTAAAGCTTAGTTCGTCAGTGTAATGACAAGATGGCAATTATCAGACACTAGATAAGCATAAGAAATGAAATAAATCATTCAAATACAAGCATAGAATAGACAAGAAGTAAATCTGAACATAATAGGCAAAAGAAGCTTATATTATGATATGCTATGAGAAGTCTAGGAGTATAAGCAATGTATAATCTCCAAAGTCGAACCTTCAGTCCCAAGACTGAATTCCTTCCTCCCCCACTCTGTTCTACAGAAGTCACGGGCTTTATAGCCTTTACAAAACAGTTCAAGATCCTGAAAAACTGGATAGAATTTGCTAAAATAGTCAGTCAAAATAGCTTCATGAAAAATAGGAACAAATCCTATTTAAGGGGGCCACCTCCATCTTTCTAGTCTTCATATCTTCGATAGCTGCATCAATCTTTGACACACTAAACAAGCCTAACTGAGCACTTTGATCTTTTTCTTTGACAGCTGGGTGCTTGTTGACCAAAAATAGAAAGACTAATAATACCTTCCACCTTAGCATTTGCCTCAAAAAATGGAAAAGGATAGTGATATGTATCCTTTTAATATTTATCTTTCATTTAAAACCATTCCCACATGATCTGGAAACAAGAATCTTTAATCTAGGCAAAAAGAAGAGTAATCTATCAGTTTCTGCACTTTCGGTGGCTTAGGGCCCAAAATTTGTAGTGAATAAGCCACCGAAAGCTCTGTTTTCGGTTGCTAAGGGAACATTTCAAAACCCTTGGCTTTCACTTTTCTTCAGCTTTTATGATCACCTCTTCATACCAGATTCAACAACATCTACATCTGCAAAATGAGCACATCCAGTATCCATGCAAACATTTGTCTTTGAGGCAACAATTCCTTGGATACTATTTGGAAACTGCACGTATGCATTGAACAGCTAAGTCCTTGCAATCGAGTTTTCAAGAGATAAATCCCAGATACAGAGCTCTTATCCTGCAAATCGGGCACCTGGCATTCTGTTGTGCGTTTTTTTATTTGCCAAATGTTTGCAAAGAACTCCTCTGTCGATTTGTACATGGTGCAACGCTTCCATTTACATGTCATGGCCTTCCTTCCATGCGGCCCAATCCCTTCAACCTATCAGATATTCCAAAAAACGCAAAGATTTTCACCACAGGATACTTGCGTTAGGTTTTAGTGTTGACTTGTGGCTTGACATGTGGATTCGGGCTTGACCTGTCGACTTAACATAAGAATAGGCTTGTGGTTTGGCTCAGCGTTGGGCTTTGTGTGTCAATTCATAGCTCGAGTCATAACTTGTTGTTGACTTATGACCTAGCTTTGACTTAGTTCGTGGCTTGGTTTTTCTGACTTGTAACTTAGCTAGGATTCGAGGTATGGCCGGTAGATTTGGGCTTGAGTTTTGATATAACTCAAAATTAGGATATAGTTTGATATTCAACAACTTAGCATAGACTAGGATTAGAATTAGGATAGTGACTAGATTTATGCTTAGAACTTTTGGGTTTAGACTAGGATTAAGCCATTTTAAAGCATACTTTTTTAATAAAAACCTCAATAAAAAAGTAGGAATACATCAAACTCAAAAGAATAGATTTGGCAGAGTTCAATAAGGATTTCTAACCATTTATTTGCAGGTCAAGAAGATGGAGTGAAAGGATTTTTGGGTGAAAGTAACCAATAAAATCAGGATGAAGAATATGGAGGTTAAGACGCTGGCCAAAAGACTGAAGAAAGCAATAAGTCAAATAGAGAGATGAAAACGCTCACAAAAGTACCATTACATTTTGATCGCTAACATCTTCCTCCAATTGGGATGGAGACCTCCCTGCGAGGTTTCTAAGAACCTAGTAGTTCCAGTCGCCTTTATCATTGGGCTATGGAGTCATTTAATGTCGTCACTAGATCTCTGCAATCTTTATTCAAAGTCGGAACATACATTACTGAATACAAATTCACTGCTGCAAACTAACACACTGAAAGAGCCATGCTGGATGGCGAGCTTATTCTCTACCTATTCCTACTCCTAACCAGTAAAAAATGGCTCATCATGCTTCCAATGAAGCCATGATAACATCGGACTACTTACAAGAATCATTTGCATGCAAATAAAATTAAGAGAAAACTTCATTATGTGTAGCATAATTTCAACCTGCAATACATACTTACAATCACCATCTACTTTAATTCCAAAAATTGCACAACTGAAGAATTCCGTAAAAAACATCTCCATGTAGATGTCCACTGTATCATAGAAAGAAGAAATAGATTGATAACCAAACACAGTTTCCTCTGCTTATTGTTCAAGAATTTCTTCAACCTCTGATATATGGCTGCCATAAACTGGTTCATGCAAATCTGAAAGTGGCTGTGAGTTGATTGGACTGCTAATCCCTTCTTGTTTTATATCTTCTTCATAAATGATATTAGTCTTTTGTTCATGAGGTGCTGCAAACATAAGAGAAGATCTTAAATCTTCAGGCAGATTAAACTCATCATATTTGATGGCTTCTGCAAACATAGAATGGTTGATTTCAACATGATGTTGTTCCTTGATGGGCAAAGAAAAAGGCTCATCAAAATCAGATTCGTAGCTGTCATATATGAGTTGGCTGCTGCTCAAGCCAACATCATTTGCTGTAGAAATTTGTTCCTCTTCATCTTCATAATTAATTGTATCAAGAAGCTCTTCCTCAACAACATAATTTTCATCTTTATAAACAGAAGAATGAATTACTTCCTGCTGAACTTGCTTCTCAAAATCATCACAGCAATCTTCAAATGCAAACTCATCTGAATAGTACCTTTTACAGTGCTCAGTGAATACTATGTGAAAATAATTCAAGAATGAAATACTAGAAGGAGGTAAAGAGAAATACCACTTACGTGCATCACCATACAATGAATACATGAAAATCTTTATATGAACATCTTCATGCTGCAGATCTAGTGGATCCATGTATTCATGAAACTTAAGGAGGTGTTCTACAGGATTGTCTTCTTTCTCCTCTCTGAAGATAGGCAGAAAATCTCCCCATTATGATAAATTAGGTACTGGATGTGGGAAACCAGGAACTGAAGAGAATTCAAGAGGTGCAAACCTCCGAGCCAAAAGAACAGCAAATGCTTTTGACATCTGAATATTGTGGAGTCGCCACTGAATCCATCCTTCATGGAGTCTCCAGATAGATGATCACAACCAAAGTAATGTCCAGGATTTTTCTATCATCAAAGCTGGATCTATGTCTTTCTCCCAGGGAAGCTGAGCTTCAATCTCCTCTCCCCGGCAATGGTGCCAAAATGTTATCACTCCAGGAAACTCTTCTAGGTTGTAGCTCGAAGATGCCTGGTAACTTAACTATTTTCTCAATGATGGGTGGATAGGTGGATCAATATGGAATGACTAACACAAGGTTTACTCAATCAAAACATGCATAGACGTATTCATATGGACAAGGATTTTAGCCAACTTTGTTGAGAGGATTCAATAAAGGTGAATGTGTGGACAGATCTTATATTATCAGCAAAAACAGACATAAGCAATATATATGAATGGCCAATACAATAAGCAAAGAATACTTGTAAATCTTAGTTCATCAGTGTAATGACAAGATGACAGTTATCAGAGACTAGATAAGCAGAAGAAATTAAATAAATCATTCAAATACAAGCATAGAATAGACAAGAAGTAAATCTGAACATAATAGGCAAAAGAAGCTTATATTATGATATGCTATGAGAAGTCTAGGAGTATAAGCAATGTATAATCTCCAAAGTCGAACCTTCAGTCCCAAGACTGAATTCCTTCCTCCCCCACTCTGTTCTACAGAAGTCACATGCTTTATAGCCTTTACAAAACAGTTCAAGATCTTGAAAAACTGGATCGAATTTTCTAAAAATAGACAGTCAAAATAGTTTCATGAAAAATAGGAAGGAATCCTATTTAAGGGGGCCACCTCCATCTTTCTAGTCTTCATATCTTCGACAATTGCATCAATCTTTGACACACTCAACAAGCCTGACTGAGCACTTTGATCTTTTTCTTTGACAGTTGGGTGCTTGTTGACCAAAAATAGAAAGACTAATAATACCTTCCACCTTAGCATTTGCCTCAAAAACTGGAAAAGGATAGTGATCTGTATCCTTTTAATATTTATCTTTCATTTAAAACCATTCCCACATGATCTGGAAACAAGAATCTTCGATCTGGGCAAAAAGAAGAGTAATCTGCCAGTTTCTGCACTTTCGGTGGCTTAGGGCCCAAAATTTGTAGTGAATAAGCCACCGAAAGCTATGTTTTCAGTTGCTAAGGGAACATTTCAAAACCCCTAGCTTTCACTTTGCTTCAGCTTTTATGATCACCTCTTCATACTAGATTCAGCAGCATCTACATCTGCAAAATGAGCACATCCAGTATCTCTGCAAACATTTGTCTCTGAGGAAACGATTCCTTGGATACTATTTGGCAACTGCACGTATGCATTGAACAACTAGGTCCTTGCAATCGATTTTTCAAGAGATAAATCCCAGATACAGAGCTCTTATCCTTCAAATCGGGCACCTGGCATTCTGTTGTGCATTTTATTATTTTCCAAATGTTTGCAAAGAACTCCCCAGTCAATTTGTACATGGTGCAACGCTTCCATTTACATGTCATGGCCTTCCTTCCATGTGGCCCAATCCTTTCAACCTATCAGATATTCCAAAAAACGCAGAGATTTTCACCACAGGATACTTGCATTAGGTTTTAGTGTTGACTTGTGGCTTGACATGTGGATTCGGGCTTGACCTGTCGACTTAACATAAGAATAGGCTTGTGGTTTGGCTTAGCGTTGGGCTTTGTGTGTCAACTCATAGCTCGACTCAGAACTTGTTGTTGACTTATGACCTAGCTTTGACTTAGTTCGTGGCTTGGTTTTTCTGACTTGTAACTTAGCTAGGATTCGAGGTATGGCCGGTAGATTTGGGATTGAGTTTTGATATAACTCAAAATTAGGATATAGTTTGATATTCGACAACTTAGCATAGACTAGGATTAGACTTAGGATAGTGACTAGATTTATGCTTAGAACTTTTGGGTTTAGACTAGGATTAAGCCATTTTAAAGCATACTTTTTTAATAAAAACCTCAATAAAAAAGTAGGAATACATCAAACTCAAAAGAATAGATTTGGCAGAGTTCAATAAGGATTTCTAACCATTTATTTGCAGGTCAAGAAGATGGAGCAAAAGGATTTTTGGGCGAAAGTAACCAATAAAATCAGGATGAAGAATCTGGAGGTTAAGACGCTAGCCAAAAGACTAAAGAAAGCAATAAGTCAAATAGAGAGATGAAAACGCTCACAAAAGTACCATTACATTTTGATCGCTAACAGTTGGTATGTCAGCTTCTTTTTTGTCAACTAGACCACTTCAACCATACGCACCTCGACCATGAGTTTCTCGACCATCATGTCGATTCTCCTGTGCTTTCTCCTTAGTCGATGTCCCTTCCGAACGATGGTTTTATTCAACAAATTCTCTCCTGGTTCCGCTACTTTAGCCTTTCGTGGAAACAGTCTTCGCACCCCAACCAGTCATCCTACCTCTGGTTGATGCAGATTTCCTTGACAGTTTCTCTTCTGCTTTCAGATCTAGTTGGTAAGCTTCACCGATCGCTCTGAACCTTGACAGGCTCAACTCGTCCTGTATGGCATACTTCAAGTTGTTTACATATCTAGTGATATCTTCTTCCCCTTCATCGGTTTGTCCCGAATGAATTGACAATATATAGAGCTCTTCCATGTACTCCTTCATGGTCATCTCTTTCTATCGAAAGTTTTGCAACTTCTGGAACAAGGAAATCACATAGTCACCTGGCAATAACTTCCCTTTCAGTTTGGCGACCATCCTTTCCCAAGACTTGATCTTTTCCTTTCCTTTCTTGACTCTGTCAGCCTTTACATTGTCCCAACACAATGAGGCATGACCCTTCAACCTCAGACATGCAGTATTAACCCCTTTAGGATCCTCTATCTGCTCTATGTCGAATCATTTATCCATCTCTCTGAACCAATCGATCAAGTCTTCTGGATCTAGACTTCTTGAGTAGGTATGTACATCTATCTTTGTCTGACCTCTCATATCCATTAGAATCTTGATGAATCTATCTTCTAGTTCCTCGACTGCCTCTTCCCGTGCTTCCACTTCTTCGACTTCCTCGTCGCTGTGGTCTAGTGCATTGGGAATACATCCACGTCTCTGACTTTCTTTGATCGTCGCGACTTCATTATTCAAACTTCGCATTATTCGCATGCACTCGTCGAACATATCATGATCAAATGTGACTGCTACGTCATGCGCTCTTCGTCTTGTAGCTCGGACATTAACGCTTCTGTGATCCATTTCAACCACAGCTGAAACTCCCACTTCGTCCAATCGCAACCGTACTTTCACAAGTTGGGCACGACTCTACCCAACCGTAGCTAGATATTTTCAATGCACTCGCAGGCTCTTCTGACTCACCAGACTCCACTGCTCAACACTGGATTCACTTCCATCAGTAATACCAACTGACGCTCTCCTGCTCACCGGATGCTTCAACTCAACCGGACTCTGCTTCCGAGCTCTGGTACCAACTGGCGCAAGGTAGATCCCCTCAAGGACTTCTTGCTTAACAAAACACATGATGCTTACACAGACTGGATGTAAACAGGATGCCAGAATCTGGCTTCTATTACTTCAAATCAATTACAATGTGAATTACAAAGCAAATGAACTAATCTAGTCGTCCTTATCCGGTTACAATATACATAAGTAAAATGTGTATTCTCTCAATGTGCAACCTTCACCCTCTCACGGCCTCTGCTGAATGCAAGCGCTCGATGAGTTATGGATCTGATCTTTGCTAACTCCCCAACTGGAACTTCCTTCCTCCGTTCATGCGCACTAGTCTTCTCCTCTGCTCTACTGCTCATCCCAAGGTCCACTCTACTCCCCGAGACACTCTTCCTCTATCTGTCGAATCCTCCATATCCTACAGACTTGCAGTTGTCAGCACTCTCTGCTATGCTACACAACCTTTTCCCGTGGTGACATTTGTCATGATCCCAACCTCCTTCATAACTGCTCATAACTTCCTTAGCAACCCCGAATGACTACCAAGTACTTCTCCTTGACTTCTGAGCTTCTCTGACACTGCTACAGTAGTCGGTCCCATCACTGACCTCGACCATACTAGATTCGTCATCCTTTGACTTACCCTTTGGCTTCACTTCACTTCCAAGTCTTCGCCAGTCTGCCCCTTCCTCCATGCTTGGCTTCCGCCTCAACCTGTCGGTGTCGCGATTCGACAACCTGTCAACCTTCGATGCCTTCCACTGCAACCATGTTTCCTGTCGACCTTAGACATGTCAACTCTCGACCTTTTCCTTCTGTCAACGCACCTCGACAGCTTCTTGCTCGAATTATTGACTTCGACATCCAATCTCCCTTCGCACTAGTGGTCATCGACACTCCCCCTGGTCGACTCCTCATGTCAATCATCTTCAACTGATTTTCCTAGGCTCCGATGCTCCTGCATCAGTATGTGAGGAGATTTGAGATAGCATTTAGCTGTGTGACCTCCATGTTATAATTCAACAAAAAGGGTTTTTGGTTTTGCAGGTCTACAGGCATGATCATCAGAGACAGTGCTTCTTAATTTACGAAGTAGAACATGACAATGTTAGGTTTTGGACCATGCATAATTTATGAAGAAGAAAGTCAAAGCGTCCATCCTATATCTTAGGTTTTGTTTAGTACATGTGTAAAATATTTCTTTCATATGTGTCATTTTTTTGGACAATGCTTTTTAATATATCTTCGATTTTGGAGGATGCTTCTTAATTTCTGAAGAAGAAAGTGAAAGCGTCCATTCCTATATATTAGGTTTTGTTTGGTACATGTGTAAAATTATGTGTCGCTTTTTTTTGGGAAAATGCTTTTAATTTATGGAAAATAAAAATGAAAGCGTCCATTTCTATATTTTAGGTTTTGCTTGGCATATATATATAATTCTATCATCTAAAACTTTTTTGTATTTATATTATGTATACTCCCCAATACTTCCCATAATTTAGGCAGTCAAATATGCCCTGGTGATGAAACACAGGTCCAGGGAATAAGCAAGATTAGCATCATTGTCTTGTTCACTTCCGGGGAAATTGGTGGTGTCTCGATTAGTATCATGTGTGAGTGATAGGTTTTTATTTTCATATCTTCGTTATCTGTGTAAGCATATTATCAAATTTGTTTCAAATTTTCTTTAAATAAAATATTTTTAAATGCACGACTTCTTATGTACGAGGTCAGGTGGAACTCCATAACATTACATGCCAAATACTATAAAACAAAAGATGTTTTTTGAAGAATTTTATGAGGTGCCTCATTGATTCTGGATCTCTTTATGTTTTTTGAGCCGCTTTTGGTCTTAGTTTTTGTTATGTTCATATTATAAGGAGGTCTCTCTTTTGTAGAGTTTTGATCTTTTGTCGATATGTATGGTCATATGTAGATCTGTTGATGTAGTGGAAGCTACCGTGGGTTTGTATGATTCAGTTATTTTGACCAGATGAGAACTTTATGTTATAGAGAAGGGGATTTCAAGGTCCTGGAACATGTATGCTCCATAGAAAGGATATTGAATGTGTGGCCCACTTATTTGGACAGTGCTCTTTCTTCAATTCGGTATGGCCAAAATTAAGTTTTATTCTTGAGTTTCGGAATGATTGGTGGACCAATAATATGGAGGAAAGCCTGTTAAATTGGTACAGAAAGAAAAACAAATCCATGGAGCTTCCTATATTTACTATATGGGAAATATGGAAAATTTAGAATAGGCGTATTTTTCATAATCAAACTCCTTCTATTTTCACTATTTGCACTAAGATTTTGGTGTCCTTACAGGAATTTTGTGGGATAGACAAAGTAAAGAAAACAAAAATTTCGATTAGGCCTATAATAAATAAGAATATTTCCAGTGGCTTATTTGATGGTGAAGGAATCAATGGATATTGTGGTGCGGGCATGGTACTGAAAATAAAAGAGAAGCATTCTATGAAAATGTGGATGAAGCCTGGAAGTGGAACAAATACACAAGCTGAATTGATTGCTCTTTGGGGTCTACTTTGGATTGCTAAGAGAAGGGGTATATTGGAACCACAGATTATGGGAGACACTAAAGTTATTATAAATTGGTTGAATGGTCTCTCTTCAATTCATAATATTTGGTTGGAGCAATGGATGAACAGGGTATTAGATCTGGCCAAACAATTTGCTAGCATCTTCTTCAGTCATGTTTATTGTATTTTCAATCAAGAAGCTGGCAGTCTCTCTAAGCGTGAAATTGGATGTATGGATGAACAAAAATTTTTTGAAGAATTTTATGAGGAATGCCTCATTGATTTCTGGATCTCTTTATGGTTTTTGAACCTCTTTTGGTCTTAGTTTTTGGTATGTTAAGATTATGAGGTCTCTCTTTTGTAGATTTTTTATCTTTTGTTGATATGTATGGTCATATGTAGATCTGTTGATGTAGTGGAAGCTACTGTGGGTCTGTATGATTCAGTTATTCTGACCAGATGACAACTTTATGTTATAGAGAAGGGGATTTCAAGGTCCTGGAATGTGTATGCTCTGTAGAAAGGATACTGAATGTGTGGCTCAGTTATTTGGACAGTGCTCTTTCTTCAATTCGGTATGGTCAAAATTAAGCTTTATTCTCGAATCTTAGAATGATTGGTGGACTAGTAATATGGAGGAAAGCCTGTTAAATTGGTACAAAAAGAAAAACAAATTCATGGAGCTTCCTATATTTGCTATATGGGAAATATGGAAAATTTGGAATAAGCGTATTTTTCAAAATCAAACTCCTATTTTCACTATTTGCACTAATATTTTGGTGTCCTTTCAGTAATTATGTGGGATAGACAAAGTAAAGAAAAAAAATTCTGATTAGGCCTATAATAAATAAGAATATTTCTAGTGGCTTCTTTGATGGTGCAGAAATCAATGGATATTGTGGTGCGTGCATGGTACTGAAAATCAAAGAGAAACATTCTATGAAAATATGGATGAAGGATGGAAGTGGAACAAATACACAAGCTGAATTGATTGCTCTTTGGGGTTGAATGGTCTCTCTTCAATTCAGAATATTTGGTTGGAGCAATGGATGAACAGGGTATTAGATCTAGCCAAACAATTTGCTAGCATCTTCTTCAGTCATGTTTATTGTATTTTCAATCAAGAAGCTAGCAGTCTCTCTAAGCGTGAAATTGGATGCATGTCTGAACAAAAAAAATTTGAAGAATTTTATGAGGAATGCCTCATCGATTCTGGATCTCTTTATGTTTTTTGAGTCGCTTTTGGTCTTAGTTTTTGGTATGTTAAGATTACAAGGAGGTCTCTCTTTTGTAGAGTTTTGATCTTTTGTCGATATGTATGGTCATATGTAGACCTGTTGATGTAGTGGAAGCTACTATGGGTCTGTATGATTCAGTTATTCTGACCAGATGACAACTTTATGTTATAGAGAAGGGGATCTCAAGGTCCTGGAATATGTATGCTCTGTAGAAAGGATACTAAATGTGTGGCTCACTTATTTGGACAATGCTCTTTCTTCAATTCAGTATGGTCAGAATTAAGTTTTATTCTCGAATTTCAGAATAATTGGTGGACCAGTAATATGGAGGAAAGCCTGTTAAATTGGTACATAAATAAATAAAAATTCATGGAGCTTCCTATATTTGCTATATCGGAAATATGGAAAATCTGGAATAGGTGTGTTTTTCAGAATCAAACTCCTATATTCACTATTTGCACTAAGATTTTGGTGTCCTTATAGGAATTCTGTGGGATAAACAAAGTAAGGAAAACAAATATTCTGATTAGGCCTATAATAAAGAAGAATATTTCCAGTGGCTTCTTTGATGGCGTAGGAACCAATGGATATTGTGGTGCGGGCATGGTACTAAAAATCAAAGAGAAGCATTCTATGAAAATGTGGATGAAGGCTGGAAGTGGAACAAATACACAAGCTGAATTGAGTGCTCTTTGGAACTGCTTTGGATTTCTAAGAGAAGGGTTATATTGGAACTACAAATTATAGGGGACTCTAAAGTTATTATAGATTGGCTAAATGGTCTCTCTTCAATTCATAATATTTGGTTGGAGCAATGGATGAACATGGTATTAGATCTGGCCAAACAATTTGCTAGCATCTTCTTCAGTCATGTTTATTGTATTTTCAATCAAGAAGCTGGTAGTCTCTCTAAGCATGAAATTGGATGTATGGATGAACATATGTTTTTTGAAGGATTTTATGAGGAATGCCTCATTGATTCTGGATCTTTGTATGTTTTTTGATCGGCTTTGGGTCTTCGTTTTTGGTATGTTAAGATTATAAGGAGGTCTCTCTTTTGTAGATTTTTGATCTTTTGTCGATATGTATGGTTATATGTAGATCTGTTGATGTAGTGGAAGCTACTGTGGGTTTGTATGATTCAGTCATTCTGACCAAATGAGAACTTTATGTTATAGAGAAGGGGATTTCAAGGTCCTGGAATATGTATGCTCTGTAGAAAGGATACTGAATGTGTGGCTCACTTATTTGGATAGTGCTCTTTCTTCAATTCGGTATGGTCAAAATTAAGTTTTATTCTTGAATTTTAAAATGATTGGTGGACCAATAATATGGAGGGAATCCTGTTAAATTGGTACAGAAAGAAAAACAAATTCATGGAGCTTCCTATATTTGCTATATGGGAAATATGGAAAATTTGGAATAGGCACATTTTTCATAATCAAACTCCTATTTTCACTATTTGCACTAAGATTTTGGTGTCCTTACAATAATTCTTTGGGATAGACAAAATAAAGAAAACATAAATTCTAATTAGGCCTATAATATATAAGAATATTTCCAGTGGCTTCTCTGAAGGTGCAAAAATCAATGGATATTGTGATGTGGGCATAGTACTGAAAATCAAAGAGAATTATTCTATGAAAATGTGGATGAAGGTTGGAAGTGGAACAAATACACAAGCTGAATTTATTGCTCTTTGGGGACTGGTTTGGATTGCTAAGAGAAGGGGTATATTGGAACCGCAAGCTGAATTGATTGCTCTTTGGGGACTGCTTTGGATTTCTAAGAGAAGGGGTATATTGGATCTGCAGATTATGGGGGACTCTAAAGTTATTATAGATTGGTTGAATGGTCTCTCTTCAATTCAGAATATTTGGTTGGAGCAATGGATGAACAGGGTATTAGATCTAGCCAAACAATTTTCTAGCATCTTCTTCAGTCATTTTTATTGTATTTTCAATCAAGAAGCTGGCAGTCTCTCTAATCGTGAAATTGGATGTAAGGATGAACAAATGTTTTTTGAATAATTTTATGAGGAATGCCTCATTGATTCTGGATCTCTTTATGTTTTTTGAGCCGCTTTTGGTCTTAGTTTTTGGTATGCTAAGATTATAACGAGGTCTCTCTTTTGTAGAGTTTTAATCTTTTGTCGATATGTATGGTGATATGTAGATCTGTTGATGTAGTGGAAGCTACTGTGGGTGTGTATGATTCAGTTATTTTGACCAGATGACAACTTTATGTTATAGAGAAGGGGATTTCAAGGTCCTGGAATATGTATGCTCTGTAGAAAGGATACTGAATGTGTGGCTCACTTATTTGGACAGTGCTCTTTCTTCAATTCGGTATGGTCAGAATTAAGTTTTATTCTCTAATTTTAGAATAATTGGTGGACCGTTAATATGGAGGAAATCCTGTTAAATTGGTACAGAAAGAAAAACAAATTCATGGAACTTCCTATATTTGCTATATGGGAAATATGGAAAATTTGGAATAGGCGTATTTTTCATAATCAAATACCTATTGTCACTATTTGCAGTAAGATTTTGGTGTCCCTACAGGAATTCTGTGGGGTAGACAAAGTAAAGAAAACAAATATTTTGATCAGGCCTATAATAAATAAGAATATTCCCAGTGGCTTCTTTGATGGTGCAGGAATCAATGGATATTGCGGTGTGGGCATGGTACTGAAAATCAAAGAGAAGCATTCTATGAAAATGTGGATGAAGGCTAGAAGTGGAACAAATACACAAGCTGAATTGCTTGCTCTTTGGGGACTGGTTTGGATTGCTAAGAGAAGGGTTATATTGGAATTGCAAATTATGGGGGACTCTAAAGTTATTATAGATTGACTGAATGGTCTCTCTTCAATTCAAAATATCTGGTTGGAGCAATGGATGAACAGGGTATTAGATCTGGCCAAAAATTTGTTAGCATCTTCTTCAGTCATGTTTATTGTAATTTGAATCAAGAAGTTGGCAATCTCTCGAAGTGTGAAATTAGATGTATGGATGAACAAATGTTTTTTGAATAATTTTATGAGGAATGCCTCATTGATTCTTGATCTCTTTATGTTTTTTGAGCCACTTTTGGTCTTAGTTTTTGGTATGTTCAGATTATAAGGAGGTTTCTCTTTTGTAGAGTTTTGATTTTTTGTCGATATGTATGGTCATATGTAGATCTGTTGATGTAGTGGAAGCTCTGTATGATTCAGTTATTCTGATCAGATGACAACTTTATGTTAAAAAAGTCACGATGATGTAACTCTAATTCCATGAATAATAAGTTACATTTTTTTCATTTGAGAAAACTCCATATAATTTAAACAATCTTATATTATATGCATGACATTTATTACTTAAATCTAATTTATCTAAATTCTTATATTGCATTATTTTTTAACAAACAATTTTTAAAAAAAATTTATATTCATATTTAAAAAATACATTATATAATTTCTATAATAAAATTAAATTCATTAATTTGAAATCGTTAGATTTAATTATGTTATTGGACTTGATATTGTAATATTATGTGCTATGTGTTTGTTATATTGATACATTATATTAATACATGTGTTCTTTTAAACCAACATCAGAGAGATCCAATTTATTGAGATGTAATTATTTCGAGCAACATAATATATATTTAATTTAAAATTAAAACAATAGTCATGATGATTCGATAATATGTATTTTTCTCCTTTAAAAAAAGCTTAATATATATTTAATTTCATTAAAACATATATATTTTTTTCTTTAAAAAAAAGCATAATATATATTTAATTTCATTAAAACATATATATTTTTTCTTTAAAAAAAAGCATAATATATATTTAATTTCATTAAAATATATGTAAAAAAAATTAGCAACTACTCCAGGTGGAATGATTTTAAAGAAGATTGTAATATTATGTTGTTTATGTTTTAGTGAAACATTATGTATAATTAGAAGATTAATTTGATAGTTTTGTATTTTTAATTTTTTTTTAATGTTTATATATTTGTTAATATGTATATGCATATAATTTTGTATGTGTGTATTTTTGTTATATATGTATATTTATTTATGGAGTTGCATTTATATATTTTTATATATTTCTATGTATTTTCTTAATAGAATTGTAATATTAGTATTTTTAAAGTTATATAGGAATTATATTAATTATCGATAGTGTTTGGCGGGGAAACTCGACCATTAGATTGTCATTTATAGTTTAAGTAACAAACTAGCATAGTAAAAGAAAAAAAATGGTTTGCTATGGCTGGTATATATACCTATAATGTTTTAGAAATAAAGCTAAACTTTTTGTTTTGGTAACTTCCTAAATTTAAATTAAATAAACAACCAGGGAAAATGCAGCCATAACAGGGTCCAGAGCCAATCTACCAGTACATAAACCAAATTAGCTTTGCCTCACTAGAATCCAAGTCCACATCGATGTCAAGTTATAAACATTTGCTAGCAAATTAACAGGGCTTTCCCAGTGTGAAACCAAGCCCTGTTTGGCCCAAAAGATAATGAACAAAAATTGCCAACCTTCCTATTCTCACTCAGGAGGAAGTGGTATCTCGATGACATTTAATGTGCTCATCATTGAGGAGGGGAAAGCCAGCCTTCTGGCTCGTGCGAGCTGTGAGAGCCCTACTGTCCCCCACCTTTTTTACAAGAAAGCATAAAGTTATGACATCCCACCCAGGGGGTGGGGGGAGTTCCTGCTCAACCAATATCTTACAATCATTGAATAAAGGCATATTGGTGATCATTTCAATGAGAGACTGAGATTATTGGACGACCCTTCCGCTCTATGGTTTGCTAGTTGATCGGTCTCTTGCTTTACATGAGATATTAAAACCATCGGGATCTTGTCCAGAAGATTTGGAAACAAATCTAGATTAGCGGCCAATCTCCAATGCTAAGAGACTTTTGAGGGTGGAGTGCCTTGGAGTTGGGTTATTTTCTTACAAATTGAAAGAATGATTGCTGAGTCTCCTTCTATAATCAATTTCGTTAGTCCCATAGCCATAGCAATTGTAAGACCCTGAATTAATCCCAATAGCTCTACTCCACTGTTGGTATTATATCCAGAATAGCCCACATATATATGAAGAATGAATCCTTGATGATTTCAGAAGACTCCTCCATATCCTTCTTGTATGGGGTTAATTTCCTTGGAAGTACCACCAAAGTTTAGTTTATAAAATTCTACTTGAGGTGGAGACTAGCCCTTGCGGTTGTCATGGGGAGTGAGGAGCTCGGGAGAGATCCAAGTCCCAATTTTGAAGGATGCGAACTTCATAGTCTATATCATTAAAATAATTGTCCATCCACTCTTGGAATTTCATGGTTTCTTGTATGTGACTCTTAATCTTTGACCACGAAATATTAGAAACTACGGTTTTTCCTTGAAAGATCCTCATGTTTTGCTCTTTCCAGACCTCCCATTTAATAAAACCTGGAATTAATTTCCAAAGTTTGTTGTGGATTAATTTGAAAAAATATTGGGGCACCAAGGTCTAATAGTGTTCGAGATGGAGGAATTCTGAAGATCAGATTTCCTAAATAGAGTAGCACATTGATCCCAGAGCTGCTTACTATAGGAACATGCTCCCAGGAGATGATTCATCATTTCCTCATGTTGCTTACATAAAGAGCATATTGAAGGTCCACAGTATCCTCGCTTTTTGAGATTGTCCCACGTTAAAATTTTACCATGCACGACTTGCCATTGGAAAAGCACCACTTTTGGCCATTGCTTTGAATGCCAAATCTTATGCCATACATCCTCTTTCTTAAGAGTGTTATGTCCTGCTGCAATGTGATAAGCTTCTTTAAGAGAGAAGGATCCCATTGTAGAGTATCCCCAATGAAGGGTATCAAGCCACATTTACTGATTTATTTGGTGTTGCCGCAATTCCTCCAAGAGAAGGGTGATATCCATAGATATATTTCCTTGTAGATCAACAGAATTAGAAATCCATCGGCGCCAGTGGCTATGAGGATTCTGGTTATTTTTCCAAAAGGATGCAGCATTCTAGAGAGAAGTCGTATACAGTTTCATTATGCATTCTTCTAGCTGAGGAAGGGAATAAATTTTTGGAAACTGATGCCATGAATCCATCCAGAATCGGGCTTCCATACCATCTTGAACTTCCCAGAAACAATGCTCTTGTATTAGACTTTTTTTTTCCATACTGCATTCCATAAAGTGGAACCCATCACTGAAGGTATCCCATCCAGGATGGCAGAGGTGTTGGACAACTAAAGAGGTGAACCAAGAGATGCCACAGTTCCCAATGCAAGATGGGTCTAATGATAACCGAGGCACTCTTCGCTTTAGATCAAGACAAATCAAGATCAAGGGGGAGACCCTAGCCAATCAATGAAGACTAGCTAACCCAAATATTCCTGGGGAAATGTGAAAAGGAAACAAGGAGATCAATGGTGAGTTAGATCTAAGAAATATTAAGTGCGCCCAAGGGTTAAGGTCTAAATGAAGAGGCTTATGAAGTGACAAATGGTTCAACCAATGAAAGAAAAGGACCACCTATGATGTTTAATCAATAGATCTAAGAGATCAATTAGTACCATGAAAATTAGCCAAGTGGGACCCACTCCTTAAAAAGTGGAAAATTGTTCCAAGTTGGGCCCACAAGGTCAAAGTTGAAAATGGATGGTACTAGGGGTATGCTATGGCATGTATCTATGGATTGACAAAGAATTAGCAACACCCAAATGTGGGATCTAGGAAATGGCCACCTACCCAAGGAGTGTGAATTGACGCAAGGGTGACTAGTTCCTTAGATCAAGGGCCAAATGGAGTCGAATGTCCACCAAATTATAGATAGGGGCAAGTGAAGGATAAGCAAGGTGGGTTTTCAAGATCAAGTACAAGCCATCATGGCTAGATCTCACTAGATATAATGCATCACTAAGTGACCTAAGTGGGGCACAACCCTCAAAATGAGGAATGGGGCCTACAAGGTGAAAATCACAAAAGTGAAGCACTAGGGGTAGGTTTTCAAGATAGATCTATTCAATGCAACAAAAATATCACCTACCCACTTTTGGGAACTAGCCAAACTAGCCTCTTCAAGGGAATGAGAATTGCCTTGGAGAGGCTAATGTGCCTTCGGAAATGGGTCAAATGGAGGCCAATACCACCAAACTATAGATCCGAATTGCCGTGGATGCTATAAAGGTGGGTCTTTAAAATTACCCCCAAAAGCTTGCTAGATCCAAGTAGATCTAAAAAAATGTAAAAATGAGGGTCTTAATTAATTAGGGTTTTATGATCTAAGAGAATAGATGGTCAAGGTAGAAGAATATCATACCTTCTTGAGCGTACCTGGAAAATGAAGATGGAGATTGCTTGTGACGCGGATTACTTCCCACAAAGATCAAATTCCAAACTTGATGAAGCCCTTCTTGCCAACGTTTTTCCTCCTTCGACCAATTCGGCCTGCCTCTCCCTCTCAATCAAGGACACAAAGATCAATCAATTGAAAAAAATGGAAGTAGATGCAAACAAAAGAGATGAATAACATGAAATTGTTGGTACAAAGACAAAACAACTCCCTATAACCCAAAATGTCTTCTTGAAGATAGTAGGGTAGCCCTCCCCACCAATACGTACTCCTCCAAAACGTCTTATTTTCCTGCAAATTGTGTTAGTGAAGATAAAATCCAAGATGGACACCAATGTTTGTCAGTGCAGAGGAAAAATCATTTACAATCACCACAAGCATTCCAACTCCAAGATCCAAGATGCCCAAGAAAATATTTTTATTCCAATAGCCAAGAGCCAAAAATATCTAGATAGCCTTTACAGTAGGGGGGTCTCCTCCTTTTATAGGATAATAAAGACGAAAACCCTAAACCACAAAACCACTTTTTAAAACCAGTAGTTGTGATCAAAAGATATAACAATCTAATCAATGGATAAGATGAGCCAATACAATATATCACATGGATCACTTAACTAAGTGATGACGTCATAGCCCAAAGTGACTCAATGAGGGTGACATCATACATGGGGGTGGCTGAAACTACATGTGCGACATCATGAGTGACATACCAAGTCAATGCTATGAAGATGACTAAAACAACAAGGTAATAATCCAATGATAGCATCACAAGTCTAATGGTCACATCACTATATATCACAAATAGTCATCATAAAGAACCACTGAAACATTGTTGCAACAATACAACTGGGCACTGAACTGAAACTGTATGGAACAAAAGGTCACATCGGTCATCAAATCTAGCTCTCAAGGCTCAGCCTTGGCACAAGGTCTACTCAATGTCTGATATATACTGCTTTGATCTGTAAGTGATCTCAAAAAAAAAAGCTCATCATAGTTGATCTGTGTAAAAGCAAAGCTCTGAAAATTGTAGATATCTGCTCAGCAAGATTAGTAGCCCAACTACTATGGTGTGATAACATATGGCTCCAGCTGGGACAAGTGCTCTAAGGGAGAGAGCGCTTGGTAACTTCAAAATCTCTGGTCTCGAACCGCTCTGCATCAATCTTCAATCCAACAACTCATCATCCTTGCTTTCAGCTTTTATTTTGCACATGCATCTGCACTCATGGCCACTAGAATACCTCATGAAGCATGTATGGGATAAAATATAAAATAAATGTTGAAAATGAAATCTAATCTATAACAAGAACTGAAATGCATAAATGGAAATACTACACTAACAATAACATTTTTTTACTTTATGATTTTCTTTTTTTATTGCAGGTGATGAAACATGCTTAAAAAGGAGCACTAGCTAAGTATTGGACCAACCCAAAGAAAAATGCCCGCAAGGGCTCATTTGGATGCCTACAAAGGCACCAAAAGATGCCCGCAAGGGCTCTTCTTGGATGCCCGCAAGGCTTCCAAAGGATGCCCGCAAGGTCATCCAAAAGATGCCCGCAAGGCTTCCTAAGGATGCCCACAAGGTCATCAAAAGATGCCCGCAAGGCCATCCAAAAGATGCCCGCAAGGCCATCCAAAAGATGCCCACAAGGGCTTCCTTAAAAGTGTCGGCATGGTATCTCTGGAAATTCCCACAAAGGCTTCTAGAAATTCCCACAAGGACATCTAGGAATGCCCGCCATCAGCCTAAAACAAAACAAAATCACTCAACTAAAACAAACTCAAAAAAAGGAAGACACTCAGGGCCTAGGGAAAGAAAAAGGCACTCAATTTTTTTATTAAGTACATGCAAGAGATGAGAAAATCTTAGGAAGGAGCAAGACTTAACTCAATCAACAACTAAGCAAGAAGAAAAGACACTCATAAGCAAAAAACAAAGAACTCGGAACTCAACACTCAGCAAAAGCAAAAGAAAAGCACACAAATCCTACTGCTCAAATGAGCTTATTTGAAAACTACCTACTCTAAGCATGCAAGCAAAGCCTCAACCCAGGTAGAGTCAGGGATGATAATCCCTTAACTCCCTTTGGTTGATAGGGAGCATGATACGTTGGCCAGTCCCAATAGTGAGGAAACACATATCATCAATGCAACGCTCGACAGTGAGCGGTCCAACCTAAAAGTCACCAAATCCCCTGTATCGTATGTAAAATAAATCATTAGGAATAACGACCCTATCACTAATTGCAAACCTGTGATGATTTACAGATTCAGGGATGGCTTCAATATCATGAATGGGAATAGGTCGGATATCAGAATTGCATTGAGGTTGAGGTGTGATTATCCTCGAATTCCTATTAGGAGGAATTGCATCAAACTTGGGAGGTCCACCGTCTAAAGGAATGGCTACCCTACCAACAAGGACTTCCCGAATCACTCTTCTCCTAGGAGTTTCAACTCTTGGTTCTTCAACCTGTAGGTGAATAATATACTTTGGATTCTCTCCCACAATCCAAAAGTCCCTAACAACATCCTCTTCTTCCTCCACATTCACTAGAGATGGTAGTTTTTGGTTTTCAACACTTCTACTACTACCTTCTCTAGATGGGACAGGAACAACCATACTCTAAAGTTGCAAGATGATCAATTGGAAATAACGGATGACTCGGAACCATGTTAGAAGCATTCTAAGCTCCCGTTTCTAAAGATGTTGGTGAAGAGGAAGGAGTGTGAAATGTATCAGTAGAGTTCATACTCTCTTACCAATACGCAATTCACGGGGAATAAGAAAACTAGGGATGTCCCTAAGAATCGGATAATGTAAATACAAACTGTCTTCATTGGTTGCTATGTTGACTTGAGGTTCTTCCTGAAAAATGGTTAAGTTGTTCAATGAGAACTCTTCTCCAGGAGCATCATGTATCAAGGCATGTTCTTTCCAACTCATAGAGTTATCAGTAACTTGCCTTAATACTCCATCTTCCAAGGACACATGAGATAAATGATCAGGAACATCATTAAAGTGATATTCAATTGGTTCTTCATCACTTCCCACATTATGGGAAGGATCTGTTCCTTCATTGTGGTTTTCCCAAGGAATGATGGGATCAATCCCTTCATTAACTGTCCTAGGTATGACCTCATCCCTTCTTACTTGATCTAAATCAATATCAGAGTTGTTTGTTTCAGTGATGGGCTCAAGTTGATCAATGTGTGACCCTACACCACTAAGTTGGTTTAAAGCTTTGATTTCTTCCTACACTTCACCAAAAAGAAAATCAAGGTTCATTTCTCTAATAGCTCTTTCCCTTTCTTCCTCAGAAGAACTATCATCAACAAAGGATCTCCAAGTTTATTCTCTTCCTATACTAGAATCCTCATTATGACTACCCATGACCAAAAAGATACCCTCAGGTAATAACTCACCCTTTCCATAAGTGTTCCTTACACCATCCTTATAGATTTCGAGGTGACCATCGTAAAATGGCTCCCGATACACCCTAACCAATGACCCATCATAGTTGGGGCTAGTAGCATATGATAAATCCATTTGAAGATGTCCCCCAGTCCAACAGACCACTTTCTACAGAGAAGCATTCCATAAGCTGGGGGTAGATCTATGACCTCTATGTCCATTAGCATGGATATATCGGGGCATGAAAACAAGTCTGCTCTCAAGTTCTTTATCAAGCCAAAGACTTGAACTGGTCTAGAATCAATTCCACACATGTTCCCATAAGTCCTAGTTATTTTTAATCCCATGGATTCCATGAATTGCAAAGGCATAACGTTCATGGAGGCACCAGAATCCAACATACAGTTATGAAGAAGGGTGTCACCAATACGGAGTGTAAGATAAAAAGGTTGGTGGCCACCATTCTTCCTCTCATACAGAGCAGTCTAGATGTTAATGGGAGGATATTTCTCTTCTTCAACCATAGCACTAGGTGTTGAGTCTGGAAGAGATGGATCTTCACCATTACTTGTGATAGTCTCAGGAATACTCTCGAAAAACTCTACCACTTGCTCCTTTATTGATGGGATTTTCATTAATTTAGTGAGTGGAATGTTGTGCATCACTTTGTCCAATTCTCTTTCAATGTTGATATCTAAGTCATACTCAACAAGAGGAACTGGCTCACTCACTGGGCTATGCATCTCACTACCCTTCTTTTCAATGAAAGGGGTGGGCTTTTGGCCCTCCTTTCTTCGTTGATAGGTTCTAAGAGGAGCTTGGCGACTACTACTAGATTGTTTAGTGGCATAAATGGGAAAACTAGGACTGGGATATTCTATAGACTCTTCCTCATGATAAAACAAAATTCTTCCAAAGTCCTTGTCAATATCTAAGTTCTCAACCCAGTTGATGTTCTTTGGAGAATCAGGAGTATCATCCCCATGAGAGGGATACTCAGGATCACCCATCTTTTGTTCCTCTAACCAATTAATAATAGGAGGTTCAGGTGACGTTTGGCTCACAAGGTTTCTTCTATCACCTTCATCATGTTTCTTTTGTTGGTTCCAATAAGGCTTTGGGCCATATGGTTTCCTATAACTTTCCAACTCTTTTCTCTTAGCTAGATACCTAGTCAAGAGAGTTAAATTCTTCATCATTTCATGCATGCCCTCCATTGTATCATTGGGATCCTTACTTGGCTCTTTCCCTTTTTTAAACTTAGGCTCAGATCTAGAAGATGAGGCACTAATTTGGTCAAAGAAATTTTGCTTCCCCATGGAAGCAGCATTTGCTTCAGCCTTTCTAGCATTATCTTGTACCACTTTTAGGTTGTTGGGGTCTTTATCTTTTAAGTGATAGCCAAGCTATCCCTCAAATGCATTGAGGTAATGAATCAAAATGGCTTGCTCAGGAGGCCTAATGTTATCTGGAATGTTGGCCACTATCTTATCAAAATGAAGGTTAAATTCATGGACATACTCATTTTCTTTCTTCTTGATTTCAAAAAGTTGTTTCAAAAGGAAACGTCCATCTAACTTGACTGACCACTCATGCTTAATTTTTTCAGTGAAGACATCATATCTTGTGATTGATGATGCAGGAAAACGGTCAAACCATTTACGAGCCTCACCCTCCAAGGATGCAAAAAAACCCCTCATAACCACATCTTCTTCTTCAGCCCCATAAGCTTCCATATGAGCCCGGACATTTTCTATGTGGTCCTCAATGGAGGTCGCACAATTCCCATTGAACTTGGGGATATTTTCAAAATACTTGTCTAGCATATCATGTGGGGCATCAAGGATTTGGGAAAAATCTAATGGTGAAGCTTTTTCCTTATTTCCAAATCTATGAGCAATGGGAGGATTAGTTTGATTACTGTTTCCAGAATTAGACTGATTTGTTCCAGCCATTGGACTTGGAAGATTTATGTTAAGATTTGGATTAGGAGATGAAGGAGGAACTGAAATAGTTGAAGGGGATCCCAAGAAATGGTTTGGAGAATCATAGTTAACAATTTTCCAAAAGAAATTAGATGATTGGAATTTGGGATCTCTTCTATGATAAACAAACGGGGTTCCTTCCAATTGATTTAGATTAGTTCTACTTCTAAGGTTGTAAGGATGCTCATGAATTCGTTCCTCAGCGGAGTCACGATTTGGAGTCGCTAGGTAGACTTTAAACTCTTCTACCAAGATGTATGTCGTTGTAGTATAGTGGTCGTTAATAAGTAGGGAGCGAGTGATTGACAAATAGATGGATATGTTTAATTAAGGATTGAAATGATAACCATCTAGATTAATATGGATGCAATAAGATATGAATTATGCATGGATACTCGCAGACACCCAAGGTAAGCCTCTACCTCCCTGGAAACGACGCCAAAAATGTTATCACACAACTTGTAGTTGTCCCTAAAGGTATCCCATCCGGGATGGCAGAGGTGTTGGACAACTAAAGAGGTGACCCAAGAGATGCCACAGTTCCCAATGCAAGTTGGGTGTCATGATAACCGAGGCACTCTTCGCTTTAGATCAAAACAAATCAAGATCAAGGGGGAGACCCTAGCCAATCAATGAAGACTATCTAACCCAAAGATTCCTGGGGAAATGTGAAAATGAAACAAGGATATCAATGGTGAGTTATATCTAAGAAAGATTAAGTGGACCCAAGGGTTAAGGTGTGGTTGAAGAGGCTTATGAAGTGGCAAATGATTCAAACAATGAAAGACAAGGGCCACATATGAGGTTTAATCAATAGATCTAAGAGATGAATTAGTACCATGAAAATTAGCCAAGTGGGACCCACTCCTTAAAAAGTGGAAAATTGGTCCAAGTTGGGCCCACAAGGTCAACGTTGAAAATGGATGGTACTAGGGGTATGCTATGGCATGGATCTATGGATTGACCAAGAATTAGCAACACCCAAATTTGGGATCTAGGAAATGGCCACCTACCCAAGGAGTGCGAATTGCCCCAAGGGTGACTAGTGCCTTAGATCAAGGGCCAAATGGAGTCGAATGTCCACCAAATTATAGATTGGGGAAAGTGAAAAGATAAGCAAGGTGGGTTTTCAAGATCAAGTACAAGCCATCATGGCTAGATCTCACTAGATCTAATGCATCACTAAGTGACCCAAGTGGGGCACAACCCTCAAAATGAGGAATGGGGCCCACAAGGTGAAAATCACAAAAGTGAAGCACTAGGGGTAGGTTTTCAAGGTAGATCTATTCAATGCAACAAAAATATCACCTACCCACTTTTGGGAACTAGCCAAACTAGCCTCTTCAAGGGAATGTGAATTGCCTTGGAGAGGCTAATGTGCCTTGGGAAATGGGTCAAATGGAGGCCAATCACCACCAAACTACAGATCCAAATTGTTTTGGATGCTATAGAGGTGGGTCTTTAAAATTATTGCCAAAAGCTTGCTATATCCAAGTAGATCTAAAAAAATGTAAAAATGAGGGTTTTGTGATCTAAGAGAATAGATGGTCAAGGTAGAAGAATATCATACCTTCTTGAGCGTACCTGGAAAATGAAGATGGAGATTGCTTGTGACGCGGATTACTTCCCACAAAGATCAAATGCCAATCTTGATGAAGCCCTTCTTGCCAATGTTTTGCCTCCTTCAACAAATTCGGCCTCCCTCTCCCTGTCAATCAAGGACACAAAGATCAATCAATTGAAAAAAATGGAAGTAGATGCAAACAAAAGAGATGAATAACATGAAATTGTTGGTACAAAGACAAAACAACTCCCTGTAACCCAAAACGTCTTCTTGAAGATAGTAGGGTAGGCATCCCCACCAATACGCACTCCTCCAAAACGTCTTCTTTTCCTGCAAATTGTGTTAGTGAAGATAAAATCCAAGATGGCCACCAATGTTTGTCAGTGCAGAGGAAAAAGCATTTACAATCACCACAAGCATTCCAACTCCAAGATCCAAGATGCCCAAAAAAATATTTTTATTCCAATAGCCAAGAGCCAAAAATCTCTAGATAGCCTTTACAATAGGGGGGTCTCCTCCTTTTATAGGATAGTAAAGACCAAAACCCTAAACCACAAAACCACTTTTTAAAACCAGTGGTTGAGATCAAAAGATATAACAATATAATCAATGGCTAATATGAGCCAATACAATATATCACATGGATCACTTAACTAAGTGATGATGTCATAGCCTAAAGTGACTCAATGAGGATGACGTCATATGGAGAGAGAAGAATGGGTGAAAAACGGAGAACGTAATGTATAATGTAAAAATGTATATTTGATCATGTAGAAGATGATAAATGAATACAATGAGTTGGGATTAAATAAGCCTGTCTTGCACCTTTTCACCAAAGGGCATGACTATTAATATTAATTATATTTTATTATTATTTTACTGTTACATTGCCTTCCCCTTAACGGAAGCTTTGTCCTCAAAGCTTATTTGACGACAATGATTACGTGAACTGTCGCATCATCTCTGATGTGGACACCTGTATGGTTTGCTACTGGTGGGTTTTGTCCCTGGTTCTATTTCGAATATGTGTTCAATTTTTCTGTTTGGTGGGAGCTCCATAGGTAGCTCTTGAAACACCTTGCGATGTTTCTGTATCGACTTTTGTATCTTTGGTTGTTTGTCCCTATCTTCTTTATTTGTTAGAAGCTTCATTTCTTGACATTGAAGTATGTACGTTGGTGCATCCTTCCGAAGTAGCTTTTCTATCTAATGTGATGTAACCAGCTGTGTCAGAGGTGGTTGGAACCCGTATAATTTGTGTGTTTTCCCGAACGCCTAGAATTCAATAAAATCTTCTTGGTGATTTGTGGAGCATGTACCCAAGGTTTGTAACCATTATTTTCGTAATACTACGTCAACTCCTCCCAAAGGCACTGCAAAGAAATCTGATTCTAAGTTATACTCTTGTATTTGTAACTTGACTTGGTGACATTTCCCTACGTTATCAATCTTCTTTCCATTTGTTACCATAAACTTCATGTTAGGAACTGGAAAAACAAATAGGTTAAATACCTTAGCAAGGTTGACATTAATGAAGTTATAGGTGCTGCCAGAGTCGATGAGAACTGTGACGTTATTCTTTTTTATATGTCCTCTAAGATTCAATGTTTGCGGTTGGGAGATTCCGGTAATAGCGGCTAATGAGATTTGTGGGGTGTCGTCCTCAATTTCTGTGTGGTATTCTTGTGGACTCTTCGCATCGTTCTCAATTGGTTTCTTGAATTCCAACTTTGCTTCGCAGGCATACAATTTCTTTTCTAAGCATCTGTGCGTAGGATCCCATTTGTCTCCACAGAACTTACATTTCCCTTCTTTTATTCTCTGGGCCTCTAAACTGGGCTTCGCTCCTTCTCTAAGTTGAGGCAGTGTATATCTTGTATTTCCTGTGTATGTTGATTGGAGGGGGTTCTTTTTGGAGTCGTCTTGATCAAAATTTGTATGAACGGATTTGCTTTCAATAATCTTGGCTTTACGTCGTGCTTCCTCCATGGTAGCAATGTTATGTAACTCCAGTTCATCACGGATGTGTTGTTTTAGGCTGTGCATGTAGGTTAGTAGTCGTTGGTCATCGGTTAACTCTGGAACTCGAGTCGACAGTGCTTCCCACTCACAGGTGTACTCATCGACACTTCTTTTCTATTGTAACCTTGTGATTCCGGCAAAGAAGTCTTTTTCTTCAACGCCTTGGAATCTTTTAATGAGGTCATTCTTGAAACTAACCCAGTTGTGAGAACAGATTCTTGCAATTTTCTTCCACCATAAGTACCAGTTGTAAGCGTTGCCTTCTAGATGCATGGAGGCATATTTAACTTTCTCCTCTTCGTAATGGATATTGTGGATGTCTAAGTATTCCTCGGCTTTGTTAATCCACGCTAGGCATTGTCATTCGTCCCCGTCGTATTTGGGTAGCTCAACTTTCACCCGTATTTGGCGTCCTTGTGTATATGAGAATGATGCCGACATGTTGAAAGGATCTGACTGCCCTGGTGTTCTGGGAGAGTTTGGATGCGGATCTTTTGGTAATGGTAATCGGTCCAAGATGACGTTTAAAACTGCCTGATTTTTCTTTTGGTCTTCTTGTAGAATGCGAACGGTGTTCTCTTTTCGTGCCATGATTTGTGTCCAAGTCACTGCCAAATCGTCACTGGTTTGATTGATCTTTGCCTGGAGTTCCTCAGTTCTTGTTAATTTTCTCATTGATTGAATCGAACTGGGCGTTTAATTCACTCATTGATCTGGTGATTGGTGGAATCTTCTCGGCGCTGAACATGGATTTATTTTTATTTGTTGTACGAAGCCAGCCCGCCACGATTTTTTTATTTTTTTATTTTTTTTAACTAATTATTATTATTATTATTATTATTATAATATAGTTTTTTTTAACTTTAATAATAAAAAACAATAATATTAATATTATAATAATAATAATAATATCATATTGTTTTTATTGTGTTGTTTTTTTTTTGTTATTAAGATTTTTGTGTAGGGATCACATGGAGCGGGCAGGAGGTGGCGAAAGGGGGGGCGAGGTGGTGGCAGAGGGAGAAAAGTGTGGAGGATGGCGGGGGCTGCAAGCAGCAGCGCAAGGGGAAGCGAGGGAGGTGTGAGGGCGAGGTGATGGGAAGACGACGGAATTGGGGTAAGCTACAGTGTGAAGGGGAAAGTTGTAGTGTGAAGAAGGGAGGGGGATGGTAGCAAGGGGGAGCAGGTGGAGGGAGGTGCGAGGAGAGTGAGCAGGAAGAGGAGAAGCGCTGGGAGGAGTGGACACGGAGGAGGAGTGGATGTGGTGTGCAGGTGAACATGGAGGAGGAGTGGATGGAGCAACGAGGTGATGGAGGTGGCGTGGTGTGGGGAAGGTGCGGTGGAGGAGGCGTGCGAGGGAGAGGGAAGAGGTGGAGGTGGAAGGTGGATGCGCAGGATGGGATGGATGGGCAGCTGCGCGGTCTGAAGACTGGTGAGGTTGGAGTGGTAAGGGAAGGAAAGTGGAGCGAAGAGGGAGAAGGGAAAATGACGGGAACGCATGCAGAAGAAGGCGTGTAGGAAGGAGGCGAGCAGAGGTGGAGGGCAGCATGAGCGCGGAAGAAAAGAAAAATGGAAGGAGGAGGTGGGTGCAGCAGAGGTTGGAGTGGAAGGTGGTGATCTGGTGCCGAGAGCCAAGAGGCTCTGATACCAATGGAGAGAGAAGAATGGGTGAAAAACGGAGAACGTAATGTATGATGTAAAAATGTATATTTGATAATGTAGAAGATGATAAATTAATACAATGAGTTGGGCTTAAATAATCCTGTCTTGCACCTTTTCACCAAATGGCATGACTATTAATATTAATTATATTTTATTATTATTTTACTGTTACATCATAAATGGGAGTGGTTGAAAATACATGTGCCACATCATGAGTTACATACCAAGTCAATGCTATGAAGATGAATAAAACAACAAGATAATAATCCAATGATAACATCACAAGTCTAATGGTCACATCACTGTATATCACAAATAGTCATCATAAAGAACCACTGAAACATTGTTGCAACAATACAACTGGGAACTGAACTGAAACTGTATGGAACAAAAGGTCACATCAGTCATCAAATCTAGGCTCTCAAGGCTTAGCCTTGGCACAAGGTCTACTCAATGTCTGATATATACTACTCTAATCTCTAAGTGATCTCAAATAAATATGCTCATCATAGCTGATCTCTGTAAAAGAAAAGCTATGAAAAGTGCAGATATCTTCTCAGCAAGAATAGTAGCCCAGCTACTATGGTGTGATAACAAGAACCAAGGTAAGGAAGGTGGTGTCTAAAGCCGGAAGAACCCTAGAGTTTTCCTTGATTTTTCCATGACTTTCCAAACATCATCCTTGATAAAACTTCAACAATAATGAAAAAAATCAGCAGTAAAACCATTGGGTCCAGGAGATTTACTAGCTTGAGTATCGATCATCACAACTTCCACTTATGTTAAGTAAATTGGACGTAGAAGAGCATTGTCGTGTTCATCTATTACTAGCCGAGGGATATTGGTAGTTATTTTATTAATCGCTATTGATCTATCAGGATGAGGTTCGGTGAGCAAGTCCTGGAAAAAGTTAATGAGCTAAACTTCCATATCTTTATGATCTTGTAGCTCCATTCCTTGAGAATTTTTAATTGAAGTAATGAGATTAGCTTGCCTATATTGGACCATTGAGTGGTGAAAAAAAATTGTATTCTTTTCTCCTTCCCGTACCCATTGAACTCTTGATTTCTGATGCCATAAAATTTCTTCTTGTTTGTATCAATCCCCAAGTTGATATTGAATATTGGCTTCTTCCACGATGAGGCTTTCAGTTCTACCATGAATGATTGTTGGAGATCTTACATACGTTGTTCCAGATTGTCTTTTGCTTGGTGGATATACCCAAAAGTTTTCTTATTCTAGTGCCGAAGCTTAGATTTTAATTTTTTTAGCCTCTGTTGAAACTGATACATGAGTTTTCCTTGTTCACATTGTGTTTCCTTCCACCATTGCTCAGAAATTTCATTGAAAATATGGGTGAGACAACCATATTTTTTCAAAGCGAAAAGGGCAAAATAGAGGAGGGCCTTGATGCTCTACGTTAAGAAGAATAGGTCAATGGTCAGAGCTTGATGCTATTGCTGGGAGGAATGAAGTTTTGATATTCCATCTGGCTACCATTATGCTTTCTGAGAGAAGATAACGATCTATCCTGCTTGCTATTTGGTGGATCCCACCTTTTTTATTATTCCAAGTATAGGTGCCATTAATAGTAGGGATGTCTACCAATTTCGAATCAGATATACAAATTTTGAAGGTGTCAGAATCCGCGTCTAGACATCAAATTCCTCCATTTTTCTCAAGGAGTGATGTGATAATGTTAAAATCCCCCCTACTATCCATGATTTCCCTTGAATAATTTTTAAAACATTTCTCAAGTCCTCCAAAAGGTTGAGTTTAGCAGTTGCGAGTTGAGGGCCATACACAATAGTGACGTAACCCTCAATACTTGTACCAATAATTTGAAAGTGGGTTGTAGGTCGTAAGAGTATGCCAGTAGCAGAGCAATTATTGAGAATAATAGCGTGCGTGCTCCACGCCAAAAGGAGCCCTCCCGAGAAGCCATGGACATCGAGAGCTAGAACATCAATATTGCGCCAACATCTTTTCAAAATAGATGTGGCTTCAGGAATTTGGTATTGCGACTTGGCTTTAAGGAGTCTTTGCTTACTCTTTTGATTAAGGCCCCTAATATTCCAAGAGATATACTTAATTGGAAACGATCAGAAGGAGGAAAGAAGCCCGAAATGGGCTTAGTTTGGGCTGTATTTACCAAGTATGTACCTACCTCATGCAATGATTGGATATTTGTTTTCCTGCCTCTACGCTTGGGTGATGCATGCATCATAGTAACACCTTGAGAAGAGTCTGGTTGTGCTTGTGAGTGTTGAGATGAATATATTGTTCAATGGTCCATCAAATGCAATTAATTTGGTCCTTTGGAAGAGCAGCATGTGTCATGTTATGCATGGATTTCACTACTTCGTCCAAAGGGACTTATTGAAGCACTTAGTTAATTAGATTTGTGGTTTGATCTTCATTAGAGGCTATAATCTCCATTTGAATCTTCGGATCCTCATACTGCAGCTTGGGACCAGTGACCCGACGTTTCTTATGGCTTCCTTGCGGTGTTGATTCTGTGATATCCTCAATACCATTTCTTATATGATCTGATTGGTCTTCTAGGAGATCTTCTTCCTTTGTTGCCAAAGTTCACAAAATGGCATAAGTGTTTTGATTTTCTTCCTTTTTGGATTGAACATTTGCTGGTGGTTTCCTCTAATTTCCCTTTTTACTGCATTTGACCTTTGTAAAAACATCTAAGGTTTTTGAATTTCCAAATTGAGTTGATTTGGGGGTTGATTTGGATGAATTTGGACGGAAAAAATTCAACTTCAGTTGAATTGAGGGTATTGTTAAGGGGTTAATCCAAATTCATCCCTTTAGATCTGGGGGCGACATCAACGACAACGAAAAGGGATGAATTTGTAATCTAAATTCTGGATCCATTCTTCATCCTCGTGTTCCAGACAAATGGATTCTAGGATAGCCTTGGAAACATCCATATAGACACATATCCAGGCATATGCCATATAGCATCCCTTCTTAGTTTCTTTTGATATCTTGACAAAAGTTTCAAGTGTGTTGCCTATTCCAGTCAGAATCTCCTCATCCCAGTATTCCTAAGAGAGTGAATATAGTCTGATCCACATTGGCACTCTGGTGAAATCCTCTTTTTCTGGGCTGAATGTTTTGGTCCAGTATCTCATATGCAATTCAGCCGAGCCAAAGAAGTAAGTACCACTCTCGAAAACCCTATCTTTGTCTTCCAAGGAGGGGAATATGGTGGTGAAAAACCCCTTAGATCCAAGCCGTAGATCGACTTTCCCTTTCAGTTTACAATCTCTTTCACTGGTCCAAATGACAATGAATTTGGTGATGATGGTGTGATCTTTCATATACTGGATTTGGCTATGGATGCTATTGGACTGAACTTTATATCAAGGACTATCTTTTGTTTTGGGGGACATTTACCTAGTTTCCAGCTGGGATTGGAAGCGGCTTCTCCTGGTGAGGCATCCAAGGCTACCCCTTTGCCTTTCTAATGTCTTGGATTTTTGCATTGGATCCATTGAGGTTGTTTATGTACTAGAAATTTGATGGCTAGTTCCCATTAAAATTCCATTCATATCCGATGTGGAACCCACAAAATTGTTGCAATTTGTTTCCTTGAGATAAGAAGGGGGGATTGCCCCCACTTCCGGTTCTTCCATTCCTGCTACAATTGATCAGAGGAAAAGAGAGAGAATCAGAGCCTTATCAGAGGCACATAGAATAAAATCTAGTTGTAAGCAACCAACAAGAAAATTTCTAGAGCATCCTCTTCTCCCATCCCCATCATCTCATTCATTCATAATCAATAAAGCTAAAATAATAAACATTATCATCATCTGAAATAAGGATTGTAGGAACCTTCCTCTCACTATATGGTTGAGGATCAACAAGAGCAAACTCTAGTCCAGTGGTAGCCTTGAGCATAATGTTAAGTTTTTCCTCCAAGTTTTTGTTCTGTTTTCCATATTTTGGTCCTGAAATTCCTCTATTTCAAGCACCAGTTCATTTATTTCTTCTTTGGTTTCCAAAAGGACCTTGCCAAAAAGGAATTTGATTTTTCAAGTAGAGAGTAACAACCAGGCTATAATATTTGGTGTATAGAATCCTAGAGGTTCCAGGATTAGGGATTGAAGGCCCCATGTTCATCTCAATCTCTTCATCTTTAGTGCACTCCTATTCAATTTTCACCCAATCTTCTACTTGTTCTATTTCTCTTTGAATGCATGTAAGGGTTTGGTGTAAATAGGCCCCCTTGGATTCCCTAGCCTCGACTAGAACTCTGGGTTGGGAGTTGATGTTGTGGTCTCTCTTTGAACAAAATCCTCTTACTCTGCCAACCGTTGGTGTAGCTACAACCTAGTCAGAAAGAGGATGCTTGTTGGAGGGGGAAGCATTATAGGGGTTAGTTGAGGAGATTTTAGGGGAATGAGAAGGGGTTTTATCCCCATGGACGAGATTAGAGCAAACAAGGGGGTTTGAGAATGGATTCGGGGAGAATAAGATCAAAACCTCAACGAGAATAAGAGAGTGGGGAGCAGTCAATGGAGCTAAATTAGGTGGGTTTGGGAGGAGGGTGCTACCAATTCAAAGACAACGCATCAAAGCCGAGAGGGAAGGCTAGTTGGCCCTTACCTTAAGTTTATTGAAACAAATGACAAAAGATTGAGAGTGAGCCTGACAAAGAAAAATAAGTGGATATTTACCATAATGAACTTGCTAATAAGACATATAAGGCACACAAGATTATGAAAACCTCAACGAGAATGAGAGAGTGGGGAGCAATTAATGGGGCTAATATAAGTGGGTCTCGAAGGAGGGTGCTACTAGTGCAAAGATAGAGCATCGAGACCAATAAGGAAGGTTAGTCGTCCCTTACCTTAAGTTTATTGAAACAAATGATACAAGCTTGAGAGTGAGCTTGACAAAGAAAAAGAAGTGAAGAGTTACCATAATGATATTGCTAATAAGACATAGAAGGCACATAGTGGAGATGTTGTCATGAGGAAGTTCTTGGAGAGGTTGGCAAGGTCATAATGCCCTTTTTAGTGCCATAATCTACCACAAACATGAAGTAAAGAAACATGATTTCCATTGTCATAGCAGCTGGAACACTCAACAGGGGTGGCATCAATCATTGTTCTGTAGAGGGTGTGCTTGACCGGTCAAGAAGGAGGGATGTTCCTTGTCCTACTCCCCTTCATACCGATTTACCCCTATAAAGTGATGGGTGTCCCATCCAAGGATGAACCTAGTAATTGATAGTTTCCCTATCGCATCCTAGGCACTCGACCCAAGAAATATTAATCTATTTATATATTGATTTTGAATATTAATTAGTTGTATTTTCATTTGGAGTAGTCTATTTATTCTACGTTTTGGACTTTACGGTGGGTTTTGGTTGAAATCCAACAAACAAAATCTTGGTAAAATCTAGATTTGGAAGTGTTTAGATTGTGTTTTTGGATCCAGAAATCGATTCAGCACCCTTGAATACCCCCACGACACCCAAATTATACAATTTCCATAGCTAATATATATGATTCTAAGAATTATTAAAGATTTCCAACCAGACTGTGAACAAAATAAGACTAAAAATATACTTGAAAAAAGTTGAAAACGTAGAATATTTAGACTACACCTTTTCATTTTCTATATATATGTTTATGAAATATTTATATAAATTTAAATAATATAATATTTAACATTTATAAAACATGCTTTTTCTTTTATTTATTTCTTTATTTAAGTTTTATATTCTATTTTATGACAAAATAAAATAAAAAATGTTATTTTGTTATTATAAAAATTTATTCTATTATAAATGTTATTTTGTTATTATAAGAATTTATTCTATTATAAATGCTATTTTGTTATTATAAGAATTTATTCTATTATAAAATGTGTATTTAGATTTGTGTATTTTATTTATATGAATTTAAATAAAATACACATTGAATGTGTATTTAGAATAATTTGCATATATTATATTTATTATTATAAGTTATTTGGATGTGTATATTTAATATTTATTATTATAAGTTATTTTGATGAATGTTTGTTTATATGCTATATTTTATTTTAAATTTTAAATTAATTTATAATACATTGTGTATTTGTTTGTATTATAGATTTAATAAATTTTGTAATTTATGGTTGTATTGAATATTTTTGTTTGTATTATATATATATTATATTGTGTTTATGTTTATGTATACTTAAAATATTTAAGTCTTTGGTTTTAATATTTTGTATTTATTTTTGTATTATTTTGAATTTGGGTTATGTCTTTTACTGATTTAGAAGTTCATTGGGAGTCTTTGATAAGCTAATCAAGGACACGTGTTAGCATTTTAGAGTACTAATGTTGTTCCTCAATTCCAAGCACTACTTTCATCTATGTTATTCACTAAAGCGTCATGGTTTTCTAGATTTTTCTCCAGGAAAAGCAAAGTGAAGATTCTCTATCTAAAACCTCCCTGAGAAGAAATTAACAGAAAACTCTTCAAAAATTTGAGTGGACCTCTTTCTCCCACATCTACAGAAAACTCAATCAACAGGTAGATGAGCTTTTCAAGCAAGCATCGTTACTCTTGAAGGGGTCTTTCGTTTTATGTCAATTCTTTGATGTTCACCTCTAGGAAGCTTTGGAGTTCCACTTCTAAAGTAATGCACAACTGATTTAGATTTCTAATGATGTCTCCTTTTGTCTTTATGTATTTCTCCCTTTGTACCTTGAACTATTTTACTTTTTCCATTGAAAGATTGTCATGCTCCTCTTAAAAGACTGCCATTTTTTTTATGATTAACTATATATATGTAGGCAATTTGTAAAGCTTGGCCAGTTCTGTTATGACTAGAATTACCTATGAGGTAGACTGAAATGTTGATAGATATATTTTTTTTTGTTCGAAAAGAGTATAAAGTCAATCAAGTTTTTTTTTCTTATACTAAGTCTATATAAACAACACATGTATTTTCATTTTTTTTTTTGAATATAATGATTTTTTTCTCTAGAAAAGATTGGAATATAAATAAAATATACATACATAAATGTGAATATAAAGAAAGTACACATACAAAAAAATCAAAGTATACACAAAACCATTTAAATTACACATGCAAATACACATATACATACAAAGTCATTCAAAATACACATATATATACAATGAAAATCAACATAACTCAAGTATAGTATTTCTCTTTTATGTCAAAATACATTGAAACATAGATAAAATAAAAGTTATAAAACATATATATTAAAATACAAAGTAGACAAAGATGAATTTGAAAATAAATAAAATGCACATACAGAAATAGATGGTTGAATATAAAACACATACAAACACACATGTTTATAGACAAT
The DNA here is from genome assembly GCA_027924585.1 of Larix kaempferi. Lineage (NCBI taxonomy): Eukaryota > Viridiplantae > Streptophyta > Pinopsida > Pinales > Pinaceae > Larix > Larix kaempferi. Next base: position 8,999,336 of record BSBM01000311.1, read on the forward strand.
CAAAATATGTAGACACAAACATACATGTATATATATAATTAAAATATATACACAAACATACATGTATACAAACAATTAAAATATATAGACACAAGCACACATACAAAGATTCATATATATATATAGCACGATGGGTTAGCTCAAGTGGTTGAGAGATGTGAATTGTAAGCAGAAGGTCTCGGGGTCAAATCCTCGAGTGGTTATACATTGACATATAAGGGCCTCACTTGATGTCCCCATTGGGTTAGGCTTTGTAATCAGATTCAGCGAGGTGAGGCCCCTTCAGGTGGTCCCCCTGTGAACTCTTCTCGTGGGCATAGCAAGTCCTCTCCGAGGTTGTGAACCAAATTGAAATATATATATATATTACACACATACAATCAAATCAATATGACAAAATCATAATGATGATGATGATAGTTATACTAGCTTTGGTCTATTGGACCTTAAAAATGTAAGTAGTCATTTGGTTTTCTTTAGAATTTTATTTCTATGTTGAAAAAACTTTAGATGTACATGGATAGATAGTGGAATATAAAACACATACAAACATACATGTATACATACAATTAAAATACATAGACACAAACCCACATACAAGGATAGAAATATACATTTACAAACTATCAAAAATCAATATAACAAAAACGTAATAATGATGATGACAATTATACCAACTTTGATCTATCAGACCTTAAGAATAGTAAACAATCACTTGGTTTTCTTTAGAATTTTATTTCTATACTGAAAAAGTAACCATAGTTGTGATAAGTTTGTAATAAAGCTTGGAATATAAATCAAGTTTGCATACATAAAAAAATTCAAAATACACATATAAAACCATTCTAATTACAAATATAAATACACACACAAATACATATACACATACAAAGATATTCAAAATATACAAAAATACATGTGCACACATCCACAAAACTCACACAAATCAACATAACAAAAACACAATATTTCAATTTTATGTAAAAAAACACATTGGAACATACCATATATTCACATGCAAGTTATGAAAACATATAAAATAAAATAAATATACAATGAAATAAAAAGTACACAAAAACAAAAATTGAAATATAAATGCAATGCACATACATATATATAGGTAGTGGAATTTAAAACAAATACAAACACATATAATATAACAAAAGCATAACCCTGAAAATAGTGCTGGGATGGAAGGATTTCTTGGAGCGACGGAGGTTTTTACTGGGCATGGCGGAACCCTAGGAGCTGGGGATGAGCGCAGGTCGGCCTGGGGTTGTTAGTGACGCGGTTTTATCTACTTCGACTTTCCTTGCACGGTTTGTGGCGGATATCTAGGAACCCCGTCCGGTTAGTATACAAAACCCTGTTTACATTTTACCCTGGTCTGTGCTTTTCTTACCTGGGTTACGGTGGGCTGGAGGTAGCGAGTAACCATGGCTACCTATGAAGAATGCTTAGATTATTCCTTTGACCCATCTGATGATGCGGCCATTTGGACTCAACCTGCGGGCGTCGGGTGGCAGGTAGGGTTATCTCCTGGGGAAGGAGGGGCGGAGGTTACATCTGCAGCGGACTGTGCCGCTCTTGGCTTCTCACCATCTGGTTTTCTTAATTTTTCTCTGGACTTGGGACCGAAAACTGCGCCCTCCCCTGATATCCCACCTATAACGCCTTTAAAGGATGCGGGGGCTCTTTGGTCTTCGGAACAGGTCTTAACTGCACTGGAGGGCTCGGCGGACAGGCATAAGGGTCCTGATTTTGCATCTGAGGGACATCTTGGAACTGTTGGCAGGGTTGATTCTACTGCGGCTCCACTTCCTGTTTTATGTGCTGCGGAGGGTGGGGATTGCACGTGGTCGGGACAATTAGAACCTCACGAACACCGGGGTTTTTCCAGTCCCTGTTTGGGTTCTGGTACTAGCTGGGATGAATGGGGAGGACCATCCTCCGGGGATAATGCACAGCAGGGGAAACGGGGTAAAAAGCGTTGGCTGAAGCTTAGCAGGACAAAATACAACTACGCCCTGGGGGAAGATATCGAGTGGAATCGATTGGTCAAGATGACCGGTATCACCTTGGTTGGCAAAGCATTAGGCAGATCCTTTTCTCTCAGCACCATCGAAGCTTGGGTGGGGGAACATTAGGCTGGTACCTTGGGCTATACTCCGGAGGTTGTGGAGCTAACACGCAACTGGTTTGCTTTCAATTTCCATGAGGAGGAACATACCAAATGGGTTCTGAATTCAAACTGGAGTTGGGACCACTGTCCGGTGATGATCAAACCTTGGCATCCGATGTTTGATGCTAGTCGGGAAAGACTGGATATTGTTCCGCTGTGGGTTCGGCTCCCAGGTTTACCCCTTCATTACTGGTCGGAGCGCCATTTCAAGGGGATTGGAAACATGATTGGTACATATTTAGATGGGGACTATAGTTTTCTTCATACCCGCTAGAGGAAGGTTGCCCGTATCCTGGTCAATTTGAATATCAGAGATGGACTCTTACCGGATGTTACCCTCAGCTGGGGACCCTATGTGTATACGCAGAAATTGGACTATGAAAATGTTCCCTTCAGATGCCGTCGCTATCATGCTTATGGTCATCCGGTCGCTGACTGTAAACTTCCCTTTCGTCGAAAAATTTTGGTTCGCAAAAAGCCCCTATTGCTGAGGTTGTTTCTCCTCCCTTGGAGGACCCTGTGGCTGAAACCCTTCCTAATGTGGTTTTGGCCGTGGACAAGGGTTATGGTTCTCCTCGGGACTTGGCGGACGCTCGTCCTGCCTACACTATTACACCAGTTTCGGGTGCTTTGGTGGCTGGGGCTGATGTCTTACCACAAGAGATGGGAGTGGAGGCGCCACTCACTGGGGAAGCGTTTACTGGTACTACTGCTTTGGAGCCCTCTCGTCATACTGCTATTACGGAACCTGGGTCTTCGTCCGCGAGTATACCTCATTCCATTACTCCTCTGTCCTTACATTTTGTTTTAAAGAATTTGTCTTTTGATAAACCTGATTGGATAGAGGCTTTGAAAAATTTGAATATCTCTACGGCAATGGAGTTGGATTTACCCAACTGTTTAGACCCTACTCTACCTTCCTGTTCCTCTACTTTGTCAAACTCTGGGGTGCTGCTGCTTGACCATCCCTCTGTGGCTGAATCTGGGCCTACTGAAGACCTCTCCCCCTCCTCCCCCACCACATCATCCGACTCCGGTTATTTCCTTCGTTCCCTTTCGAAGATCTCCCTGGGTGGGTTGGGTACTGGGGTCAACACTACTGTCAAACCTGGAAAGGGCAGAGGCAGAAAATCCCATCTATCTAAGGCACAAACCAAGGCTAAGATGGACCTCATGGACGGCAAACAAGTGACTATTGATCGGGCGCTTAGAGCGGTGCGAGCCCAAAAGAGGGGTCATTGATGAAGGTGATGTCTTTTAACTGCAGGGGTCTAGCTGGTCCCCATAAAAGATCAGCATTGCGCAGAGTGGTATCTCTTGAACACCCGGATATCATTCTGCTTCAGGAAACTATGGGTGTGGGGGAGACTATTAAATCTTTACTTGAAGTATGGTTTGGTGGCTGGACTTTTTCCACCTTGGATGCTCGGGGCCGGTCTGGTGGGCAGGCTATCGGCTGGAATACCCGCTCGGTTCAGTGTCATAATATTTGGGGAATGGAAGGGGCTTTGGGGATGAAATGCACATCTTTGGACTTCAGTGAGATCTTCACGGTGGTGAATATTTATGGACCATATTTGAACCGGGTTCCCTTTTGGGAATCCCTTTTATCTCACCCCTTGTTACATGAGGGGAACCTATTAATCGGTGGGGATTTGAATTTCTCACTTGGGCCGGCAGAAGTGTGGGGCAGCAGAGCTCGTCCTGACCCATTGACTGATTTCTTCACTCACCAGTTGGTCACTCGAAATCTGCTTGATATCGAGCTGACACTCCTTAAACCTACTTGGAGAAATAACAGAACTGGAGATTAAAGAGTAGAAAAACGATTAGATCATTTTCTGGTGTCTGAACTTTTTGTAGATAGGAACTATCTACTGAGGCAGTGGGTTGGCTCGGGGGGCTCATCAGATCACTTTCCTATTTTCATGGAGATGCGGGATGGTCCGTCGAAACCTGCTGGGCCACTAAAGTTTAATAAGATCTGGCTTAATGATGAGACCTTTACTGAACTTATTGGATCCATTTGGGAACTCTACAACCCTGGGATGGGCCTCTCTGCCTCACAATAGTTCTCAGACAATATCAAAAGGATTAAAGGGCCGGTGAAGACTTGGGCTTATGATAAGAAACATAGGGATGATAGGGAACTTAAGACTATTGAACTGGAGCTGCAAACCATTTATGAGTCTGGATATGGGGGTCTTGGAACACTGGATGAGAAAGCCCATTTGGTCTCATTGGAGGGTCGAAGAAATAAGCTATTATTGGAAAAAGAGGAAACTTGGAGATTGAAGAGCAGGGCTCTATGGCTATCGACTGGGGATGAGAACACAAAATTCTTTCATGCCTATGCAAAGGGAAGAAAGGCGGCCAATACCATTTGGAGTCTGGAAGACAACTTGGGGAATTACCAGAAGTCCTTTGATGGTATGGCTGGGGTTGGGATAAATCATTTCAAAACTCTCTTCAAAGCCCCTACACAGGCTAACATTTTGGAGGTGGTCAGGATGGCTCAAATGTTTCCTCGGTTTGTGGAAGAGGCAGACAATATTTCCCTGATGGCTACTGTTACTGAAGCTGAATTGAAAGGGGTTTTACAGAGTTTTCAAAAAGACAAAAGCCCGGGACCGGATGGATGGACGGTGGAATTTATTCTTGCACTCTTTGATCTTATCGGAAATGATCTTCTGCAGATGGTTGATGACACTCGTAGATCGGGAAAAATTCCTGCTGCCATGAACTCCACTTTTATTGCCCTTATTCCTAAAACTGATAACTCTTCCTCTTTATGTGACTTCAGACCCATCTCTTTGTGCAACTGTGTATAAAGAGTGGTGTCAAAGATCATTGCTGGGCGGCTAAAGGGTATACTGTCCACTCATATTTCGGAGGAACAATTTGGATTTCTGGAAGGGCGACAAATTCATGAGGCTATTGGTGTAGCTCAGGAAGGAATACATAGTATGAAAGCTCGGAAAATCAAAGGAGCCATTATCAAGATTGATTTGTCAAAAGCATATGATAAGGTGAGTTGGTTGTATATTCATTTACTCCTCACACATCTGGGTTTTGCTCTGGATTTTATCAGGTGGATTATGAGTTGTATAACTACCGTATCCTTTGCGGTGCTCATCAATGGTGCTGCCTCTCCTTTTTTTCGGTCTGAGAGAGGCCTTCGACAGGGATGCCCACTATCCCCATTACTTTTCCTGCTGGTTGCTGAGGGGCTTAGTAAAGCACTGAAAAAAGCTTGCAGGGATGGTACCCTTCATGGTATCCAAGTGGCTCCTGATTTTTTTATCACACATCTGCTGTTCGTGGATGATATCCTTATCTTCTGCACTGGTTCGGCTAGGGACATGGAAACCCTACAGGACATTTTTCAACTTTTTTCAACTGCTACGGGAATGGAGATCAATGAGTGGAAATCCACCCTATCAACTCACCTGCTCAGGGATTCTGAGATTGTGGCTATAGGTAGGATCTTCCCATATACCTCCCTACCACTTGATGATGGATTCTGTTATCTTGGGTTTCATTTAAAACCAAATGCCTATACAAAACAGGATTGGAAATGGCTTATTGAAAAAATTCACAAGAGGTTGAAGGTCTGGAGCCACAGGTGGTTATCGCGGGCAGGTCGTCTGGTTCTGGTGAAATCGGTATTGGAGGCCATTCCGGTCTATTGGATGTCCCTCTCGTGGATCCCAAAAGGAACACTGGAGAAAGCACGTCAATTATGCTTTCGTTTCTTATGGAGCGGTAAAGGTGACTATGTATCCCCATGGGTTCGCTGGCAGAAGATCCCCATCCCGAAAGCATTAGGGGGATGGGGTCTTAAAAATATACATCTTTTCGCCAGGGCTTTGGTAGATAAAGGAGTGTGGAGACTGTTAAAATCGGAGAGCCTTTGGACTAAAGTTGTTTTTCGGAAATATATTGCCCCTGTATCAACTTTGGATTGGGTGCGGACGGTGGATAAGTCACATTTGGGATGCTCCATTATTTGGAAAGCTGTCATTAATTCATTCCCGGTGGTAGGAGATCTGCTTGCGTGGAATGTTGGAAATGGGAAGGCACTCTGTGTAGGGGAGGATCCGTGGTTTGGAAGCGCTGGTCATCACATTTTAACTGGTAATCTGATATCTTCTCTACGGGACTTGGGTATAACACATCTATCTCATCTGGCTGCTCCGGATAGGATACATCCGTGGACACAGTCATGGGTGGATGTGGATTCATTGGCACTATCTGTGGCCGATCGGGTGGATTTGCGGGCTTATTTAGGTGCCTTAACTCGATCACATATACATATACGGGACAGGGACGACTGCTTGGTATGGGAAGGCGCCCCAACTGGCTTGTACACACCCAAGGAGGGATACATCAGCCTGAGTCATTTCCTGAATCCTCGTGAGCTGGTAGGGTGGTGGAAACAGATCTGGAAGATATACTGTCCATTGAAACATCGTCTTTTTATGTGGAATGTCCTCGAAAACACTGTACCTACCTGGGAATTTTTACAGAGGAAGAATCGGGTTGGGCCGGGATGGTGCATTTTATGCAAAGCCAGCGAGGAAACCAGTTGTCACTTATTCCTTCGGTGTCCTTTTACGGTGCAAGTTTGGGCGGAATGTTCCAGAATTCTTCATGCTTCACTGGATTGGGTAGGGTTTACTGTACTGGAGGCCTGGACTCGATGGGTTTCGGAACCTATTGGGAAAATTTTCTTAAATCTTCCATTATTGGTTGCGTGGGGCATTTGGATGGCTCGAAATATGATGATATTCAATGAGAAACCATGCACTCCGGTGGTAACTGCTGTTCAGATATGTGGTTTCCGAGAGGCTTTCCCTCATCACCTCAAAGTGGCAAAACAGAGAGAGGTCCTTCCTTTGGACATTGATGAGACTATGCCTTGGGGATTTTATGACGGATCTGCTTTGGGTTTAAACTACGGGGGTGGGGCTTCACTACATCTCTCTACAAACCATACATTCAACCTTTCTTGGGGACTGGGGGAGGGAGGAAATAATTATGCTGAAATTATGAGTTTAAAACTTCTTCTCATCTTTGCACTGGAAAAGGGATGTCACTGGTTAAATGTATATGGTGATTCTATGAATGTCACAAATTGGACTAATGGCACACAACAATGCAGGGATATTAGACTCAATAATATTCTTCAGGACATTCTGCAACTGAAACTTTCTTTTTTACATTTTTCGTGCAGACATGTTTATAGGGAGAACAACAAGGAGGCGGACGAGGCTTCTAAGGTTGGCAGGGACTTGGCAGTGGGGTTGTGGAAAGTGAAGGAATACAACAATGGAACCCTCTATGAGTACTATCATAGACCCTTTATGGACGACATGCTTGGTTTAGGAACTGTTCAGGCACAGGCTTAGGACAGGTTTTTTTTGGAATATGAACAGTTAATGATACTTGATGGCAGGGAGATTTTTTGTTTAAATAAAAAATGCTACAGTTATATCAGTGGACACTTGCAAGAGACTCGGGGAGTCATCTTGGTTTTTTCTTATCTTATGCTTATTAGTTTCTTTTTAACTTGGTATCTTTCTACCGTAGGTAGTTACTATGAACAGATCGGATGGTTGTAAATGAACAGTTATGGTTTTATGACTTGTTTTAATGATCCTTAAGTGGACAACTGGATGTTTCTACACATCTCTGTGAACTTACTTTTCTGCTCCTTAAGTGGACAACTGTATGCTTAATCTGCATATTCAGAATGTAATTTCTTCACCAGCTGAAATGAAATTACGCTTTTTTCCATGGAAAAAAATATATATATATATAACAAAAGCATAATATTTTAATTTTAGTTAAAATATATTGAAATATAAAATACAACCACAAACAAATTACATTAATATATGAAATAAAATATACCCATACATTGTCATACAAAAACGCATACAAATTGGAACATCAATAAAATATAGATACATACAAAGCCATCCAAAATAAGCATGCAAATACATATACACCTACACACATAAATACACCTACACATAAATCCTTTTAAAACACATATGTACACACAGGCACAGATACACATACACATGTTCAAAATCAATATATAAAAAAGAATATTTCAATTTTATGTCAAAATACAATGGAATATAAAATACATTCACATACATTGATTCAAGTGCCTGTGCAAGAGGAAGAGTTGGGGGATGTATCATGGCTCAGAGACATATACCCTCCTCTCACCACTTGGAAAGGGCACATGTAACATTTGGGTCGAACAATCAATGATCCCTTGCATTAATGAGTTATTCATGGTTGAGGTGGGTGAGGCTTTGGCCTTGCAAAGGATTACTCATCACGAACCTTCACGGTGATATGATAGGTTTTCTATTGCTAATGTTGGCGAAGGATAGGTGGGTTAATGGAATATGCAAAGGATAGGATTATGATGACCTTTTTGAGGGCAAGTGCCAGTTGAACATAGACTATAGTCACCGACAGAAAATGGGGGATATAAGAAGCAATAGACAAAATAATTGTGCAACTTTCCTAAGCCTTTCTCTTCCCTCCCAACCTTACGAATTCTGAATGATTTGTGTGGCTTTAGATACATCTAGGTGATTGTTAACTGTGTTAGAGGAAATCATAATTAGGATAACTTGTGGGAACCATGTTGATGCAACTCTTCAGAGGAAATCGTAGGAAGATTACAGTGAGCAACATGGTTATCAAGATAAAAACCTCTATGGGACAAGGGGTCAAACGTGGTCATGGGTTTAGCCACCATCCTTGAGTCATGCAAGAAGCGTAAGCGTCGAAATCGTGATACCGAAGGCACACTTTGATCGACCTTCAAAAGTAAATTGATAGGGTTAAGCACAAGCAAGAGTTGGTGGATGATGATGACATGAGATAGTGTAATACTCCATTTTGCCCTTGATGTTATTTGGATTCAATATAAATACTGTGTATATGCGGTGTGTGTGTATTCACCTAGTGTGGAGCTCAAGGCCAAGGCCCCACTAGTGGATGTTTAAGGTTATTGCTTATGCAAGTTTTTAGATAGTTTGAATATTCATGGGATATTAAAACATGAAGAAATGTAAATGATGTAATTATTATTAATGAATAAAATAACCAAGAAGTTGGCTAAGGAGGAAACTAATGAGAAGGGGCCACGTGTATCCACTAGGGAGAGGTGAGGGGGTTATGGAATTGGTTTCCCATGTTGCCACATGTCCGACTGTGAACCCATTTGAACTCCATGATGACATTAATTCGGTTGCAAAGGGTGGTTGAAAACCCTATTGCTAAAGTCGATGGAGTATGGAGCATGCCTGCGATTTTGTATGGTAGGGCATGGCTCTGATTGCTTGTCCTAGAAGACACTCAACGTCGGGAAACTCGCAGAACCCGTTTGACTACCCGTTTGGTGAAAGACATGGATTCATCATGCATTCACGCACTTGCCATTCACGATCCATCGATCCAGAGAGAGATTGCTCTTACATTCCTGCATACGCAGAGTCAATCCGGGTGGGAACCTGAAGATAATCGTGTGTTCCTGTGTAATAGAAAATACTAGAGAGTTAATAGCCTTAGAAACTATGTGTGCGAACCTAGTCTACCAATGATAGAATGATAAGAATCTGTGAGGAAACTGCAAGCCTGAACAGTGCAGAGAAACCGTGAGAACCTGAGCTTGGATCGCGGATGATAGATTTTGGAACAGAGCCCCATCCGCAAGCCTGGAACAAGTCTACCTGTTGAACTATGGAAGAAGGTTGAGTTGATCTATAAACCTAGTGAAGGTTGTAGTCTCATAGAACTAGCGACTGGACCTTTCTATGCCCATCTTGGAATAGCACTGGAAGGGAAGAGGCCTTGAGGGATTGTGCAGCAGAGAAGAGGGTCTTCCTTGTGTTGGATGTGGTAAGTAATGTGGGTTCTAGGTCGACTGAGTGTTGAGATTCCTACAGCTCTGTGGTTGAGCTCACTGGCTTAGCAACGCCTACCTTGATGTCCCTTTTCGCCTGATAAACCCACTGTCGGTTGGCTTAACATGATCAGCTTGTCTAATATGTTTGATAAACCCAACGGTATGTTGGCTTGGCATGATTGTATTGCTTGGTATGCCTGATAAACCCACTGCAGGTTGGATTAGCTTGATCAGCTTGCCTGGTATGGTTAATAAACCCCAACTGTATGCTAGATTGACATGACCCTGCTGATGGTATGCTTGATAAAGCCAACTGGAATTTGGCTTAGCGTGACCAGTATGTCCATGAATGCTTGATAAACCCACTGTAGGTTGGCTTATCATGGGTAGGTGCCTTGGAATGCTTGATAAACCCAACTACAAATTGGCATAGCATTGGGATGGAACCTTGACTGTGAGAGAACTTGATAGCCCTCCTTAGTGGATGCACAACCCAGCTCAGGGGTGATCTATCACCTGAAAGAGTACAGGCTGAACAAAGATATAAGGTTGGGTGGAACGTTGCTCTCACTTAGCTAGTTGCTTCAGAAATTGAAAGACAAGTATTTCTTGTTATGTTAAATGATGGTGTTTCATTGTTATGAAATGGATGCTTACGTTCAATTGTGGAATTATGGAATGCATGTTTATATGAATTTGATTGACCAGGAGTCATGTGTAGGCCTGAGTAAAGGGTTGAGTTCATTGTTGTATGTGTATCATTGCATTGCATGAGTTTAATGCATTATAAGTCTTGCATATGATAGATGTATTTGTTGGATCTAACTTAATGCATTTTACATATTATGATATGTATGATTAACCCTGTGAATAAGTTGTATGCTTACACCTCATCCTTGGGAAGGAGGGGAATACCCTGGAAATGTTTCAAAACCCCTCAGTGGGTCAGGTGGAAGGGAAGATCATGGCAGGAAGAAGGTTGAAGTCTTTAAGTGGAGTTATGGATAGAAATCCAGTGGGAAATTTGACATGGTATGAGTACTCAGATGGGGTAGGGATTTCACCATTGGATAGAACTCTCCGAGAGCTTTCCAACGATATTGACTTTATCTCATTTGGACCAAGGATGGAGAAGTTATGCCCATCAGAAGATTGTGTATAAAGTTACCATTGCAGGGGTATGGTTTCGCATGCCCACATCCACAATGCAGATTGCTGATTACAGAAACATAGAAGTCAAAGTTACATTTTGGACTTCCGCATTCCCACATCCACAATTGCGGATTGCGGATTACGGAAGTGACCTTTTTCAGAAGTTGGAGATTCAACGTTCCGCACTTCCGCATCCGCATTTGCGGATTGCGGATTGCGGGTTGCGTAAAGGTCAGCTTTTCGGTTATGAAGTTTTTCACTTCCGCATCTACAATTGCGGATTGCAGTTTGCGGGTTGCGGGTTCGCAATTGTGGGTTGTGGAATGCATACCTGAGCTAATTCGACTGTGTGTGGGTGTTCAATCGGTGTTGGAAAAAAAAAGGTATCAAGGTCTCCCATGGTCATGGAGGTCAGTGGAGATGTGACAGAGTGGTATCATAGCTTCAGTTGCGACACTAAGAGCTATTTAGGATGGATCATGCATGAATTGTTGGTCTAGAGATGCGCCCATGGCGTGGTTTTGATGAACTTATTTGATTAATTGATTGTTCAAATGAATAATTCTAGGTTTGAATGGGTATAGTAGAGTTTCATTGCATGCTTATGATGTCTAATAGATGGCTTTGATATGCACAGTGATAGCAGTAGCTGTGAGATGCATCGTATCACAGGACAACGCACAGAAAGGTGTAAGAATGGTCACTTTAAACGATGCACAGGACCCATTTGAACCAGAAGATGACGTGTTGGGTGAGAACGTGCAAGAAGCACATACAGAGGCCGAGTCTGATGGAAGAAGGGAGCAAGTGACGCCCCCAAACTTAGCTGAGACTATGGTAAGCTTTAACGAGCGGATGATGAAAGCACAAGAAGAGCAACATCAACTCAATGCGGCCATTTTGCATATCGTTACGGACTTGCAGCAAATAATAAACGATGGTTCTAACCCAAGCCACGAAGGCTGAGAGGAAATAAATGTAGAAATTCAATCTAGGGTCCGTTCTATGAAAAGAAATCCAAGACCTAGAATGGGTTCTGTGGTCAGAAGACATAGGACACCCTCTCCTAAGTTTTCTTCTGTAGGTCAGATGATTCTGAGGGTTCTCGGGGGAGCCCAAGATGCACTGCCATCAAGATTAAAGGCATAAAGAAGCACAGAGGTATTCCACAAGGTGAATTTAGGAAGGCAAGGCCTCCCACTTTTGATGGTGAAAGCAAATAAGGTCAAGAAGCAGAGGCATGGCTTCTTGGAATAAAGAAGTACTTCAGAATGCATGAGTATTCAGAGAATGAAAAGGCTAAGGTTTCCATCTACAACCTTAGTGGAAGAGCTTCTATTTGGTGGGATCACCTCATGCAAGTGAAGGGAATCAATGAAAGAAGAGTCAGCTAGGAATAGTTTCAAAGATACTTCCAGGAGAAGTACCTATCAGCTAGGTATTATGACAACAAAAGAAAAGAGTTCAATGAACTCATACTAGGACAAAACACCATGGATGAGCATGTCCACAGGTTTCTAGAGCTGCTGAGGAATGTAGACTACATCAAGGATGAAAGAGTGAAGATCCAATCCTCCCTTAGTAGTCTACCATTGAGCTACAAAGATAGAATAGAATTTGTAAATCCACCAAATTTGGATGAATCCATTAGAATGGCAGAGCATTGTTATGAGCAGAGTAAAGGTAAAGCAGAGGCGCAGCCAACGTGGAAAGGTAAACCCAAGGGAAGGATTGATCAGAAGAAAGGTGAATCCAAACCACCATTCAGAAATCATCCTAGGAAATTTCCATAAGGCCAGCAAGTAAGAAGAGAATTCAAACCAGTTGTAGCAGCAGATAGAACATCAATGGGGCCACTTCAATGTTGGGGTTGTGGGGAAAACCACATGCTTGGATATTGTCCAACTGCAAAGAAGAACCCCGGGAGCTTGCACAATGTTAGAGGAGAAGCTACAGTAGGGGACATGGAAAGAGAAACACCTAGGATTTATGTAGCACTGGATTACCATCAAGTAGACCATCAATCAGCAGTGGTGGAGGTTGCAAGTAAGATTGTTGAGCAACCTATTTCTATTTTGATTGATCCAGGATCTACTCATAGTTATGTATCTCCTAAGGTGTTGAAAGTTGTTCTCTTGGTAAAGTAAGACATGATGAAGCTTGGCTAGTTCAATTAGCCACTGGTACTAAAAGGAAGGTAAGTGAAGTAGTGAAGGAGTGTCCTGTAGAATTGAATGGACTCCTCATGCATGTAGAATTAAATGTATTACCATTGGGATCATATGATTCCATAATTGGTAAGGATTGGTTGGAAAGGCATAGAGCCAAGGTGGACTGTTATGGGAAAGCAATGGAATTCCTTGATGATGAAGGCAAACGAAGGTTGGTTAAACGAATTCCAAAGCATGTTTAAATAAGGCATGTTTCAGCTCTGCAATTAAGGGAGTTTTATAAAAAGTTTTTCCAGTTATATGTTGTGCATATATACTAGATTCAATAGAGGATAAAGGACCCAGGATAGAAGACATCCAGATATTGCAAGAGTTTCAAGATGTGTTTCCAGATGAAGTTCCAGGATTGCCACCCAAGAGAGATATTGACTTTTCCATTAATCTTGTTCCAGGAGCAGCACCCATCTCCAAAGCTCCTTACAAAATGAGCACACTAGAATTGGTAGAATTGAAGATACAACTGCAGGAATTAATGGAAAAGGAATATGTCATACCGCATGGGGTGCACCAATGTTGTTTGCTAAGAACAACGATGGCACATTGAGGCTATGTATTGATTACAGGAAGCTCAATAAAGTGACAATTAAGAACAAGTAACCCTTGCCAAGGATTGATGACTTGTTTGATCAAATGAAGGAAGCTAGAGTGTTTTTGAAAATTGAATTGAGGTCTGGGTACCATCAAGTAAGGATAAAAGAAGAAGACATTCATAAGACAGCCTTCAGGACTAGGTATGTTCATTATGAATTTACAGTGGTGCCATTTGGTCTTACCAATGCGCCTGCTACATTCATGTGTCTCATGAACAATGTCTTCAACAAGTACTTGGATAAGTTTGTGATTGTGTTCTTGGATGACATCCTTGTGTATTCAAATAATGAAGAAGAACACGATACGAATTTGAGAATGGTATTGCAAATCCTTAGGGAGCACCAGCTGTATGCTAAGCTGAGTAAATGTAACTTCTACCAAGAGAAGGTGCAATATTTGGGTCATATTATATCAGCAGAGGACATTGCAGTGGATCCAGAGAAGATTGAGGCCATCATAGATTGGTCCACTCCAAGGAATGTAGCAGATATTAGATCTTTTATGGGCCTTGTTGGTTACTATAGGAGGTTCATTGAAGGATTATCCAAGATAGCCATCCAATTACTTCATTGCAGAAGGACATCAAATTCACATGGTCTGAAAAATGTGAGAGAAGTTTCCAGCAATTAAAGAAGTTGCTTACTAGTGAACCTATTTTGAAGATTGCTGATCCGAGTAAGGATTTTGTGGTATGCAATGATGCTTGCATTGAAGGACTCAGTGGAGTGCTAATGCGGGAAGGGTTTGTAGTTTGTTATGATTCAAGGAAGCTGAAGGAGCATGAAAGGAACTATGCCACCCATGACTTAGAGCTAGCAGCCATAGTTCATGCTCTCAAGAGATGGAGGCATTATCTCTTGGGAAGAAGATTTGAGCTCAAAACTGATCATATGATTTTGAAATACTTGTTTGACCAGCCAAATCTGAATGCAAGGAAAAGTAGGTGGATGGAGTTTCTTTGTGAGTTTTATTTGGAAATTAAGCATGTCAAGGGTAAGGAGAATAAGGTTGTTGATGCACTCAGCAGGAGATTCCATATTGCAACAATAAGTAGGTGTGAATCAGATTTGAAGGCAATAATTTTAGAGGCTCAAGATAGTGATGAGGTCTACCTTCAGATCAAAGAGAAATTGCAGCAGAATGTTATAGAAGAGAAGTATGCAAGATCTCAACTGGGTGAAGGTGATGTTCTCATTTATTAGAACACTAGACTGTACATTCCAAATAGTGCATATTTGAAGAAGTTGGTGATGGATGAGATATATCAGAGACCATAATCAAGACATACAGGATATCAGAAGACTATAACAGTAGCAAGGAAGTAGTACTTTTGGCATGGTATGAAGAAATACATAGCTGAGTACATTTCTATATGTTAGAAGTGTCAACAGGTCAAGGCAGAGCACCAACATCCCGCAGGATTGTTGCAGCCATTGCCCATTCTAGAATGGAAGTGGGAAGTGATCTCTATGGATTTCATAACTGGGTTTCCAATGAAAGTGAGGAAGCATGATTCAATCATGGATTCTAGTCAAGTCCACCCACAAGGCTAATGAGATTGCAGATATCTTCATGAGAGAGATATTCAAATTGCATGGATTTCCCAAGGCAATAGTCTCAGACCGTAACACAAAGTTCACATCCAATTTTTGGAAGGGATTGTTCCAAGAGTTGGGAACTCAGTTGAAGTTTAGCACATCCTGTCATCCTCAGACAGATGGTCGGACTGAGAGAGTAAATCAGATCCTCGAAGATATGTTAAGGATGTATGTGATGGATAATCTATCCAAGTGGGGAGACTATTTACACTTGGTAGAATTTGCTTACAACAATGGACATCAAACGTCATTGAAGATGATTCCTTTTGAAGTGTTGTATGGCGAAGCATGCAAAACTCCAGTAAGCTGGGACAACCCAATGAACAGAGTAGTGCTTGGAACATAAATGATTGAGGAAATGGAGCAAGAGATTGTGAAGATCAAGAAGAATTTGAAGGCAGCACAAGACAGGTAGAAGAGTTATGCAGATCTAAAAAGAATGCATAAGGAATTTTAGATTGGAGATCATGTCTACTTGAGATTGAAACCAAGGAAGAGTTCCATGAAGTTGGGAAGTTGTGCCAAGTTGGAACCCAGATATTGTGGGCCATTTGAAGTCCTTGATAGGATAGGACCAGTTGCATATAGGATTGCATTTCCTGCTAACATGAAAGCTCATAATTTTTTCCATGTATCCTTGCTTAAAAAATATGTACATGATCCTAATCATATCATTGATTGGCATGTGATACATGTGGAACTAGAGGGAGAGTTCCAGGTGGAACCCATATGCATCTTCGACAGGAAAGTTACCTTGCTCCGGAACCGGGCCATAGGGAAGGTAAAGATGCAATGGAGACACTTTAGTCCAGAAGATGCCATGTGGGAGCTGGAGGATGCCATGAAAGAGGCATTCCCATTTTTGTTCAGTTTTGAGAACACCGAGGACAGTGTTATTTTAAGGGAGAGGGAGTTGTAATACCCCATTTTTCCCTTGATGTTATTTGGCTTCAATGTAAATACTGTGTATATGCAGTGTGTGTGTCATCGCCCTAGTGTGGAGCTCAAGGCCAAGGCCCCACTAGTGGATGTTTAAGGTTATTGCTTAGGCAAGTATTTAGACAGTTTGAATATTCATGGGCTATTAAGCCATGAAGGAATGTAAATGATGTAATTATTATTAATGAATAAAATAACCAAGAAGCTGGATAAGGAGGCAACTAATGAGAAGGGACCACATGTATAAACTAGGGAGAGGTGAGGGGGTTATGGGATTGGTTTCCCATGTTGCCACATGTCCGACTGTGAACCTGTTTGAACTCCCTGATGACATTAATTCGGTTGCAGAGGATGGTTGAAAACCCTATTGCTGAAGCCAATGGAGTATGGAGCATGCTTGCGATTTCGTATGGTAGGGCATGGCTCTGATTGCTTGTCCTAGAAGACACTCAACGTCGGGAAACTCGCATAACTCGTTTGACTACTCGTTTGGTGAAAGACATGGATTCATCATCCATTCACACACTTGCCATTCACAATCCATCGATCCAGAGAGAGAGCTTGCTCCTACATTCCTGCATACGCAGAGTCAATCCGAGTGGGAACCTGAAGATAATCGTGTTTTCATGTGTAATAGGAAATACTAGAGAGTTAATAGCCTTAGAAACTATGTGTGCGAACCCAGTCTACCAGTGACAGAATGATAAGAATCCGTGAGGAAACTACAATCCTGAACAGTGCAGAGAAACCGTGAGAACCTGAGCTTGGATCACAAAGGATAGATTTCAGAACAAAGCCCTGTCTGCAAGCCTGGAACGAGTCTACCTGTTGAACTATGGAAGAAGGTTGGGTTGCTTGATAAACCCAGTGAAGGTTGTAGTCTCATAGAACTAGCGGCTGGACCTTTCTATGCCCATCCTGGAATAGCACTGGAAGGGAAGAGGCCTTGAGGGACCGTGCAGCAGAGAAGAGGGTCTTCCTTGTGTTGGATGTGGTAGGTAATGTCGGTGCCAGCTCGCTGAGTGTTGAGATTCTTGCAGCTCTATGGTTGACCTCACTGGCTTAGCAATGCCTCCCTTGTTGTCCATGTTCACTTGATAAACCCACTGCCAGTTGGCTTAACATGATCGACTTGTCTGATATGTTTGATAAACCCAACGGTATGCTGGCTTGGCATGATTGTATTGCTTCGTATGCCTGATAAACCCATTGCGGGTTGGCTTAGCTTGATCATCTTGCTTGGTATGTTTGATAAACCCAACTGTATGCTGGCTTGGCATGACTATGTTGATGGTATGCTTGATAAAACCAACTGTATTTTAGCTTAGCATGACCAGTATGTCCCTGAATGCTTGATAAACCCACTGTAGGTTGGCTTAGCATGGGTAGGTTCCTTGGAATGCATAATAAACCCAACTACAGATTGGCTTAGCATTGGGATGGAACCTTGACTGTGAGAGAACCTGATATCCCTCCTTAGTGGATACACAACCCAGCTCGGGGGTGATCTCTCAGCTGAAAGAGTACAGGATGAACAAAGATATAAGGTTGGGTAGAACGTTGCTCTCACTTAGCCAGTTGCTTTAGAAATTGAAAGATAAGTATTTCTTGTTATGTTAAATGATGGTGTTTCATTGTTATGAAATGGATGTGTTGATACCTCAAATATCGCAACATCAATCAGCAAGGGGTTCTCCCCAGTAAGTGATGCCAATTAGATCACCCACCGTTTGGTGTATTGTTAACGGTTCGGCTACCGTATAGGTTTCGCAGATTTGTTTATTTTATCGGTTGTGGCCTGATCCACCATTTATGTATTTTATATTAGAAAATGATATGCAAGTGCCCTAAATTAAATGCATGCTATTAAACAAATCTATTCTAACTATCCTAACTTAAATTAACCTATCCTTGCAAGGAGCAGAATTTAAAATATGAGTAACATGACTGAAAGAAACATCTGGAGAATTAAACAGATAGCCATTAATCATCACAACGTATTTTCAGTAGAGTGTGGATAATATCAAAGATAACTCTGATTTTATAAAATGCATTCCATTTACTCATGAGATACAGAGATTTGCAAAGAAATAAGATCAATCACAACATAGAATTAGTTCATAGGAGCTAGGAAAGATCTCACAGAATGTGTATGAAATATGCAAAAATAGTTCGGCTATCATTCATCACAACCCAAAGCAAACAATGCACTAGCTTCCACAGGCCAAAATTCTTTCTCTATTCATGTAGCTAAAATAATTCATGTACATCAAAAGAAAATATTTCACCTGCCAAAAGTCCTTGCTCTTCTCTTCTATTCAGCTATATATAGCTTTACAAAATGCTCCAAGAGCTGCCACCTATACCCTAACCATTTATATTCCTCTAATTTGTCTTGTACTGTCCATGTCACAAAAAGAGAATAAAACCCAAGATAATACAAAAATGGATGTTACGGATGACCAAATGTCATTTAATAATTAATACATAGGAAAACTGAAAGAAGAGATGCTAGTTGCAGACCCACGGAATAAGGCAGAAGATAGACTATTCATGAGTTGATGTCTTTGCTACCTTGGGCATTTCCGTTGAGGTTGATACTCTTGTTGGGGCTTGATCCACTGGTGCTACTGTTGAAGTTGATGCCTCTGCTCCTCCTAATGTTACTTGATGTGTTCGTGCTGTTAGCATACTGTCTATCTCTGCTATATGCTTCACCCAGAGACTGGTCTCTTTTATGATATTGTTTGCATCCAGGGGAAGCATGGTTTTCAGAGAAACTACATGCTTGGCCAGCTCTTCTTCGAGATTAGTGACTTCTACTTTTGTAGCTTGGAGACTTTCATTTAGGAGGTATGCATGAATTTTAGCCTGGCCAATCCACTCGTGAAGATCCTCTGAGGTCAAAGCATCTACCTTTGTAACATAGTCCATTTCAGTGTTCAAACCCTCCTTTAGATTAGACAATCGTTGGGATTTATCTGGAAACTCTTCTATGGTTTGGGGTATTTTCACCTGGAAGTTTTCTTGGGTGGTGCATATTTTCAAATACAAATTCCCACACTGTTCAAGTGTAACCATGGCCACTTCGCTCAATTTTACTCCATAATTCTAGCAAAACCCCAAGAGGCGGATATCTACTTTGAAACTGACGATGGATTTAAGAGGGAGTCTTTCTAGGAATCCTGATCTTCCTTCTCTCCATTCCATTTTCCTCCTAATGTCCTCAACAAAATGTGTATACTTTCTCCTACGCCTAGTGGCCTCAACATTTATTTCTTTGATCCTGAACACTACTCCCTTCAACTTGCAGATTTCTTCCGTCATGAGCTCTTGAATCTCGTGTATCCTTTTCACAATTCCGCAAGCCTGCTCATGAAAGGGTCCCAAGTCGCCAACCTTGTTGGTTGCGAGTTGTAATTGATATTCTAGCAGCGCCTCCTTTTCTTCCATTTTATCAACACTCTCCTTTATATCATCAATCTATTGGGCAGTATCAAATTTCTTCGAATCCAACTATAGGTTGCGGCTTTCTAGAGCTCTTTTCTCTGTTTACAGAGCTCTTATCTGTATCACCAAAGCTCTCTTTTCAGCTTCTAAATGCTGAAATCTTCTGTCGAGTTCTTCCTTCTCTAGCACAAGGGTGTCACATTTCCAAACCATCAAATTTGAATAATTCTGCTATTTGACCAGAGTTTCTTGTAGATGGTGGGCTTTCTCCTTATCCAATTCTAACTCGTCTGATAATATGTCAACATTGTCAGCCGTTGCTAGGACAGAGGCCACAGAAATAGATGTCGTGAGCTTGTGTACACGTTGGGTACCTTGCATGACTGTAGTTTCATGCTTGGTGACAATATCAGGTTAAAGGCCTCTTCATTCTGGTCACTGTTTCTTTAACAATGGACTTCCTTTTCTTGTTGTAAGTAAACTTATCCCATTGGGACACTATACTACTCTTGGATGGTGTAAAAGGGACAATTGGGAGGTCCTTATGGGAGAAACCATGTCCAAGTCTTGTATATTTGGGATTTTGGGGTCAGCATCTTCTTTGAATTTCTTTTCCTCTTCTTCTTTTCTTTGTGCTTCTTCCTCCTGTTCCCTTCTCAGCTTGTCATCTTCTTCTCGTTGGGCAATTTCTTCCAGCCTACTTCTTTCCTCCTCCTGAATTCTCCGAGCTTCATCTTCAGTTGCTTGCATCCTTTGAGCATCTTCTTCCTGGAGTTCATCTTCTTTTTCTTTGTTTGCTCTATTAGAAGCTTCTCTTTGGATCTTCTAGGATGCTTCTTTTAGCTCTTGCTCTTCTTTAGAGAGAGTTTGAGTAACTTCTGTTGCTTCCTTTTCTTTCTATTGCTTTGCACCTTTCACAGTGCCAGAGCTAGAACTGGCCCTGACTTCACTTAGCCAGCAAATCCGCAGTTCGGTCATATTACTGACCCCCTGATGCGCCTCTTCTTCCTCATCATAATAGTGGGCATACTCAAAGTTGGCAGAGATTTCTTTGCAATGTCATGCCGCTTCGCCTTGTCGATCGTTCCTCCAAAAAATCCTTTCCCCGAAGTGAAAGTCTTTCAGTTCTGCAACAAAATCTTCTACAGTTGCAATTCCTAAGAGCTTGTAGGCCCCAACATAGAAAGGTAAATGTGGGAAGGTGGCCTTCTTTGCTTTGTACAAGGTTCTCCCCACCCCATCAACGAACAATTGCCTCACTGCCTCCTTGTGGATCACATAATCAGTGGCGTATCTTGGTAGGATAAATGGAGGTTTAGAGCCTCTATACATTCTTATGTAGGTGCCTTCTGACGAAAAATAGAAATCACCATAGTTTTCCAAGACTTCCATGGCGTTCTCAGATAAGCAATTGGGTTCCTTGTTGAACATTAATTCGTATAGAGGCATGATAAACTCCTCACAAATGAGTTTGTAATGTATTTTGTAATTCTAAGCCCAGAAGATTTTGTAAGCGATGAATATTGAGGTCTCGGTCGAATTCCATATGCATCCTAAATTGGGAAAGGGACGCTTTGCCACAACACAATCTATCAAGTAGGATGCCATATAACATTCAGCTCTTTTCTCCGCTAGTCCTTCTCATGCAACAATTATAGCTAATTTTAAACTGTCTAAGAGAATATCATCCCAGTTAAAATTTGTTCCTTTGAACGCCACATAGTGGATGATGGGCACCCATCGTAGCACAAACATCGTCCCATCGGGTCTTCCAAAAATTCTACTTAGCATGAGAGCAATCAATCTGAAAGGGGGTCTCAGATTTTGAACCTCATACTCTTCACTATCCTTTTTCCTGATTTGTTTGCCCGAGATTAGCATCCTCCTAGCCATCTCCAGATTATCCATTTTGATGTCTTCTAGCCATGCATCATCCAGTCACTGCTGAGGCTTGGGCAATTTATAAACCATTGAGATATAGGATGGGTGAAATGAAGCAAAAGATTCTCCTCTGTTGTCTGCAAGAACTCTTGTCTCGGTATTCGCATGTCGCAGAAGCCACCCAATTACTTCTGAGCAGGGGAAGAGCTCTGGACAGGTGGAAGCTTTGGATATACATGAGTTTCTGATATTCCGGTATAGACATTCTTCTTCAAGAAGAGCTTCAGGTAAGTCCAGGTCTCTTACAATATGGTATACATATCCCCATTTCACTTCTAGGGGCACGCCTGTGGTGCACCTAGTGTCTTGGAATATAGTTTCCACCCTTGTGTTGTCATCAGCCGGGTAGGTCGCCTTTAACCTTTTCCTACCACCTTTAGTCATTTGAAAAATCCTGTAGGCATATGGCGGAATGTTAGTAATTTAAATCATCATTTTATTCATACTATTGAGGCCTAAATGCCAACTGAAAGTTCCTAATTCTACTTGTCTCACGACTGCTTTTTTAAATGGCTCTTCTATTTCAGTTTAAATATTTACATCACATGTTATTTCACAATCTTTGTGTGAAACTAGAAAACGTTTCTGTAGGACACTATATTTCAACTATGAAGAATAAGGGGTACGCATTTCATAATGACAAATCGTAAGCGCAAAGCGATTTTGAGTACTACGTTCCAAAGCCAAAAAACAGCATAAACTTTCACAGTTTGGGCAAGAATTTCGGTTGT
Source organism: Larix kaempferi (assembly GCA_027924585.1). Taxonomy (NCBI): domain Eukaryota; kingdom Viridiplantae; phylum Streptophyta; class Pinopsida; order Pinales; family Pinaceae; genus Larix; species Larix kaempferi. The sequence continues at coordinate 9,022,090 of BSBM01000311.1, forward strand.
TCTTCATGTAAGGGTGGATGGGGCTAGTTTGGAGATTACAAAACTGACAGCTTAATGGGTGTTCAGGATCTCAGAAATGTCCATATTCATATGAAAACAAGACCTTGACGCATTTAAATGGATAAAGGCATGGGTCGCTTTGACCGAAGTTAAACTACACAGCTTGATGTGGATAAGAGAACCATGCATATAATATTCATTTTAACCATTACAATTTAGTCCATGAGGCTTGACAAGGTACTTACCTGTTGAAAGACGATGGTAAGAAGGCATTGATACCACGACGGAACCAGTGAGCCTGTAGTAGGTGTTTGCAACTCAAATGAAAAACGGAATGGGTGCTCCGACCAATGAAAATAGCGAAAACCCAACGGGGTTCATGCCCTATATATATAAAACTGATATGTGCGAGTTATTAATAGGGTGGTTGCAGACCATTAAAATAGGGTTAAAACGGCATACGGATGGGTCAAATCGACCTTTTTCTTATTAAATGCGACTGCAAAAAATCAGAAAGACTCGGTTAAGGTCTCCTCCTGCTGCAGAGAGAAAAGCAGAGTTTTCCCGCCATTGCGGGAGGATTGTCTGAACTTTTCCGCAAGAGAAAGTGTGACTCTATGCATCGGCCAAATTAAGTGAGTTTTCCCACCTTTGCGGAAGAGTTATCTGAGTTCTTCCGAAAATGTGCCACTCTACCCGCCTGTGCGGAAGAGTTTCTTGAAGATCTTCGCTATTGTGGGAAAGATAGACGAGTCCTTCCGCCACGGTGACTTATTCATAAAAATCCGATTGCTTGCGGAAGAGTTAGGCGAGTTCTCCTGTTGTTGTGGAGAAACTTGGTGAATTTGTTCTGCCGCGGGTTCACTTGGTCAAAGGATTCACCCTTTCGGAAACTTAAGATGAGTTTTCTGCCGTGGCTTGACTTAGTCTTTTTCTTCCGCCGTTTCGGGAGGTTTGGACCAAGCTTTTCACCGTTGCGGAAAGGTTAGCTCAAAGCTTCCGCTGTTACGGCTCAAAAACTTGAGTTTTACTTAGGCAAAAAATAAAAATAAACTCAAAGTTTAAGGCGAGCAAAAGACAATTCTTTAGGGAAACTAAGTAAGAAAACTCTAAGGCTCTGAGGCCTTTAGGAAAAATTCTTCTCAAAGAGAAAAAGGAGGGGCCCCAATATTTTTTCAAAATTTTTTAGGGGGGGGAATGTTGTAGCAACAACAGGATTCTTATGTTCAATTGTGGAATTATCGAATGCATGTTTATATGAATTTGATTGACCAGGAGTCATGTGTAGGCCTGAGTAAAGGGTTTAGTTCTTTGTTGTATGTGTATCATTGTATTGCATGAGTTTAATGCATTATAAGTATTGCATATGATAGATGTATTTGTTGGATCTAACTTAATGCATTTTACATATTATGATATGTATGATTAACCCTGTGAATAAGTTGTATGCTTACATCTGATCCTTAGGAAGGAGGGGAATACACTGGAAATGTTTCAGAACCCCTCAGTGGGTCAAGTGGTAGGGAAGATCATGGCAGGAAGAAGGTTGAATTCTTTAAGTGGTGTTATGGACAGAACTTCAGTGGGAAATTTGACATGGTAGAATTACTTGGATGGGGTAGGGATTTCACCATTGGATAGAGCTCTCCGAGAGCTTTCCAATGATACCGAACTTGTCTGATTTGGACCAAGTTGGATGGAGAAGTTGTGCCCCTCAGAAGATTGTTTGGAAATTTACCATTGCAGGGGTATGGTTCCGCATGCCCGCATCCGCAATGCAGATTGCAGATTGTAGAAACATAGAAGTCAAAGTTACATTTTGGACTTCCCCACTTCCGCATCCGCAATTGTGGATTGCGGATTGAGGAAGTGACCTTTTTCAGAGGTTAGAGATTCGACGTTCCGCACTTCCGCATCCGTATTTACGGATTGTGGATTGCAGATCCGATGTTGCGGATTGCGGGTTGCGGAAAGGTCAGCTTTTCGGTTATGAAGTTTTGCACTTCCGCATCCGCAACTGCAGATTGTGGGTTGCAGATTGCGGACCCGAGCTAATTCGACTGTGTGTGGGTGTTCAGTCGACGTTGGAAAAAAAAATGTATCAGGGTCTCCTGTGGCCATGGAGGTCAGTGGAGACGTGACAAATAGGAAATGTAGGCTTAGATTCTCTATGTCAGGAATTTGAGGACTAGAGACACCATGTATTTTTTATTGTCTGGTTGTATTGGAAACTTAAGTATTTTCTTGGAAAGACGTTGTTGGACCAAGGAGGAGTGCAAAGAAATTCTTCTTCGAATGGATGAACTCCGAGATCAAATGCAAATGATGAACAACAAGATTAACATGATCACAAGAGCTATTACATGATTTGATTTTGTAGAGAAGACTACTAAAGCTGAGGACATAGGTAAAGAGATCCCTTTTATCTCAATCTCTGATGATGATGGACATTCTTCTTAATTTCAGTATTGTTCAAGCTTGTTTTGATATTTTTAGTAGTTTTGGTTGTTCGTTACAGTCTTATACTATATACTGCCTTCATGATAAGGCTAGACTCATATGAATGTTACTCTCATAACTTTTATAAACACCCATTTTGGAGATATGATAGTCTTAACTGGTCTCATGTTTTGTTGTTGGTCAAGTTTCCCAAGTGGCTGAACAACTAATTAAGCTTCAATATATTTTTCTTTTTGTTTAATGCAATAGTTTAGCTTACAAAAAAATACATCCACATACAAATTACAAAAACATATAAAATAAATATGCATACAATGAAATATAAAATACATACAAGCACAAAAATTGGAACATAAATAAGACACATAAATACAAAGCCATTCAAATTACACATCAAAATACAAACACAAATACACATGCCATACAAGACCATTCAAACTACACATGCGCATACAAGACCATTCAAAATACACATGTCACACACATAAATACACATACATATACATATAATAAACATCAATATAATTTGTCGATTGAGTTTAGCGTGTTGAGATCATAATGGGTATATTGTTGTAATGACATTATGCTATGAAGAATCTAGGAGGGAAAGTGCTCAGGGTTTGGGGATAATTTAAATGGGAAAAAAATCAAAATCAATACAACAAAAGCATAATATTTCAATTCTAGTTAAAATACAAAAGCATAATATTTCAATTCAAAACACACATACACACGAAGACATTCAAAATACTCTCTCTCTTTCGCTCGCATATTGTCACACACACACACAATCAAAATCATTATAACAAAAACATAATATTTCAATTTTATGTCAAAATACATTGGAATATAAAATACATCCACTTACAAAATACAAAAACATATAAAATAAAATACACACATCCATTGAAATACAAAAAAATATCCACTCATAAATTGGAATATAAATAAGATACATGAAAAACCATTCAAATTATGCATGCACATACATACACAAATACACATACACATACACATATAAAGCCATTCAACACACACACACACAAATTACACATGGATTCTTCTTTATTGACTTTCTCAACCTTATTAACCAACATAGATCCATCTTAAACCCATATCTATCAAGCACCAAGAGGGATCCAATTTCTTGAGGTGTATTTCTTTTTTTAAATTTAAACTTAAGAAATTTGATCTCTCTTGATTGATAGATCTGGGTTTAAGTTTTAAGTTTTATTTTATAAACGAACATTGATTTTTTAATTACTTTTGATAATATTTTATTTTATGAGCTAACATGTATTTTTTTAAATACTTTCCATAATTTATTATTTTATGAGCCGAAATTATTTTTTTAATTATTTTGTTAGGAACAAACGTTACAACATCTCCCCCATACTGGGTTGTAGAGCACCTCGCTTCTCTCAGTGCAATAAGCAAATCTTCCTTACCTCCTCTTTTTTATCCCTCTAGGAAGGATGATCATATGGATACCAACTTTTAGATTTGAAAAATTGCCCCTTTTTCTTTCTAAGTAAGATTCGTGTTATGGAAAATTTTATTGAAGGTGACTTGTTTGATGTTAGTGTTGACACCTAAATGTCATAATTTCATAATCCAGGCTCTATATGAATTTGTAGTTTCCATGTTTCAACAACATTTTTTCTAGAAGACCTTTACTAAGGTCGATCTTTACACAAATACGAGCATATGTAAACAATATTTGTCAGGTCCTCTTATTATCATACTTTAAATATCTACACAAAGAATTTCCAATATATTGTAACATTGTATGGTGCCAAAAGCGAAGAGGCAAATTTGGGATTTGCATCCAAACCAACAATTTGGATACCATGATAGTAGTGGGATCAAACCTAGAAATCATGGAGTAATAGAGAACCTTGTTGTTCTCTAGAACCAAAGTCCCTTATAAAATATCTTTTTGTAATCATCATGGGAATATAGCTAAATTACAAAGAAAGCTTTAGAGCACTAAAGGATCTCACAATTTTTGGTCTAGTTAGAATAATCTAGTAGTGTAGATTTAGTAGTGTAGATTTTCTGATCATAGATAAAAATCAATAAATCTACATATGAATGCTACTCATAAATAAAAGATTGATACTCATATAGGGTAGATCTAAATACAAAAGTATCAAGTCTTCTCACAAATTTCCAAATATGAATATGGTAAAATTTAAATTATGAAAACCCATCTAGACCCATTCCACAACTAATAAAGATTCCATATGTTCAAGTATCTTCTGATAAGCTCCTTTTGTCTTGCAGGCAATGTCTTCCTCCAAATCTATTTTTTTCTCCAACATTTCTATTAATATGTTTTTGTTGTATTGGTTTTGATTGTATATGTATTTGTATCTTTGTATGTATATTTGTATTTGTATTTATATTTTTGTGTGTGTATGCAATATGTATTTGGATTCTTTGTATTTGTATGTGCATATGAGTGTGGTTGTGTATTTTATTTGCACTCCAATACATGTATGTGCATGTGTATTATATAGTTCAATGTATGTATATTTGTATTTGTATTTATTTATTTATTTTATATGCTTTTGTAATTTTTATTTGTATATGTATTTTACATTTCAATATATTTTGACATAGGATTATTTTGTATGTGTATGTTATCTTGTATTCTAGTGTATTTTGATATATGAGTGTAATATTATGCTTTTGTATTATGTTTCTTATATTGATTTTGACAAAGTGGGATTTGAACTCATGTGGGAATGGTAACATTTTTTCTTCAAACCCATTCTAGCTACATCCAATTGACAATGATATTTTTTTTGGTGTTTGGAGGAATCAATAACTGGGGCAATGCTCGTTCTCATGTGACATGAGATCGATTCCCGGCTGCTACCACTATACCCCTATGTGCACCCACGCTACCCCTACATGGGTACATGAGCTATTCAAGGTTTGAACCTACATCATCACAAGGAATGCCTTAAGAGTGCATCCTATCGCCAACTGGTCTAGTCTACACCCCGAGGGATAATTCACAATGATATATATATATATATATATATATATATATATATATATATATATATTCTCTTATTGAAATTATTTTGTTTGCAATGTATTTTGACATAGGATTGTTTTTGTAATATGTATATTTCTTGTATTGATTTTGATTCTATGTATATATGTATGTTTTTGTGTCTTTGTCTTTGTATGTGTATATGCATGTGTAAATTTCAATAATATCATTTTTTTCATAGAAAAATGTTGTAATTTTATTTATAAACCAAAATTACATTTTTTTAGATACTCATTAACATATATGCTAACTCTTTAAAAGATTTCATTAATATCTATAACAAAAATAAGGAACTAAACCCAGACTACTTGTCAAGAGATAACTAGAAATAACTATCCAGTGATCTCTCAACCATTTGTATTTCCATTTATAGTCCCATAAAAATTAATCCAAAGTGTAATATACTAGACCCTCCTCCACAAATCCCCAACATAATATACATACAAAAGAAATGGTCCATAATGTCTACCTTTCGTTACTATATTTGATGACAAAATTTGATGCAGGTTCGATGTTTGCAATGTTGGTTAAAAATCGATCAAAAGTTTCACTCTCACCAACTACACGATGAGGACATAGTGTTGAATAAGCGTCGGTTGAATGTCGCTTAAGCAACAAGAAAGAGAGTATATTTTCAATACTTAGAGCAGGATAGAATTTTCTTTTTCGATGTCTAATCGATGTTCTGCCAATGTATATTGACATCATTCAAAAATTGAACAAAGTAAAAAAATGGTCTCTTAGGTGAAGTCACACCGACGTTAAAGCGACGTAACTTAAGCGATTTTTATTAATTTATGATAGATTTGTGTACTGTAGTAACGATGTCTAAGCAACGTCTAGTTGTTGAGTTCCTTGTCCATTCAATTCCTGAGACATCGCTAAAGCGACATATAATGGCTATGACAAAAAAATCTTTTGTTTGAGACTGAAAATTAGTATGGGAAATGGTTAAAGATGTTATGTATAGTACACACAAATCATTAATATTGATTATATATAACATTCATATATATGTCGATCTATTTAACATTAATGTTATACTATATTATATATAACATTACTTTATATATATTATATATAAATGGATCACTATCTTAGACAAGTATATTGACATACTGTAAGTGGGTCACAACCTAAAGAGTATGGAGGTATAACTAAAAGTTCCTAGTGATAATGGTCATCACACTGTATAAATGATAATAAATGGTGCAAATATTGTGTGGAAAAAATTATTTCTTGCAGTAAGAATAATCTGTTAAGGTTAATAAAAGTGATGTTAATGCATATAATGTACTAGTAGGATTATTTCATGCAATCAAACCATATCTAAGATAAAATAGAGAATTGAGGAAGAGATTGAGAAAGAGGTGTATATTGTACGCACTCTTATGATTGATGACTTATGTGAGCCTTGTTATATGTCCTTTCCTAATTTTTAGTGTGTTGTCATCATTGAAGGCTAACGTAGAGTACACCACGTACTAAAGTGTAAGACACATGGGCCTATACACGATGCAAAAGGAAAATATTTTTTGGATAAGGCCATGTGAAATGAGAGGAGCTCATGATTAGATAAGGAGCACCAACAATATCTCTTATATTAATGAATGGATTTATCTCCACTATTGGTTTGTTATAGTATAAAGTGGCCAAATTATACTAGCATGTGAAGAGACTAAAGAATTCCAAAGATAGGCACATAGTTTGAACACATGTTAGGGATATTTGGTTCTTACTTTTTGTAAAAGGGACATAACGTCCTTACTTCAACAGTGCTTCAACAATGTCCATGTTCTATTCAACATAGAGTAAGTAAGTTTAGATTAAAGACAAATGAACATACCCAAAATGGGTGCCATTGAGTTAGACCAAATGGGAAATGTACTAAAGATGAAAAAACATACACATTGGTGCTATTGAGTTAGACCAAATGGGGAATTTAATAAAATTGAAAAAACATACACATTAAATTAGGGATGAATTCAAGAAAATATCACTTATACTGATAGGCGAACTGCAAATTCTTAACAAATTTATAGACTATTGTTTAGTGTGATTCCTATGGATCTTATGGATATTAACACTTAACTCCTTTAACTAAATTCACAACTAATCAACTAAAATTTTTAAGAGTTGACTTTGATTATAATTTCTATAGTTAGCCCAAAAAAATTGTTATAATATTCAACTTGATGGTTTTCTAAAATGCATTCTATGAATATTAAACTAAAGACATAAAATCTCCTTTGGCTGCTTGCCTTATCTAAATCATTGCTTCATCCTTTAAATAATGTCAGGGAAAGTGTGCATTTTTTTACAAAAGTAACAAAAAGATACAAAGGATGAATATGGACCAATATAATACCCCGATGTAGTTGGTAGAAGTTAGTTTTGAAATTGGAACTTGAGCATTAGTTGTTAGTGGCATTTGTAGAGAAATCCATCAATGTTAATGGGGCTGGGACTTTGGTAAATAATCTTGGCTTTCAACCTCGATAATTTTTAAGAGAGGCATTACAATAAGAAAAATAATTGGTCAATAGTGAGAGAAGGGAATGGATCCCTTGGCTAGAACATAAGTGAAAATTAATCTTGTCACTTTCAATACGTTTGTATAGGAATGAGTGCAAGGCCTAATTTGTAGATAATCATATGCTTAAGATGCATGGTCAAGCTCCCAAGCACATGGAGGGAATAGAAATGGGGTTGTTTTACAATCTTCACCGAGTATAATCTAACATGTGTTGATTTATGGCTCTACTATAGACCTATGGAAATCTAGTCAAATAAAATTTGATGAGTGAAGTCCAAGGATTAGACTTGGATGCTTAGTTTGAAGAGACTTTCGAAGTTCCTCCTAGAGTTAAAAGTAGTTATGTTTTCCTAGTTTTCAACTATGGGGGAGTGACCAATTGGTAAAATAATCTCTTACCTGAGAATTTAAAAAACAAAGTTCCCTTAGTGTGGATCATGATGCGTGTCCCAAGAACACTTGTTTTGGTGTTTCCCTCTAATGAATTTTGTGTGGGAATGGGTAGGTTCCTTATGTAAGTCCTACCTCCTAGGTTGCATTACATGGAAAGCTATGATCATGGTAGATCAATTTCCTTGGGAAATTGTTAAGCCCTAAATATGGGCACATTTCCCCCTATATTGCCATTCATTAAATTAGTTTTGATGTCGGATTTGGTCCATTAGTGGTAATTTCCATTAGTATGGTTATATTATTTATGCCGGCTTGGGTTAGTTAGTTGGGATTGTACCCCTTAGTCTCCTATATATAGGAAGGAGACCTTTCATTTGGAGTATCTTGTCTTGTCTTGTCTTGTGTACTTAGTACATTGTATAAGGAGGTTGACCCCTCGAAGAGGATTTTTATTCATCTATTTTCTTCAATCAAACTGTGGATTACTCTTTTTGATCTATTTCTACTCTTTTCATACTCTTTTTCGAAATTTGTTGCATAACATTTGGTATTAGAGCCCTTTCCTTGGGACTAGTTTCTTCAAAACAAGTCATCTTGGTATTTTCGCTAGAAATTTTTTTCTAGAAGGGTTCAAAGAGAAAGACTTAAAACCCATCTAGAAAAAATGTTGATCTAACTGTGTTCCAATTTTCATATCCTAAAACATTATAGGTTCAGATATATTCACTCCATAAGCGAGGGCTTCTGACTAGTCCAAAAACTACTCTAAAACATGTGTTTTGAGAAAAAAGGTCATATATGGGGCATGAAAGATCCAAATTGAGTGATAACTATTGAATATGAAAGAATACAGGCCACTGTATATGTGGTAGGGTTTTCAACCTCAGATACAAAATATTGGACACTTGTAATACTGTACAAGTTCGCTATTCTGGAAAGATCAGAAATAAGAGGTGTTGGGAGATTCGCAATAACTTCTTATTGGGAAATCCAAATTAGGTCAGACCCGTGGAATTGGAAAGAGGACGCATCAGGATACAATAGTATGAAGTTTCAGACCCAGAGGAGAATTTTTTTTAAAATTTACATAAGTTTCAAGTCGGCCTTAAAACAATCTTCCAATCAGGGTTTGGAAAGGTACGCCATTTTTAATTTTGATTAACTTTGAGTAGAAGGATCTAATTGTGGTGACACCTAAGGTGTGATATCTATTTATATTTATCAAAATTCCACCAAAAGGAAGTCTAAATACTCACACTCCATCCAAACCACAAGAGGATCCATCCTCGACGTATGATGAAAGGGAAGACCTCTCTTTTTGAGTGTCCCAGTTGGAAGATATGATTAAAGGGTCTGTGAAAAAAGTTGATTTGGATAATTTAGAAGATATTTTAATAAAATGGAGGAAAATATGAAAGGTTCGGTGAGAAAAGTTGATTTACTCAATCTAGAGGAGAAGTTGATGGGGAATATGACAAATATTTCTAATCTCATACAAAATTCAAGGGATACTCTTCCTACAGGTGATTATGTGTTCCAGGATACTCAGGAGGAAAGATAATTCTCAAGTTGAGAAACCTTCCATGAATACGAATATTCCAAGAAGAATTATGGTAATGGAATTCATCAGGGATGGTCACCATGGGGTACCCGACTTCCCAATATTGACATGAGAAATTTTGATGGCAATGATCCAATAGCAAGGATATTCCAAATGGAGCAATTCTTTGATCTACACCAGGTTCCAACTTTGCAAAAGGTAACTATTGCATCATTATATTTAGAGCCTGGTCAATTTGTATGGTACCAATGATTTTGTGGCCGTAAAAAGGACTCTCTTATATTTTGGTCTATATTCACCGAAGAATTGATTGCACATTATGGGGATATTAATAGCAATACATTCTTTAGCCAGTTAATAAATCTCAAGCAAAAAGGTCCAATAGCAAAGCACATCAAACAGTTTCAGAAGCTAAGTCTTAGAATGAAGAACATTTCATAAGATAATCTGTTGGATTTCTTTATTGGCACCTTGAAGGATAACATTCAACATGAGGTGTGTCTATTTGAACCACCCTCCTTGGAGAAGGCCTTCATGATGGAAAGGAAGGTTTAAAGTAAAAATATGACGATGGCTACTAGAAATAGCACCTCCATCACATACTAAGAGAATATTGTTACTTCTTCTAACCCATCTCAAAGGTTGACACCTCAACAAATCGAGGAAAGAAGAGCAAAAGGCCTATGCTTTAATTGTGACATCAAGTATAGTAAGGGACATAAGTGTGGTGAGAAGAAATTATTTTACATAGATTGTGAAGAGGAAGAACCAAAAGAACAAGAACCCTCTCCAGATGAAGAAATAGAAGATACTACTTCAAAAGAGATTACTCCTACCATATCATGTCATGCATTGGATGGAATTAGCACTCCTCAAACTCTCAAGATCAAATGATTTATCAAAAATAAAAAGGTAACAATGTTGATTGATTCAGGTAGTACTCATGATTTCATTCACTATAAATTAGCAAAATATCTCAATTGATTTGTATATCCAGCACCAGAGTTTCAAGTAATGATTGTAGATGGAGGAACTATCAACTGCTCAGGGAAATTCCTTAATATAAATCTTACTATGGGAGAATATGTATTGAATAGTCCAATAATTTCTATTCCAATGGGTGGTGTTGATGTTGTCTTAGGAGTTCAATGGTTACAATCTTTGGGAACTATGGATTTTAATTTTCAGAAGCTTTTCATGCAATTTTTATGGGAAGGAAAGGAATATGAATTACAGGGTATCCCAGGGAAACCAAGCAAGGTGATAAGCTCTAATTGTATGACAAAATTGATGAAAAAGGGACATCGAGGTGTAATTGCACAATTATGCTCATTAGATGTTCAAACATCTAAGCCTCCTATTTCCCCAGATCTCCAAAGGGTCATTAATAAGCATTCCAAGGTATTTGAAGATATTATGAAAGGTCTTCCACCTGCCCGAGATTTTGATCATGCTATTCACTTAATACCAGGAAGTGTTCCTCCTAACATCAGACCTTACAGATACCCCTATGGACAGAAGAGTGAAATTGAGCGTATGGTTGAAGAAATTTTAGAGGCTACCATAATTAGGCCTAGCCAAATTTCTTACTCTGCACCAATGGTAATGGTACACAAGCCGGATGGATCATGGTGTATGTGTCCAAATTATAGAGAGCTCAACAATATCAACATTAAATATAAGTTTCTCATTCCTATCATTGATGAATAGCTAGATGAATTACATGGAGCAATTTTCTTCTCAAAGTTGGATCTTCATTATGGGTATCATCAAATTAGAATGAAAGATGAAGACGTCCCAAAAACAACATTCAAAACTCATGAAGGTCATTATGAATTTCTAGTTATGCCATTTGGTCTCACAAATGCACCTTCCACATTTCAAGGTTTCATGAATTCCATTTTCAAGCCTTTTCTTAGAAAATTTGTGCTAGTATTCTTTGATGATATACTAATCTATAGCAAGTATTGGGAAGAACATGTTCAACATGTTGACAGGGTACTACAACTACTACAAGAGAAACAATAATATGCAAAACCTTCCAAATGTTTCTTTGGGGTGAAGGAGGTAGAGTATTTTGGTCATATTGTATCTCATGAAGGTTTCAAGGTAGACCCTAACAAAATTAAATCCATGATAGACTGGTTGATTCCCAAAAACCTGAAGAATATTCGAGGATTCTTAGGTCTGGAATGGTACTACTGCAAGTTTGTTCAAAATTATGGAAGAATAACAACACCTCTAACAACATTATTGAAGAAAGATGCATTTTATTGGACTCCAAAGGCAACTCAAGCTTTTGAACAACTTAAACAGGCAATGTGCACATCTTCTAGATTGGCCACACTAGACTTCACCAAAACCTTTATTGTGGAATGTGAAGCTTTAGGAAACGGCATTGGCATTGTTCTAATGCAAGCAAGACACCCAATTTCTTTCACAAGTCATCCAATCAAGGGAAATAACTTACAAAATCCCATTTATGATAATGAAATGTTGGAAATACTACACACTCTTAAGAAAGGGCATCCTTACCTAATAGGTAGGCACTTCAAGGTCGAAACAAATCATGATAGTCTTAAGTACTTCTTGGAACATAGACTATCTTCAGAAGAACAAAAAAAGTGGGTAACCAAGATGTTGGGATATGACTTTGAAATCATCTATAGAAAGGGGAAACATAATGTGGTGGAATATGCACTCTCCAGAAAAGATGAAGATGTTGGGGCATTACTTTGTTCCATTTCTATTCTACAACTAGATTAGATAGTAGCAGCAATGGAAGAATGGAAAAAAGACCTATTTGCGTGGAATTTCATTCAAAAGCTACAGAATGATCCCAGTGTATCAGATTCTTTTGTGTGGAAAAATGATTCAATATGGTATAAGGATCGCTTATATTTATGCAAAAACTCCCAACTCAAGCTAGAGGTCCCTTCAGAATTACATGCCTCTCCTATAGGTGGGCACTCAGGATTCCTGAAAACTTACGTGACAAGGTCAAGAAGGAATTTTTTGGGGAATGTATTAAATATGATGTTCAAAGGTTCGTGGTTGAATGCTTGGTTTTCCAACAGAATAAAGGTGAAACAATTAATACCCCAGGACTTATACAACCATTAAACATACCTTGTCAGTGCTGGGAGGAAGTCTCCATGGATTTTATCACAGAAAATAATGTTATTATGGTGGTTGTTGATAGACTCATTAAGTATGCACACTTTTGTGCACTCTCTCACCCTTTTAATGCAAGTACAGTAGCTGCATCTTTTATGGAAACTATTCAAAAGTTACATGGAAATCTGAAGATTATTGTAAGTGATAGAGATCCAATTTTCACTGGAAAATTTTGGACTGAATTTTTTCTTTTGGGTACTCAATTGGATCACATTTCATCTTATCACCCTCAATATGATGGGAAAACCGATATAGTGAACAAGTGTTTGGAAGGCTATCTTCGTTGATTTGCATCTGATAAACAAACACAGTGGGTGAAATGGTTGTCTTTGGCAGAATGGTGGTACAATACTTTCTTCCATACATCATAAAAAATGTCTCCATTTATGGCACTTTATGGGTACTAGCCTCCATCTCTCACATCTCCCTTAAAAGGAAAATCTAAAGTTCAAGCCGTGGAAGATCACATAGAGCACCAACAAGAATTTCTCCAGATACTTAAGGACAACATGACTTGCCAAAAAACAGGATGAAACAACAAGATGATCAACATCGCAGTGAAAGGAGTTTTGAATAAGGGGATTGGGTATTTCTTAGGCTACAACCTTATAAGCAGATGTCTCTCAAGAAACTAAAGAAGGACAATAAATTAGCACCCAATTATTATGGTTCTTATAAAGTGTTGCAAAAGATTCGTAGTATGGATTACAAATTGGAGCTCCCTTCATCTTCAAGAGTACATCCATTTTTCCATGTTTGTTGCTTAAAGAAGGTAATAGGAGACAAGATCCCAATTCAAACAATCTTGCCAAAGCTTGATCAAGAAGGAAAAATCATATTGGAACTTGAACAAATCACTGAAACAAGGACTAAATAGCTACGAAATCGGGCTCTTACTGAGTACCTCATAAAGTGGAAGAACTTACCAGTTGAAGATTCGACATGGGAAGATGATCCCTTCATATAGAGGCATCCACAACTAATCAAGAGTTGAGGAAAACACTTGTCTGAAGGGGAGGGGCATGTTAAGCCCTAAATATGGGCACATTCCCCCTATATTGTGGTTCATTACATTAGTTATGATGTCGGCTTTGGTACATTAGTGGTAATTGTCATTAGTATGGTTATATTAGTTATGTTGGCTTGGGTCAGTTAGTTGGGATTGTACCCCTTAGTCTCCTATATATAGGAATGAGACCTTTCATTTGGAGTATCTTGTCTTGTCTTTTCTTGTGTACTTAGTACATTGTATAAGCAGGTTTCCCCCTCGAAGAGGCTTTTTATTCAGCCATTTTCTTCAATCAAGTCGTGGAGTACTCTTTCTGATATATTTCTGCTCTTTTCATACTCTTTTTGGAAATTTGTTGCATAACAGAAATAGAGTTTAACTCAATGTAGACGCTTTTTTTAATTGAATACCTCTGAACCAAGGATAATGATGTGATATTTAATGGTAATGATCCTTCTTGCACACTCTCTTAGTATGACAGTGGACCAAGTCATGCCACTCTAGTCTTGCAAGTCTCTATGTAGGTCCCTAAGATCGACATGTGACTATACCACTTGCAACAATTTCTAGATTTTTATATCGAGAACTAGCTTTCAACCCCAATAATGTTTGAGAGAGGCATACAATGATCCAAATACTTGGTTAATAGTAAAATGTTTTGGTATAATCCAACCTACTTTATATGGTTGTTTTCCAATACTAAGATATCATGGTTTTGAAGATGAGTGAACCTTAGTGTTTTTTCCCAAGGGAACTAGACCAAATTAAACACTTTCAATTGGAGGTGCTTAGAAAGATTAGGAGACATTTACATCATATTGGTTTCATTTCTTCACATCATAAACCTTCATTACTTTGGATGGATTATTAATGATATTAATTTTTATTTTCTTATTTTTGTCATAGTTCTCTTTGATACATTATTTACCTGGTTGATATATAATGCCCTACATATCAAGGTTTCTTTCTCAAAATTCCTCAAATAGTTCAACTTCTGTCATCTCCATAACATGCTTATATGATTCTCATCATACACAACTCTAATTAAGCATCATTGTAGAAAATGATTTCAATCTAGTATAACGCAAGAAAGGTTTCCCAAAATTAGACCACTTTCTCTCTAACACCTTTCGGAAGTTAATATTTGTAGGGATGCCTACAAATAAGAACTCAAAAATAAACTTCAACATGTTCGTCTATATGGGCCTTGAATTTAGTATGCCATTGTAATGTTCTTTTTAAAACATGGAGCAATTTCAACAATGATGTCACCTTTTAATTTCTTCAATTTCTTGTTGCAACAATAATTATTGAAATTTCTCTATGAGAAACTCGAATAGCGAATTTTCTTTACTTCCCAAATGAAGAGAATTATTTCAATACATTTTTGGATACATTCTCATGTGTCTTTATGTGTTTAGCATCTCAAAAACCCAATTACTTTGTTGCCTCTCTTAATTTTGTGTGTTTACCAATCCACTTGAGATTTGAGCTTGTGCAATAACTGAATCTTGCTCAAAAAATAGCTTAATTATGTTACTAACTTTCGCTGACTTTATGATAAAGAATCAAGTCCCTAAATTCTTCATCTCTGTTTGCATCCAAATTTTCTAAAATGTTCCCACCCCTTTGAAAACCACTACAACTTCTAGTTATTCTTGTAAATTGAGAGGGGACAAGTTGTTACAAGGAATGGTCAGATTCCATCCCTGCACAATCAATCAATTTTGTACATGTATTAAAATATAAAAAATACTATGTAAATTATAAACCATCATATAAATCAAGACTATGAGCATGATATATATTTGGAGTACGTGGTTAAAAATTACCAATATTACCCTCAATTGGATGCCTTGAAAACTCTCGAGTTAGATACACCAAAGGTTGGGCAATGACTTAAGCTAAATGCTAACAAAGGTGTTGGTATGCATAATCCCCATAATGATTTCTATGTTAGCATCACTTACATTTTCTAGGGGGTTTGGTTCTCCATGCATAGCATTGTCACGTTCTCTCAATTCTACTAATATTTTCTCATTATCGCTTTAACCTTCTGTCACACTTAATCTTTGTTATATCATTTAAGATCACATTTCCTAGTGCATTTTTACCTACTCCTCATATTGATTGTTGAATTATCAACATTATATCTTTTGTTTTAATTTTAGCATTTAAGCTATTGCATATTAATATTGTCTGAGGCCCTGCTCACATCCTGTCTTCCACCTCGGAATTCTAGGCCTGCGGAGGCCACATATCATACAGGAGAGCACATGCATGGAGTTCTTGTTATGGATTTTCTACACCTAATTGGTGTGGTTCGATCCGTAGACCTGTCCCAGAGAGGGAGGATTGTTGGGGAGTATTATGAGTTTAAAAGAAAACGTGTACACTTCGAAATGGCTTGAACGAATACCTAACACACTTCGAATACCTAGTATTCAATTCTGATGACGGTTTCAAGGTCCCACAAAAATCGACTTACCAACTTAATGGAGATCATACTCCAATCAGGGTTACTTTAATATTCACATATATGAACCCAAATTTAACTTTAAAAAACAATAAAAATAATAATCATCCCCTCAAACATAGTTTAAAGAAAAGATGAGGGGATGGATTTACCATCTTCATTTTACAAAACATGCCTTTAAGTAGCCTCTAGAAACAACTAACCACCTTAGACAAGGCATCCACCAAATGAGATGGTGAAAACAAATTTGAATAAAAGCAATTTTAATGACTTTAACTTTTTCAAAAATAGGTTTTAATAAGAATTTTTTTAAGCAAAATATCCCTTGCATCTAATTGACCAGCATAATGAATCAACCAATATTTGAATTTTTGGAACACAATTTTTTATTGCAATCAACAACGTTAACTTCAAAGCCACAAGTTTTGCATAATCATTTGAACCACTACCTAAACCTGCAATGAACTTTAAAACAAGAGTGTCCCTTAAATATAATACTCCACTATCCTCATTGACTTCTAGGTCTCCTTTGAAATATGCCCATGCATAGGATTTATCAATTTTTTCCTCTACACTATTTCTTGGAGGTTTTACATTTTTTTGTTTGTTTAAAACACCTGAAATATTCAATGCTTTAGAGGCACATTGAATGGTTGGAATGACTTTATCTTCATATAAATTAGCAATTCTAACAAGCCAAATTCCCATGCAATAATAATAGGAAAATATTTGAAATTATCCATATTAATATTCTCACACCAAGCCTTCAAACATTCCTCCAATGAAGGACCCTCCATACATCTTTCAACTTTGTAAGGATCTCCACTTATTTCCAACCCTACATAGAATAAGGACATGACAAAAGTAAATGATAAACAATCACATCACCAACCTTACATTAAGGGAATGATATGATAGTTCCATACCAACATATTTTATGTAAATTGTCCCTAGTAGGACCTTGTCCCAAAGTACCAACCACATAAATATCCTAGCTTTGAGTGGGCATTTAAATCTCCATACATGCTTATAACACCATACTAGATTTCACAATGCTCCACCTTCGTGCAAGACTTTGTATCCTGGTTGTGGAGTATAGCTCCTCCCAACTAATTTTGACACCAAATTAACTCATCCTCTACATCCTGAATTCGAACATAACTAGATCTTAAGAATAATGTAGCCATCCCAATTCCTAGCTTCATCACCATACAATCCTATCAGTTTAGTTGTTTTCCACTCTTGCCTCCAAATTGTGGTATGATCCAAATTCTACACTTCACTTAGAGAAAAAAGGCCCTTTACATATAATGAATTTACAATTTCTTTTTACAATATGAAGTTTTCATGACATCTAACCCATGGGTTCATGCATAATTTGTAACTTCCCTGTCCATTAGACGAACCACAAAGAGGGGGATATGAACGATTATGGGTTCTTAATTATGCCGGAAGGCCATATATGAATTGAATTGAGAATAATAGTGTGCAGATGCATAATAATAGACACAACAGAAATAAAACTCATTCTACTCACATTCATACATGCATTTACCAGCATAACATAACATAGACATGCTCATAACTCAATACTCATTAAACAACAATATTGCATATTCAGACACAAAGAAATACTTATCTGGAACAAGGATCCAAGCAATTAACTATGTAAGTGTGATTTTCCACCCAACTGTAGGTACTTTGTCCAACATATATTATTTATGCTGAGAGACCACCCCCAAGCCAAGTTATGAGTCCACCAAGGGGAAGGAAACACCTATAGGTTTCTATATCTTGACCCACAACCCATTCTGCTCTCCATTAATTCCAAGCCAAATGCTCACATAGAGCTCTATAGTAACCTCAACAAATAGCATACCCTTGGCTCCAAAATACTTGCCCCACATAACACTTTCTAGGCTCAAGCATCCCCTTCACCAATCTGGGTCCCTTAGGCAATGTTGATGTATTTGTAACTTCGTAATGTATTCACTTGTATATTGTATTTGTATTTTATTATTTACCTCCGACAGAGATGTTTATTCCTCTGGCTAGAGAATTCATTATTGTACTTGGGTCATGTAAATTCATTGAGGTCAATCCTCCCATGTATGTTGGGGCATTAGACCCTAGAGTTAAGTTATTAATGGGTTATTAGACTCTCCTAGAGAAGTCAGCCCAGTCAATTACACTTAGGGGTCGACCTGTTTGGGGTTAAGGCTAAGTGAAAGGTAAAGTATAAATAGAGAGGGTGCTCCTCTCTATTTGATCATTCACACACTTACTAACTTCGCATTAGTGAGAGAGAGGAGGAGTTTGCACAAGTGGAGGAGGAAGATGCTGGATATCATCTACTTGTTTTGGGGTTTTGTATTATTGCTCATTCTATCTCTGAGGAAGTTGCGAGGTTTTCTCCTTTATGGTTTCCCCGGTGAAATGCTTTATGTCTCTTGTGTCTTATTTTTGATATGCTGTACATGTTGTTCTCTCAGATAAGATACTAGATCATATTGAATTAAATGATGAAAAACTAACATGGTATCAGAGCTAGCCTGAAGGAAGGCATGTATGGCATTTACGACACTTGTCTCACTTGCGACAATTTGAAAGCTAGGGCTTTGTATAGCAAAACCTAGTCATTGTGGAACTTTCGCTATAAATCAATTTTGCTAAGGTTCGAGATCTGAAAATTGGACAGGCCGAAGTTGAAATTTTCCTGTACCTTCTGTCTGAATTTCAGCCTTAGATTCGTTGTACTTTATGAGCTATGATCCGTACAAGTTAGGGTTTCTGCCTCTTCCAGAATGAATCACTAAACAGGTGACCTAGGAAAAAAGGTCATATATCAGGCTAGGAAGGTCCAAATGGAATTCCGTAAAAAGTGACAGTTAGGGCACGGACTGTAGTTTCATAGGTCCGATTTTTAGAGGCCGAAGTTGAAACAAGGACACGTGGAACTCCGTACAAGTTCGCTATGTTGTTTCATCCCTTAAACAGGTCATGTTGGGAAACTGAGCATATCTCCCTGATGGAGAATCGAATGAAGCTCAAACCTATGGGGTTGGAAAGATGACAGGTCTGGCTACCACAGGTCGAAGTTTCAGACCCTACAAATCCCCAATTTCAGAGATACACCAAAAACAATACGGCACATCTGAAATGGATCAACGGAGGAAATCAAAGAAGAGGAGGAAGAAGCTCTCACTTAAGGTTTTCAGTTTTTAGGTATGACATGACCTGATACAATGTTGGAGACAACTGATGCAAAATTGGAAACTTTGAAAATTGATTTGGAATCCATTCATCATAGATATTAATCCTCCATCAAAATGTTGTGGGAGGAAGGAGATTGAAAAATTAGGGTTTCCAAGTAAGAAGAAACCCTAGCAAGGTTGGGAGACTCACGGGGTAGCAATGAAGGAGGTTTAAAAGGCATTGATATTCTATCATCCTAGCACCATGAACCTATATAATATGTTTACAAGTGATCTACCTTGGATGGTTAGGGTTTTACCCTTATAGAGAAGACTACAAGCAATCTCGACAGGTATGACTTGAGGAGATACATGTATGTTTTGAAATTTGTTTCATGATTAAGTTCATGATATGTTTGGCTTCATATTATTGAGGTTAGTACAATCATGATTGTCTGATAACCTTAGTAAAAGTATGAATGCATGTGAATAATAGAATACATTCATTGATTAGGGTTATGACACTTATGATTGTACTAATGCACTGTGGTGTTGTATGAGGATGATGTTGTTCGCTAACATGAAAGGTACATCAAGAAAGACAAATCAAGTTATAGATCAAGAATATATTACCATGGTGACATGAAGACAAAGACTCATCCATAGTCATTGATCACATAGAAGCTCTACTTACGAGGTATGTATGATTTGGTTCTACAATGCTTAACTTATGAATATATGCAGGTTACTAGCACAAGGTCTCTAAATCATTAAAGAGAACAAAGAAGACATTGTTTGGGTATGTTAGACATAACTAGAAAACATGATATGAAAAACTAGAAGAGTCCTATGGTCAAATAAGAATATGCATGAGTAAAAGAAGTACTCCCTAAAACCTTGAATACCAACGCTTGTGATAAATTACCTGTGTATGAAATCATCATGACCATACATGTTAAGATTATAGGATTATAATGTTTTGATAGTATTGAGATTATACTAATGAATGTATGATTATGTATGAGATCTTGAGGATGACACAATGATGAAACTAGTGCACACTTAAGCATGCATAGTGGTCCAGGATGGATAGAAGTTCAAAGAAATATAATCATGATGCTAACACAAAGGGAAAATAGAGATCAAGAGGGAGCACACTCCAGTAGTTCCTGCAAGGAAGCAAAGATTGAGAGGGAGTCCACCCAATAACCAAACAAAGATAAGTATTTGAATTGTCATTTCTTGTATATATGATTACTTAAATGATGTTGTTCAGTCTTGTACATACTTATGTTCTTAGATTTAGGATGTATATTATGCATGTTAGAAAAGTTGCATTAATGAACAAGATACTAGTAATATGCAAATAATGGGTAAGTGGCCTATGGTACTGTACAACACTCCATTGCTACTTATCTAGATTGAAACCTCTTTGTTGACATGTTGGAGTAGTGCACACTCTTAACAATGTTCTGGTATAGATGGAAGGCATCTAGAAAGTTACGGGATATGGATAAATGTTGTATTGAAGCATTGGCTAAGATAATTCAATGACTGTATGACTTATGTTTTTTATGCATAAGAATTTGTTCTGAAAAACTATGAGATGTTTCTAATCATGCAATTGAACTTGACTTGTAGGAAATATCGTATGCATAATAAGTTATCATTGAAATTTCAACATAATTAGATAATTATGAAGTGTTACTAATCATGTAATTAAATTTGATTTGTAGGAAATATCATGTGTTGTGATCTACAAAAGAAGGATGATGAACACCTGTTCCAAAGAACAAGTGATGGATGTTCAACAAGAATACTTACAAATCAAACGTATTATAAAAGGCTCGTGGCTAGAGGATTCTCTTAGAAAGAGGGAGAGGATCATGGCGAGATGTTTGCTCCAGTGGCTAGACACACTTCCAGAGATAGATTACACCCATGGATGACAAGACCATTCTCTTGAATGGTGTAAATGAAGGAGTGCATATCCAGCAAACTCCCAGGATTCAATAGAGAATCACATGATTGAATAAATATTTGTACGGGTTCAACAAGTACCCAGGATTGATAGTCATTTGATGAGCTTGATGATCACCACGGGTGATGTGAATTTCAACTTTTGCTACAAGGTTGAAGATGATTTGTATATACAAATGGATGCAAGAAGGAACTGACCATAGAGTTCGAGTGATCTTGAGGCTCATATCAATAGACCCATCTAATAGGAGATGACAAGGATAGATATGCAGAAGATCACTCAATGCAGAGTGTGAATGATGTTCAGTCACAGAGGGAGGACAATACTCAGATATAGAAAAATCCACTTTAGAGGGAGTAGATCTCCGAGTTAAAGAATCTTGGCATGATTCTTGTGATTAGATATGTGGTTGAGATCAGATGAGATTTTTCCTTAGCTAAGGAAAATGTGAAGTACAGATCTAGGTATGATGCATTATTTTCTAGGCATGGAGGTGTGGCAGAGTGCAGATGGAATATTCCTTGGACAAAGGAAGTATGTAGTAGAGATCCTGAAGAGGTTCGGGATGATGGACTACAAGGCCATGGCCACACCTATGGAATCGAATCTGAAGCTATTGAGTGATGCTTCCTTAGAGTCGGTTGATGCCACAATGTATAGTCAGATGATTGGGTCCTTGATGTACCTGACGAATACGAGACCAGATATTTGCTTTGCTATGAACACATTGAGCCAGTTCCTAATGGATCCGAGACATGTTCACTTGATTGCTACAAAGCATATTCTGAGGTACCTGAAGGGTACGGTTGATTACGAGCTCAAGTATGATGTGAATCAGAAGATTAACCTGGAGGGTTATGTTGATTCTGATTGGGCAGGCAGTGCCATTGATAGGAAGAGCACTTCGGGGTGATGCTTCAGTATAGGATCAGGTGTGATCTCTTGGTTTAGTAGGAAGTAGTCCTGCGTGGCACTGAGTACAGCTGAATCAGAGTATGTCGCAGCTTGTTCGGCTAGTTCTGAGGTAGTATGACTAAGGAATCTACTGTCTAATTTGTTTGATCTCCAGTTGGATGTGACTTGTATATATTGCGAAAACCAGAGTTGTGTGAAGTTTTCTGAGAACCCAGTGTTCCATGACAAGTCGAAGCACATCAAGATCAAGTATCACTATATCTGGGATATCATACAGAGAGGAGCAGTGAAGTTCCAGTATGATGTGATGGACGAGTAGATAGCTGATGTATTGACCAAGCCGCTAGCTAGAGTGAAGTTCGAGTACTTCAGAGAGAAGCTTGGTGTACCTCAGATCAAGGTTCCTTCCAAGGGGAAGTGATGAGTCCGGAAGACGTAGATGCACACGAGCCATTCTCACATAGTGGTAGGAAAGTCCTGCTATGGTGTAGATGTAAGGGATGGGCCATTGTCACATGATGGTAGGAAAGTCCTCCCATGGTGCATATGTAAGGGATAGGCATGGCTTTTCCGACATGGTCATAGGTTAGTCCTTCCATGGTTGTTGATGTAATTGCCAAGGCTTTTCCGACATGGTCAGAGGAAATTCCTTCCATGGTCGTTGATGTAATTGCTGAGCTTTTCCGACATGGTTAAAGGAAATTCCTTCCATGGTCGTTGATTTAATTGCTGTAGCCTTTCCGACATGGTCAGAGGTTAGTCCTCCCATGGCTGTTGATGTAAGTGTTGAGCCTTTCCAGGATGGTCAGAGGAAAGTCCTTCCATGCTGGTGATTGTAAGTGTTGTGTTGTGTGCATTTGGGTTGTGCTCCATTGACGACGAGATGATCTGAAGATGATGAGGTAACTATATGGTACACATATTTTGCATAGGCATATAATCAGTTCTAGGATTCTCCTTCAAGTTTTTCAGTGGCATATAATCAGTCCTGGGAGACCATGTAGGTTTTGCAAGTGGCATATAATCAGTCTTGGGATGCTCCTTCAGGTTTTGCAGTGGCATATAATCAGTCCTGGGAGATCTTGCAGGTTTTGCCGAGGCATATAATAAGTCCTGAGATGTACATACTTGATGGCTTGCTCGCAGAGATGATGAAGACCTACATGGATGCTAGGCCTACATCCAACATGAAAAAGGGATGGCTCTGTAGAAATTCCTATGACGATTAGATTGGAGATTGATGGTCGAGATAGCAGCAGCAGTGACGATGATGATACAGCTTTGATGATGGTCCAACTTTGATGATGATCCAATGACGAAGACTTATGCTGATGAACTGTGTCAAGAGAATACCTTCCTAGTTAAGAGGGAGTGTTGATGTATTTGTAACTTTGGAATGTATTCACTTGTATATTGTATTTTTATTTTATTATTCTACCTCTGACGAAGATGTTTATTCCTCTGGTCGGAGAAGTCATTATTGTACTTGGGTCATGTAAAGTATTGAGGTCAATCCTCCCATGTATGTTGGGGCATTAGACCCCAGATTTAAGTTATTAATGGGTTATTAGACTCTCCTAAAGAAGTCAGCCCAGTCAGTTACACTAACATTAGAGTAGGACCCTAACATGCCCTCCCCCTTTGAAAGAAGAACTTTCCTCAAGGATAGAGATGGGGAAGCTACTACAAAGTGGATGATAGTTACCAACTAGATTTTTGTTGTTGCATATCCTTCCATTGGATTAGAACTTCTTGGACAATGCATTGGCATAGTTGAGTGGCTCTTGGGTGGCCAAAACTACTTCAGGCTAGGTCCAAATGGAACCTCCTTCATTGAGTTTCAATAAATTAGTTTGAACTCATCAATTTTGACCCATAACCTTCTTCAAATAAGAATCATGAAATACTGGGTGGATCTTGGAGTGTGCTAGAAGGGATCATTTGTAAGAAACCTATCCAATGTGTTTTATAATCTAATATGGGCCATCAAATTTTGGTTCCAACTAATAATGGCCTTTAGCTTTGAGAGATGTATTGTTATAGGGTTGGATATGAAGGAATACATGGTCCCATTCTTCTAAAGAATGTTCTAAGTGATGTTGGTATGCCTATTGTTTCATGTGAATCTAAGCCATAGCCAAAGTTTCCTTAAGTGTGTGAAGAACGCCTTCATGATTAAGAAGCATAATAACTATCCACAACAAGCACCCTTGAGATCCCTAGTATATATGAAAAAATTGAAGGTGATTGTTGGCTATATATCGATTCATTTTTTTATCATTATAAGTGGTATTATATCACCATTTGGCCAGAGGTAACCAAAAAACTCATTGGTGCTAATTTTTGAAGTAAAACCATGTCAAATAGGTTTCTAGACACTTGTTCACTATTTCTATATGGACATTCATTTGGGGATGATAAGCTATGCTCATTTGCAATTGGTTTCCCTATAGTTTAAACAAATATTGCCAAAATTTCATCATGAATGTGGGATCCCTATCAGACGCAGTGGAAGTGGCCATACCATGAAGCTTAAAAAATTGATCCAGAAAAACTTGGGAAACAGTTTTTAGTGTAAATGAGTGTTGCAGGGCACAAAAGTGAACATATTTGGAAATTCATTCAACTACCACCATGATAACTAATTTGTTGCCTAATTTTGGAAGACCTACTATAAAATCCATGGAGATGTTTGTCCAAATAGGGGATGGTATTGGCAATGTCTATAAAGGCTCTTGGAGTCTTCACTATCTCACCCTTGTTCCTTTGGCATGTGTCACATTCAAAGTATGAATATCCCTTTTCATTCCATCCCAAAGGAAGATCATTTAATGTGTTCATAGGATTTTAGAAATCCTGAATGGCCTACTATAGCAAATGAATGTAACTCTTCTAGTATCCTTTGTTTTAAAGTTGAATTTGGTACCATAAAAGGTGACCTTTATACCACAATGTTCCCTTTTTCTAACTATATCCTTTGGGAGGATTGGGGTCCTCCTTAAGTCATTTGATGAGTTGAGACACAACATCATTGGTCAACCACTTTGGTATTGGTGAGGATCAAGCAAATAGAGATATGTCTTCCTCATATTTCTTGGACCATGCATTCTCCATGACATTGTCTTTTCCCTTTTTATAGAAGATGTCATAATCATACCCCAACATATTAGTGACCCACTTCTATATCTTTGGTGATGAGAACCTTCGTTCCAAATATTACTTCAAATTATGATGATGAGTTTTGATTTGAAAGTGTCTTCTAATGATATAGGCCCAATGCCAAGTTTCAAATACATGAAGGATGGATATCATCTCTTTCACATAAGTGGGTTTACCAAATTTTAAACACATAATTGTTTACTAGTGAACACCAAAGGACCCTTCTTGCATGAAGAATTCTCCTAGGTTGTGGCCCAACATGTCACATTATAGTACAAAATTCTTTGTGAAATTGGGTACTGCTAAGATTGGCTTGGTACACATAACTTCTTTTAAAGATGAAAAGGATTTCTTTATAGCTTGGTACAGACAAAGGCATTCATTTTTAGCAAGGTTGTTAATGGGGTAGAAATATTTCCATTAGTCTTCACAAAAACTTGTGAGCCCTAGGAAGCCACGAAATATTTTTAGTGTTTTGGGTTGCAACCAATCTTGGATAGTATCAATTTTCTTGCAATCCACTTACACCTAATGTTGACTAACAATGTGATCCAAGTATTTAAATTTAGAAGCGTCAAAAGCACATTTGGATCGCTTAAGTAATAAATGATTGTCCCTGAGTAGTTGTATTAATTTATTAAGATGTTCCACATGTGATTGCCAATTAGCACTATAGGTCAATATATCATCAAACAATACTAGCACAAAATAGTGTAGGAATGGCCATAAACTCATAATGGTCTTCGCGTGCATGGAAAAGGGTCTTGGGAATGCCAACTTCCTTCATTCTAATTTGGCGGTATTTTAAGCGAAGGTTGAGTTTTTTTAAAAACTTGGCACCGGAATCTCATCTAGGAGGTCACCAATCACAAGAATTGGGAATTTTTCCTTGATTGATAGCTTATTGAGAGCACGGAAGTCTAGGCACATGTGCCATGCACCTTCTTTTTTCACAACAATGGTGATTGATGATGAATAAGGGCTAGTACTGGTACGTATGAAACCTACCTCCAATAGTTCATGAATAATAGTTTTAATTTCATTCTTTTGTGTAAAAGGGTGTGTATAAGGACACACATATGGTGGTTAACTACCTGAGATCAATGGAATACCATGATCATGCTCTCATCGTGAAGGGTAAACTACTCAGTGTCTCAAGCCACTTAGAGTCTATTCTAGAATCCCTTCAGTTTATAGCTCCTTGTGATGTTTAGGCCACATTGGTGACAGTGATCCAGTTTCAGTTGTAGTTTAAAATACCTATTCCGCTTAGTATTTTAGTATTTGGGCCACTTGGGAGGAGTATCTAATCATATTACTCCTAGATCTTGGGCCCTTCAACTTTTCATTAGGGATTCGGTTGCTATGATTTGACATCCTGCTAGGACGCCATTGTTCCTACTCATTTATTTAAGATCAACTATGGTTTGGACCACACTTATGTATTTGGATTGGATCCCTCTTTTGACCCTCATTAGCATGATGAATTATCCACAATAGTTATTCATGTACTTTGATTATGCCCCTTCAATTCTTGATCCCATATTGTATTGAGACATTATTAAGAGCATGGGGTTTCCCACCTCATTTGTATTTGAGATTATATACCCTTGACCCCATAGGTTGGATTATTTGCAAGTGTGGTCTTTGTGTCCCCTTTGAGGGGTGGGATTATTTCTATTTACTGAATCTCACTCCTTAATTAGGTACTCAAGTTCTCCTATGGGTCAAAGGGGGAAATATTTGCAACATATTTTAGTGATATGATGATCTCTTGACCTCACATATAAGGGGGAAACTGTTAATAGTCCAATATTGCTCACCTACGTTGTCAAGAGCCCCATCACCATTACACATCATTTCCAACAAACCCCATCTCCATCACTGCATGACCCCACTAATATGACAAAAAAAGAACTAAATATAATATTTGACCATAAAAATTCATTGCACAAAATTTCCCTAAATATTCGTGCAAATATGTTGCAATAAAATGCTTGAAAATCATGAAGGGACCTAAAAGAAACATTAGATTACTCTTAATTATTGTACACATTCAAATTAAAAGGTGTAGTTGTTGAATGTGGACATCGCTAATTCGTTATTTCTAAAATTAGTGTTTGATCTAGTGTCCCATACCTATCTTATCCATTAAGTCATAAATGAAAAGAAATTATTCACACTGGAGCTAGATATAAGAATTATCCACATCCTTTCCCTTAAATAAAGTCCTCAAGGTCATTCCAAAACACAATCCATACCCATAAGAGAAAGGTTATGCTATCAAATTTCCTACAGAAGGAGAGAGAACCTTATGCATATTTTTCCTTTCACCACTTGGAGTCCTACACATACATCATTTGGATGGGAATAGATCATTAAAGGATAAGAAAAATCCTCCCTTGGGTTGGTTTAATAGGTCCACATCAACTATATCAAATACCCAGGTGTGTTTCACATCTCTATTATTATTGTTAATATAAAAACCAACATTCTTTATATATGATGATTTGTTTCCTTTTAGCTAGTTTTATTTATGTTACATTGAATGCATGTTGAAGAGTGTTGTTTATTTCTTTAGTTTCCCTCAAACTCTTTTGATATGGTACTCAGTATTGCACAACCTCTATGAATGTACTTTTAGTACAAGTTGGTGTTAAAACAACAATACCAAGAATTTTCATTGAATTGAGGGGGGGTTGCACCTTTGTTAAAGGAATGCAATATGGTGCCTTGGATTCACAACTCTTTTCCTAAATTAGCCTCCTCTTCTCTAATTTCCTTTGCAAATTTTCTTCCTTCTTTTGAGACTTTTCTTTGTTTCATTAGAGAGTGTAGTGTTCCTTAACCCTTAAGCTTGAAACACAAACCATGTATAAAATGATTATAAATGCAAAAAATCAGATATAAGAGACAAATAAGATGAAATATGTCAAATTTACCCTTGTATTATGACAATAAAAAATAGAAAGCATTGTTCACTTGCATCTTAAGGTGGGACGACTTTTTATTGAACAAAGATCAAAATACAACAATAGTTGACAAAACATTCCATAGCCTCTTAGCTATTAGAGGAAATTTCAATTTAAAATCGGCCTTCCAAAAATAATACAAATTCCATGTCATCATGTATTAGACAATCAAAATGCTTTAAAATTCAAAAAGGGAGCACCTAAAAAAATTGCAGGGAAAAAATAAAAACTACTTTTTTGGATCGTATTTTCAACTTATCTCCTTGTAGGTTTACTCAAATTTCAAGTTGGAGGACTCGTTGGATGCATACTTAAATTATGCATCCAACGAGTACCCATGTTGCATACTTTAACAACATCCACACCATGAAAAATCGAAAATACATTAAAAAACGTGTTTTCTTGAGAGAAAACACGTTTTTTAATGTATTTTCGACTTTTCATGGTGTGGATGTTGTTAAAAGTATGCAACATGGGTACTCGTTGGATGCATAATTTAATTATGCATCCAACGAGTCCTCCCGCTTGAAATTTGAGTAAACCGACAAAAAGATAAGTTGAAAATACGATCCAAAAAGTAGCTTTTTTACTCTCTCTCTCTACTATTATTTTTTTATTTTTTTATTATTTTCCTTAGGAGGCCCATTTTTTACCCAAATTTCCTCTAATCAGCAGCAACAACTATTTAAATATATTATCAATAGAAAATCCTAAGTACTTGTGGTCATATCATTAACGAGTACCAACTACCTAGTGGGCCTTATTTAATAAAGATGACCCTTTTACAATTATTAACTATCCACCACTATCTAATGGGCCTTATTCAAGAAAGATGGTCGAATACATTAATTGACTAACTCCTTGTAATGTACTTAGGGTAGATAATATAGGGTACCCAAGGGGATAAAAAAATGTAATGTATTAGGTCTACTTGGTAGTTGGTGGGTTATAAATATACCAACTAGATGTTTAGAAGAAATAATATAATAATAAGTGGTAGTTGGAAAATGAATACTCATGAGAAAGTATAACTACACATGAGTATTCTTGTGATAAGTTGGAAGTTGGATGTAGGTGAGCATGGCTTGTGGAGTGTTTCCTTCCATCATAAGTAATAGATGGTGTTGGCCTACCTTAATGGTTTTGATATTAATAAAATAAAGGAGCTTTTCTATCTTATTCTTGGATATTTTGTGCATAATAATATTTGGTATCATAGCCCTTTCTTGGGAAAAAAGGTGGATTTTTTATTTTTATTTTTTTTTATTTTTTATTTTTTTTTAATTTTTGGAAGTTTTTCAAGGGAAAAAAGAGGACCATAAAATTCAACTCAATTTCTAAGACTTTATGTGTAGAATCCAAAAAAGCTAGTTGTAGATCTTAGTTCCTCTCACAAAGACACATGATTTCATTTTTTTTCCAAATTGGAGTTCAGTAAATGGAGTTATCCCTGATTTAAAATCAATTATTTGAGTTTTTTCATCGTCACGTTTTTTCATTTATTTCTTGTTTTTGGGACAATGAGGTCAATCAAAAGTATGTCGAGTGGGTACTTGTTGGATGCGTAATTGAATTCCCCATCCAACAACTACTTTTGATCGAAATTTGAGTGAATATGCAGGGAGATAAGTTGAAAATACGAGTTGAAGAAGTAATTTTTTCTTTTTTTCCTCCAAAATTTGATGAGATATGCTAATATTATTTTATTGTTTCCACTATTATTTTCATTAGAGGAAATTTGAGGTCTAAAATGGGCCTTATAAGAAAACGAGACATCATATAAGAAAACGAGCCAACCATAATTTCTTGATGAGTTGGAATTCAAGAACCAATAGAATTTCAATAAAATGAGTCAACCATAATAGCTTACTTGAGATATTTGTCATAAAAAACTATTTTCTTTGTTCGTATTTTCAACATATCTCCCTGTTTTTTTACTCAAATTTCGAGCGAGAGCACTCGTTGGATGCAGAAATGCAACGAGTAACCACACTGCATATCATCCAATACGAAAAAAATAACTTTTTCATTTCTAAGGAATTTAAAAAAAAAATGTAAGTTGCACTACTAGACATCGATTTTTACATGTTATAAAAAATCATTGCATGATCATTGCATTAAGACCTTCAAAAGTGGGACCCACACTTGACTACTCTTTTCAAGGTTTGGTCACTTATATAATTAAAAATGAATAAAAAAATACTAAATTTATCTTGGAAAAATAATGCCGCACTAGTACTATTTGTTCTCTATATGTCTACCATTTTTAGGTTAATTCCATCATTCTGGCACTGAAAGGTGGGACCCACAAAGACATAGACCTTATCATTTGCCAAAAAAATAAAATGTAACTATTAGAAAATATCAAACTTGGGATAGTTATGAATATTTTCAACAGATAAAATTTATATATTCATTTCCTACATTTCATGTTTTGTACTCAAAGAAAGATTTATTGTGTAAGTATTTGAAAATATCCATGTAAGTTGAGGGATGCATGTTTTTTTAGTTTGCTATTGCATCTAATGCGTCAAAAGAGTCCCTCATTAGCTTGCACCAGCCCATTAATGTTAGGGTGCTACTCTAAATCCCTTAATTGTATAGATAGATTGCTAGGTATTGAGGTCATCTCTATTAAATAAGGCCCATGGAGTAGATATAGTGTGGAAGAAATATTTGTAAGAATACTTACTTGAAAAATCTTGTGAAACAATGTAATGGGATGTCTTGTGAAGAATATTATAATTGAGAGGCAAGCGAATATTGATTTCATCAATAAAAGTTGTTATTTATGGTAATATGCTCTTTACATTTGTTTATTATTGTGGGGATAACTTTTTGAATTTCCTCCTTTACTAATAAAATATATAGCAATCAACATTTAAAATTTAAAAATCTAAAATAAAAATAAAATATATATACAAAATATTTATTATTAATATACAAATTTTAATATTTTTTTAAAAGGTAAATTTAAGGAAAGAAAGATACCATTGGATTCGTCAATGAATCCTCTATCCATATACATAAAATTTACGAATTTTATCTTTGTATGTCTTTTGTTTTTAAATTTCTACTAAAACTTGCCCTAAAAAACCCTGTCAACAACTTCGATTGAGTTCAAAGACAAATCAACAACATTCAAAATACAAATCCAAAAAATTTGAAAAAATACACAAGCACTAGATAATCACGTCCTCTTCAAAAGGGTATTTTTAGTTTTGCAAATTATGTAAACAATCAAAAGATTTTGTGGACACACACACATGTGTGTGCAAAATGTGACTAAAATATTCATTGGTCAGTTTCGAAAAATAATAATAAATATAATTTTTCAAGAAAAATTAAAAGAAAAATATGTAAGCACTAGTGCATTCTGTCTAGATCATGTTCACATATTTCATTTTTTAAAATTATTACTTTAACATTAAACTATTGTGTGCACACACAAACCACTTGTTAATTGCTCTTCAAATTTTTAAGTACACATGTTTCATTAAATAAAAATTTGACATGATAAATGACATTGGTATATTTCAAAAAAAATATCATTGGAAAGCCAACATAATTCTCTACATTTCGTTTTCTAACCGCATGTCAAAATTCATGTGGCAAATATGAGTTTTGAGGGCTTCAATCTAATACATGGGTAAAATTTCTTTTTTTCACCGTCATATTTGGCCAAAAAGAGTTACCCATCTTCATGGAATCATCACATCTTTTCTTGGATCAAATTCTTCTATGGGCTTGTTGCAGCAAGGACCCACATATATTTCATCTTTTGTAGGGACTCTTTGACCCAAGTAATCCTCCAAGAGATAAGGTAGTTGTTGAATAGCGTTGTTGGTGTTTGATTCTTGTCTTGTATTAGGTCAAAAGGAACCTCTTGGCATTATTTGATTAACTAACGACACATCTAAATCCCCCAAAACATTTTGCCAATATGTTATCTTCGGAAGCCAGAATTATTCCCCTCCATCTTCCATTGTTGCACTGAAATGAGCAATATATGACTTTATTCCTTTATTCAAATCTTCAATGTCTTTAGTGTTTTGAATGGCGATAATGAAGGTTCCCCCATAGCCAAGTCCATCTTGTTGTCGGCCCCATTTTTCCATATATTTATGCAATGAGACAATTGTTCATCTCTAATAGTTTCCTTATATTGCAATATAGGGGTGACATCAACCATATTGAATTTGAATTATTGGGGAGATTTGATACCCACAATATTCTGACTTCCATCCAGTAATTGTTTTCCCGCAAAGGCCTTAAAGTCATAAACCTCCTCAATTAGGTATGGAGAGAAATTACAATCATCTTGGACTATTCTATAGTTATCCATGATTTGTGGTAGTGATAATATATCTTGTCTCTTCAGTTGAGCCAACAACCTCCCGTATGTTCCATCTATATCTTCATGAGTGTGGCCAACTGGAAAGAAGCTTACATATACAATTGTAAAAATAGTCTTTGTTGTGAGCATGGATGAAAAATAAAAGAGGCAATGATTCATGTTCTCACCTCCAAATTTTTCGAGTTGCAAGAATAAAAACGGTGGATGTTTGTTCAAGGAAGCACTTGGCATTGATAAATCCTGCATGGCCTCACTTTTATATTCTTGGCACTTTCCATAGGATTCATTTCGTAGAAGTGCATCATGCATTGGATGCATTGAACACCCTTTCTCATACAACAAATGCCCAAATTCATCAACCATCGGGTCCTCTAGCATCCGCAAGCATAAATATATGGATGATATAGTGTAGTTCAAACCGCCATCTAGATAAGGGATCCCAAAGTGACCAAAACCCCCATAACTTTTGACGAACCCACACTGCATACTTTTGACGGACCCCACTGCCCAAAAACAAGAAATATCTGAAAAACGTCATGATGATGTCAAAATTTTCCTTAGGAGGCCCATTTTAGACCTCAAAATTTCTTTAATGATTCTCCTCAAGGCTAGAGATGGGGAAACTGCTGCAAAAAGGTTAACGGTTCTCAAGTATCATCTTCTAGTGAGGCATCCTTCCATTGAATCAAGACTTGATGGATAGTGCGTTGATGTAGATGATGCCAAATGGTACTTCTAGTTGGATCCAAATGGAGCCTTCTTCATCTAGTACTAGTAATGTAGTTTGAACTCAACAATTATGACCCAACTTTCTTCAAATAGGAAACATGGGTGGATCTTGGAGTGTTTTGGGAGTGCTAATTTGTAGGCCACTAGACCAATGTGTTGAATAATCCAATATGGGCCATTAAAATTTGGTGAGCTTCTAATGGCCTTTAACCTTGAGATCGGTTTGCTTATAAGGTTGGTGGTGAAGAAATACATGGTTTCCTTCTTCAAACGAACACTCTGAGCAATGTTGGTCCACCTATTGCTTCATGCAATTTTGAGCCATTACCAACTTTTCCTTAGGTGTGCAAAGAGTGACATCATGATTATGAAACTGACTATCTACTACATGTACTTTGGAGGTAGCTAGTAGATAAAAACCACTAAAGGTGGTTGTTGGACCGTAAACCAATTCATATGGTGTCATTTATGTAGCCTCGCAATAAGTGGTGTTATAACACCATTTTCCCAAAGGTAACCATTGTGCTCATTGGTGCAACTTTTCAAATGCAAAACATTGCAAATAAGTTTCAAGCCTACTTGTTGACCACTTATATGCGGCCATCTATTTGGGAATGATAATATGTGCTCATTTGTAACTGGGTGTCCTACAATTTAAATAGTTCTTTCCAAAATTTGTTGGTGAATGTGGGATCACAACCTGAAAAAATGGAGGTAGGCATTCCATGGAGTTTTAAAATCTGGTTGAAAAAAAATTAGGCAATTGTTACAGGAGTAAATGGGTGTTGGAGAGAAGAAAGTAAGCATATTTGGAAATCCGATCAACTACCACCATAATGACTAATTTGTTACCTACTTTTGAAAGACCAACAATAAAATCCATTGAATGTTTCTTCAAATAGTAGCTAGTGTTGGAAATGGTTGCAATGCCCTAGGAGTCTTCATTGTCTCGCCCTTTTTGCTTTGGCAAGTGTCACATTCCGCTACAAAAGTAAAAATGCCCTTTTTCATGCCTTCCCAGAAGAAGGATCACCTAGCACATGCAAAAAAAATTCTGAAATCTCAAATGGTATGCAAGACAACCCCTAGTGAAAGAGGGCATTGGACAACCCCTAAAACGCCTTAGGCTGAAAAAATTTGTCATCTATGCGATTCCATGAGGGTGGAAGATGAAAATCACTTTCTCTTAGAATGTTCGGCTTTCACTCACATTAGATCTCAGTTTCAAAATATTTGCTTCGAAACTCATCTTTCTCACCTTCTAGATCCCTAAAACCATAGCGAGCATAGAAATAATATTCCTTCCCATCCTTGGTATGGACGTCTTCATCTTGTCCATATTGACGTGCACAATGCTCAAGCATTTGCTTGAGTTTCAATCTGATTCCAATCCATGTGCATAATACACTGTGCGACAGTTGGTAATGTAATCATTGTGAAATTTCTATACTTAGTGCCAATATTTTGTCATCGCTGGGTCTCTGGTGCCCATGAGTTTTTGTAAAATTTCACAACACTCATCACATTGTGCAAAGTGTTGACACCCAAAAAGCTCACTAGCTCATTTCCCTATTCATATAACCCATTTGTCCACTTTTCCACCATCTGAGCCTCTAAAACCAACAAAAGGTCACCAAAAGACCTTAGTACACCCCTTTTTCCCACTCAAAAAGATTATTTTTCCTAAAAAGCATAAAAAACCCTCAAAAATGGTCCAAATTCCCAAAAATATTAAAAAGGGAATAAAAATATTAATTTTATTCAAAAAACGAAAAAGGAGGGAAAAGTATCTAAACCATGTTGGTCAATACCATTTGGTTTCCACAAAACCACAAATGGTATTCCCCACCACCAAAACCTATAAAAGGGTGGTAGGGGCTCCTCATTTCACATCCATCCATATTCATATCCTCATGCTGCCAAAATCTCCCTTGAGTATTTGGCCATTATAAGCAACCTTGGAGAAGGAGACCTCTTGGAACTTGGAGCTACTTATCTTGGGAGTTGCTCTACATCAACCTTCACCATTGGAGGTATTACTATTGCAAGCATTAGCTTGCCCCATTTTCAATACAAATTTATTCTTTCATATTTTTTTGTTCTTGTTTTTAAAATATTTCCATTATTTGCTTATATTCTTGCATAGATCCATGATTAGTTTTGTTTAGATTAGTTTCTTGTTTAATTCTATTGAAACTGCTGCTACTAGTTAGCAGGTGCCCATAGCACTAAGCTTGGTTGCAAAACCAAGCCAACAATTTTTGGCGACTCCGCTGGATTTGAACAATAGATCTCAAGTTTTGCTTTCAATCTTAGTTTTTTATTAGTTTTTAGCCTTTAGATCCATAGATCTGCCATCCTAGACAGCAGATCCACTGCTACTCTAGTTTTTGGCCCCATCTATTGCCATTAACATCCCAGAATTCTCAATTTTCGGGCTCATTTTTCGGCTTCCGTGCACGGCTTTCGCCTCGCGGTTTTCAGCCTGACAGTCGCGCGGCTCATCGTGACTTTTCGGCTTTTTTCCGCACGGTTCCCCGCGGCTTCGCTGCCTGTTTGTGCGCTGCACATCGCGGCTTCGCGGTCATTTACCGCGCTGCACATCGCGACTGCGTGGCCCTTTTCCACGCGGTTCCCCGTGGCTTCGCGGCCTATTTGCGCGCTGCACATCGCGGCTTCGCGGACATTTTCCGCGCTGCACATCGCGACAGTGCGCCGAAATCCCGCGCGGTGCATCGCGACTGTGCGATAGAAACCCGCGCCGTCCATCGCGGCTTTTCTGTCAAAACCCGCGATGCTAATTTTTTCATTCGGTCAATTCATTTAAAAAATTAATTTCTTACTGTATTTTCTGCCCACATATCACATTTTTACAGTATTAAATTCTGCATATTTTACAGCCATAGAAAAAACTTTACTATTTGAATGCACATCTAAAAAGTCTTTTTAAAAATTTTCAAGAAAGTGAAAGAAGGACTTATTTTGCAGTTTATCTAGGTTAAATTTTTTTCCTGTTTACTTCTTTGAAATCTTGCCCTCAGCAATTCCCTTGAAAAAGAAATCCATTTATTTCTTTTAGAAGTCTATTATTTGCTTTCATGATTCAAAAGATCCTTTATTTTTTGAGTTGATTTTGCAAAGCATTTAATTTCCATTTATTGAAAAAAGTCATAAATATTTGCTTTTTTTTTATTTTCAAAAGATCCTTTGTTTTTTTAAAATTTTCAAGTTCAGTTTACAATACCACACGTGCACCCACTCAAACACATAATTAAACTGAGCCTCAAAAAGAACCCTAATTTCAACCAACTTTTAACCCCACTTGGGGAACACTAAAAGAACTTTGTAGCTAGGTAGTATTGGGGGGATAGGTGTTCCAATAACACCCCTCAGTTATTACATCTAAGACATAGAAGTTGTCCATTTAGGGAGCTAAAATCTCTTAGTATTTATTGGCGCGGTCACAACCGGTTTGTGGGAAGGCCTCTCCCCTAGGAGGGTTGAAGTCGCGAGGATGGTTCCGGAAGCTTGAGTGGAATACCGAAATCCATTCAGTAACCGAAGGGCTACCATTCGCAGTTATCGAGATATCCCTGCATAGGGGTATTGCGATCAAGGACCAAACGGCAGATTTACCTTTTCTCAACGCATCATGAACGGAGTATCCTAGTTGCCATTCTTTAGGATTTATTACCCGGTGTCCCTCTCGGTAGGGGGATATCTAGCCGCTGACTCAACATTCAATATTGTCTGACTTGGATTTCATCACCTTGCAGAGAATATAGTTTGTTGATTCACAATACTTTTAGTTAGGTGTTTGCATGATCCAACCCACCTTTGGTCTAGTTACACCTATTTTTTCTAGAAGCTGTTTGCATGTTGGTACTTTGGCCATTTTTTTTGCATCCCTCCACTTATTGTAGCACAGCTGCTAGAATAAGTGCCTTTTTTGAGGTTGATTTTTTGGCCTGAGAGCCTTCATTTTCACTCCCCTTCTTGCACCCTTGGTTGCATTAGGGTTTTGAGTTTTTTATACATTACCATTTTACGCATACAGATTTTTACACAAAAACTTATTTTCTCACCATTGAGAATTTTAGACGCTCTCGTCGTCTACAGGGCGAACTCCCAGAGTTCAGTCTACTTGGCTCGCCATGTCACCGATGCCGAGCCTTATCCCTTGACTCGACACATCGTCCGTCAAACAGACAGTCATCCGATTCTGACACGCCTCACTTCACCTCCGATTCTGAGGCAGAATCCGAAAACCCCACAGAGTTATTCCCAACCAGCCTTATGGCTGAAACACCATTTGACCCACTTTTTACCAGCAACATAGGAGAGACATCCACAGACCCTTCTGCTGCGGTGCCATCCATGGAAACCACCACCCCCTTAGGTATGCCTAATATGGCGGACACCCCACATTTAGGAATGCCCAACACAGGGCCACCCCCTGTTATAGGAATTCCCAGCACAGGGCCACCACCTGTTATGGGTGTGCCCAACATAGGGGTCATACCCCCTCTGGTTTCCACAAACCCTATCCCAGGAATCCCTACTGCTATTCCTAACCCAAGTGTAACCCATGTTGCACTTGGAGGCACTGGCCCATACCAGACCACACCTATCGGAGGGCACATACCTTCCATACCTAGCATACCTTTAGGCGCTACTGGACCCCTACATCATACCACCATGACTAGGCATGTCCCAGTCCCAGTCACTACATCTGCTAGCTTACCATACATGGCAAGTCTGAACCTACCAGACTTAGCCAGACTCACCAATGATCCTATCAGACACGATCCTGCGTGGCCTCATATGCCCACCAAACTCCCCTCTGACATCCCTAAGTTTGAGGGCAAGGCAGGTGAGGACCCCCAGAACCACATCATGTCCTTCCATTTATGGTGTTCCTCCAACTCCATAGTGGACGACTCGGTCCGCCTCCGGCTTTTACAGCGCACTTTCACTGGCTCTGCAGCTAAGTGGTATATCGAGCAGCCCCATGGGATGCATGCCACCTTTACCTCCCTTGCCTCGACTTTCCTGCAGTTTTTCCAGTTACCTGTCCACTATGATGCGAGAGTCGAGATCCTACTGTCTTGCAGACAGAACATGGCCACCCACATCACTGACCACATTCATGAGTGGCGTCGACGCCGAAGCCTCTGCAAAATCAAGTTAGACGACCGTATCTTCTTAGATTGGTTTCTAAAATCCCTCCTCCCTCTCATTGCGAAGGATGTGGCATCCGAAAGACCCTAGTCTGAAGAAGAGGCCATCCTCAAAGCCCAACAGTTTGATTTCATTTACGCCCAGTCGGGTTATCTATACACAATCATACCGGATGCCCCACGATGTGACTCTTCACGCGGTGATGCGTCGGGGGCATCTCATGCCGCCGATGGCATTATTGGCCAAATCACACCACAAGCTAAACCTTTCAGCATGGTGAGCACCATGCCTGCCCCAAACCTCTCTAGGGCTACATCCAGTTCCGGAGTGACAACTTCTTACACTCCAACAAACCAGACACATCACATTCATGGACCCTCTTGTCCACAACATTGCTATGGGCAAGCGCCATCAGCATATGTACCTCCGATATATTATAACCAACCTGCTACACAGAACTCCATTCAGTTCCCGCCACAACCGATGTAGTACCCACAGCAAGCTGCACCAGCTAATCCAACACATCCAATAGCTCAGGGGTACCAACAACCCCAACAAGCAACTGGACCACCGCCATCTCCACCTACATATTACCCACCGCAACCTGCTCCCGCACCTGCGGTTCCCTAGAATCCCCCTAATGCTCAAGGGAATGTGTACGCACAACAACATCAGCCCCAATACCAGAATAACCAACACAACCAGGGTGGGCAACCAAACCGTGGAAGAGGACGTAACCGTGGCAACAACCAACACCAAAACCAAGGTCCACAACCTCCCCATCCTCCACAAAATAATAACGCGGCACCTGCTCATCAGAACCCTGATCGACCACCCAAGCAAGCCAAAAATACTAATTTACGAACAAACCATCCTTTTTCTATTTGCGGGGTCTATGGCCACTATACCCACGCTTGCCCACATTTGGAGCGAGCTCAGCAACTATGGACAGATGACGCCCATCGTCAAGGGCAGGCGGCTCCTCAGCCGCCACCCAACCCTCCACCACCACAACCTCAACCTTTGGTGCTACAAAACCCTTTTCCAACACAAGGAGTGGTTAACACTTAGTCATTAGCTCCCCCACAGGGCAACGTGCCACCACAACAAATCACCTACACCGCTCCTAATCAACCAATGTTCGATTCAGGTACTCACCACTTGCTAATGATGTCAACTGCTGATGTCAACATCCAAACCCGTCGGAACCAGTATGGCTCTACCTCTGAAGCCCCCCCCACCGATAAGGATACTAACGATCATCCCACTGATTAGACATTACGTATACCCCCACTCCCACTCGATGGCGCCTCTAAAGCACCTCGCTTCCCACTTCGTCATATTAACAATAACCCCAATGCATAGGCTGCGTCAAATTACAACATTGTAGATGACTTAGCTCAGTCTCCCGCAGCCATGTCTGTGTTAGAAGTCTTAAAAAACTGTCCTACGCAGCGCAAGACTTTACTTTCCGCCATTGGGGCGATTGACCCAAATGATTCGAAATTGATGACGTTTGATTTGGACCAGTCCGAACCACGTCTGCCTTCCACCATAGCAGTCCAAGTTTCTGTTTCCATTCGGAATCTTGTCATCCATCGATGTATCATAGATGAGGGTGCCTCTACATGCGTCATGTCCACATTCATTTGGCAGAAGTTGGGATCACCTACTCTCCAGCAATCCACCACTGCATTGCGGGCCTACGATGGCCGGTCAGCTCAACCCCAAGGTCTACTACCCAATGTCCCCGTCCAGTTGGGTGGTAAAACTGTGCTCATCGATATAGAGGTCATTAATGCCCAACTCGATTATAACCTCTTACTTGGCCGCAGCTACATGTACGCCATGAAAGCAGTTTCCTCATCTGTTTTTCGTACCATGATGTTCCCCCATGAGGGACGCGTGGTCAAAATCGACCAACTCACCTACTATGATCCCAATGCCCCTGCAGCACCCGAAAATGTTCTCCCCATGATTGAACAACCCGTTTCTAGTGCAACTACTTCCTTTATTTCTTCCGTGGGACCCAGACTTTACTCAGATACACCAATGACCTCAACCTTCCAATCTATTCCACCCCCGCCAGCCGCGACCGTCGTATCTGACCTATGTACACTTTCCCACAATATGCAAACACCCAACAATCAACCGCCCTTGTTTCCTAAACCACCATTGGTACCTAGTCACATTGGCGTTACACCCATCCACACAATCCCCTTCCTATTCCCTCCCTCGGGCGTAGTAAGTTCCCCGGTTATGGCTACCCTTAGTCTCCCCGGTTTAACCTTGGGATTACCTGTGTGGTACATTCCCCCTCCCGTTCCCCCGCCGACACCAAATGTCATCCTCCAACCAGTACAACCTATTGTTACCACTACTCAACCTCCTCCTGGTGTCACAATCCCTTCGTCGTCAACGAAACCTCCTCCTGGTCTCACAATCCCTTCGTCGTCAATGAATCCTCCTCCTCTTGTCAAGCCCACTGGGGGCAGAGGTCCACAACCATACACTGCTATACCACCTCCCAAGGCAGTTAAAACCCCACCCGTATTTCGAGCTCCTCCCAAATGCTCGTTGTGCGATGACATAGGCCATCCCACTCATCAATGCCCACAGTTATCGGCACTCCAGGAACATATGAATATGTTGGACGATGACACCAGCATCCCAGTCGTTAGACTAGAGCCACCTCCTCAGCCTCGCGACAGATCACTGCGCACCAACCATCCTTGTGCCATATGCATTGTTTACGGCCACTACTCTCACCATTGTCCTGATCTCCCTGACTATAGAGCAGCATTGTACGAGTTAAACAACGTCGATTTGGAGATATCTCCTCCCCTCATCGAGGATATTTACCCCCCGCAATCATCCTCGTCGGAAGAAGTCAATACAATCTATATGATTTCAACAACTTTCAAACCAGAACCCCTTGATTTATGGTCTGACTACTTCAATACTGATGAGCAAATTTTGGAGACACTCACTGCACCCGACTACCCTTGGGATGATATGCATCATCGCTCGTATTTCCTCCCGGAAACATCTACATCCACCGCATCCAACCAACTATCGGTCGAATCGAAAGATTTCATACCCACTAAGGTCGATTGGTTAAAGGACCCCATCCCAGCACCGGATGCCTTTGAAGAAGGGAACATGTCCAACATTTCACCCATTATACAAATAGATATTTCCACAACACCTGGGAAACCTGAGCTCATCTTGCTGGGCACATCTTGCACTCAAGTAGAAACTCAGGCATATAAAAATCTTTTTCAAGAATTTCGTGATGTTTTCGCCTGGTCCTATACCGAAATGCCTGGTCTCGACCCCGCCATTATAGAGCACCACATTGATACATGGCCTGAGGTACCCCCTGTTCGTCAGAAACAGCGACCCATTCATCCTTCCAAACTCCCCGCTATTAAAGCTGAGGTCGAGAAACTTCGCAAAGCAGGATTCATTTATCCTATTCCGTACACCACCTAGGTTTCAAACCCGGTTCCCGTCAACAAAAAGCAAGGCACCCTTAGAGTATGCACTGACTTCCGTGATTTAAACCGTGCTTGTCCCAAAGACAATTTCCCCACGCCATTCATTGACCAACTCATTGATGAGTGTGCGGGACATGAAGTCCTATCTTTCATGGACGGGTTTTCCGGATACAACCAGATTCACATCCGTAAGGAGGATCAGTACAAGACTGCCTTCACCACCCCATGGGGCACCTTTGCCTATCGCGTCATGTCGTTCGGCCTCAAAAATGCTGGTGCCACTTTCCAGTGAGCCATGAACTATTGCTTTCACGACTTGGTCCATATCCTGCGAGTCTATCTTGATGACCTTACAGCTCGTTCCCGAAAATGATCAGACCACATTAATGACCTCCGACAAGTTTTCCTGCGTTGTCGCAAATATAAAATCCGCTTGAACCCACACAAGTGTGTGTTTTGCGTTCCTGCAGGCCGGTTGTTGGGTTTCATTGTTTCCCAAGACGGAATTACTGTTGATCCCCTGAAATTCAAATCCATCTTAGAACTTCCCCCTCCTCGCACGCTTCGGCAGCTCCAGAGTCTACAAGGGCGGTCCAATTTCCTTAGGCGCTTCGTTCCTGATTACGCCACCAAAGTCCATGAATTCTTACGCTTACTTCGTACCCACATACCCTTTGTTTGGGATGAGCAAGCAAACACGGCATTCGAAGCCCTCAAGAAAGCTCTCACACAAGCCCCCTTGATATCCCCACTGGATTTCTCTCAAGACTTCACCCTTTATGTCTCGACATCTGAATATGCTGTGTCCGGAGTCTTGGTCCAAGAAGATGCCTCTCACCAAGAGCATGTAATTTATTATGTCAGCTAGACCTTGTCTGGCCCACCCCTGCGTTATCCATACGAGGAAAGATTAGCCCTAGCTGTAGTCTTTTCCGTACAAAAATTGTGACACTACATTCTACTCAGTCATACCACGGTTGTGGCCAACTCCAACCCTATGATCTATCTCCTAACCCGGCGGTTCCTACAAGGTCGTGTTGCTAAATGGGTCATTATCCTCCAAGAATATGACCTTACTTTCAGAACTCCTAAAAGCACCAAAGCCCTCGCGCTTGCTCACCTCATCACCGACCTCCCATCCTCTTCGTCATCACCCGCTATCCAAACGGATCTGATTGACGAACAAATCTTCATCATTTCGTGTGACGACCCATGGTACGGAGACATTTTGATTTACCTCCGCACGCAAAAATTTCGACCACACATCGATCGTGACGGACGTCGTCGGATACGACACCATGCCCCCCGATACCTCTTGTTAGGGGATGTACTTTATCGACGCGGCGTTGATACCATCCTACGCCAATGCCTATCCCATAGTGAGGCAGAACAAGTCCTCAATGATTGTCATAGCGGTGCTTGCGGAGGCCATTTCTCCGGCATGGCCACCGCCCAGAAGATCATTCGGGCAGGATACTTTTGGCCATCATTGTTTACTGATTGCATCACCGCAGTCAAGCACTGCCAGAACTGCCAACTTTTTGCCCCCAAAGCAAGAACCCCCCCCCGCCCCCCTTCATCCAGTCATCACTGTCGGAC
Source organism: Larix kaempferi (assembly GCA_027924585.1). Taxonomy (NCBI): domain Eukaryota; kingdom Viridiplantae; phylum Streptophyta; class Pinopsida; order Pinales; family Pinaceae; genus Larix; species Larix kaempferi. The sequence continues at coordinate 9,066,356 of BSBM01000311.1, forward strand.
CATTCTGCAAATGGGCCATCGACTTCCTCGACTGCAACCCCACATCAGTCGGCAGTCACAAACACATCGTTGTGGCCATAGATTATTTCACAAAGTGGGCGGAAGCCATGCCAACTTACAATTGCAAGGCCGAAACTGCAGCACGGTTTTTCTTCAACCATGTTATCACTCGTTTCGGAGTGCCGAAGCAACTAGTCTCTGACCACGGCTCTCACTTCGAAGATGCCATCTGGAAAGAATTATCAACCATGTTGAAATTTGAACACCATTTCTCTTCCGCCTACTATCCCCAAGGAAACGGCCAAGTCGAAGCGATCAATAAGATTTTGAAGACCATCCTCCAACGTACTGTAGACAAACACAAATCCAATTGGCACCACATGCTTTTCCCGGCACTATGGGCTTACCGCACCTCAACCAAAACCACCACCGGTTTTACCCCTTTCCATTTAGTTCACGGTGTCGAATCCGTCCTCCCTATCGAGTGCCAAATTCCAGCCTTACATATCGCCGTTGAACTCCTACCAGACACTTCCCCGATTGAGCAACGTTTACTACTCCTAGAGCAGGCCGATGAAGATCGACGCACAGCTATTCAAAACATGGAAGCATCCAAACAACGATCAAAACTAAGTTACGACAAACACGTCCACCCTAGAACCTTTTCTGAGGGAGACCTTGTCCTCGCTTACGATCAATCCCACGACAAAACCGGAAAGGGAAAGTTTGTATCTATGTGGCAAGGCCCCTACATCATACACACTTGCCTCGGGCAGGGGGCATACATTCTGACCGATTCAGAAGGCAATCCCCTATGCAACCCACACAATGGGTTGTACCTTAAACGATTTTACCCATAGAAAATCTGATGGACACCACCGTCCATTCTAGTATAGGCTTACTTTCTTTTTTCACAAAAAATTCAAAAAACCTAAATATTTGTTTTTCTCTGCATGACCACAGATGGATCCTCTTCCACTCTGCTATGTCGGTTTCGCTGATGGTGCAAGCCGTTGGTCTCCCAATCTCACCTCCGCAGCTTGGGTAATATACTCCCCTTCACATGAGTTAATTCACATTGACGAAGTATGTTTAGGCGCCACCACCAATAACCAAGCTGAATACGATGCCGTGACCGGTCTCCTGGCCGCAGCTCTCCAAATGAGCATCCGTCACCTCAACGTTTTCTTGGACTCACAGCTCCTAGTTTACCAGCTCAACAATGATTACCAGGTACGTGATCCCTGTCTTTTCATAAAATTCTTGCGCACTAAACAAATGGTTAGACAGTTTGAATCCATTTCGTTCACACATGTCCCAAGACACCTCAATAGTGTAGCAAACCATATGGCCAACAATGTCCTCGACTGGCACACCAATCACATCATGTCATAACCAAAATGTGCATCCACGTGCATAACATGTGCCTCCACGGGCATATACATAAACAAAATGCATCCACGTGCATAACATGTGCCTCCACGGGCATATACAAATAACAAAATACTGCATCCACGTGCATAACATGTGCCTCCACGGGCATATACAAAAGACAAAATGTGCATCCACGTGCATACACGACAATATATCCAAATATATATACACATATATATATAAACCATAATAGTCAACATGTCATAGGTGCCCTCAGCACCCGATATACAAAAAATACATCAATCGTACAAAAATTCTTCCCCATATGCTCATCAGCATTTGGGGGCAGATACAATATCATCTACTCATCAGGATCCCTAGGCTCCTCCGGCTCCTCCTCCGCTGGCCCCGCCGGGTCATGGCGAGCCCGAACTCTCCGCTCTGCCGGCCCCGCTGGATCGTCCCGTAGACGAATCCTCCTCTCAGCCGACCCTGCCGGATCATCGCGACCACCATCCCTGTGCTCTGCCACAAAAATAGATGTCCTCAACAAGAGTGACCGCCACTCAGGTGGCGCACCAAAGCAACGCTCCACAATATCTCGGTCCAGGTCTCTCCAGCCATCCTCGGGGAGTCCAGCTAGAATCATGTTGAAGGTCTGTCTGACGCCCTCTATGGCATCGTCTCAAGGGCCAACCCCTCGCCCACGTGCCGCAAATCCTCTACCGCGTGGACGTGGTACCGCTGCAGGTGGATGAGCGACCACCATCGCCCGCCCCTGACGAGCCACGTAGTCGGCCGGTGGTACAGGCCCAACATCTGCACAATGCAAGTAAGCCATCATATGCATATCTAACTATAATAATAGACGATAAATGAAACAACACATGATATAGTATAAAATAAAACACAAAACATACTGTCTAAACTCCAGGCCTGTCCTGGGGCACGAGGCATCTCTGGATCGCCTCGATAGTCCATGTCGGCATAGGGGTAGTCCTCAATCAGCAGGGGAATCTACTCCCACTGCTCATAAAAATACTCCGTAAAGAAACCACGGACACCACCGCTGCCACGAGGCATCATCTGCCCCCGCTGCATCATGCGAGGCTCACTCACCAGACCAGCACGAATCGGTACCCGTGGTCGCACGGTCGGCAAGCGCTCGAAGAAAAAACAACATAGAAAGGAGGCATAACAGAACTCTCCTCCCTCTCGACTGGCCTTGTCCAGATCTCTCCGGACACCAGCCAGAAACATCTGCCCCCAGGCATAATAAGTCCCCCGAAGAACAGAGTCCACCAACATCATTTGTCCCCCAGATAAACGATGTGGCGCAGCAGCACCCAATATCCGTAGAACACATGCCCAACAGCCCGCATATCCCACTCACGTAGGGATCGCAGACTAATAGAGTTGTTCTGCAAAACGGCATCATCAACACAGAAGGTCTGTAACAAATCCTCCATATCCACACCCAGCAGGATCCTCGGCAGCAGATCTCCCACCTCCCCTAACCGAGGCAACCCAGTCAGAAAATAGACATCCGTGAGGGTGATCTCCAACCTCTCACCCCCAATAATAAATGCACCCTCCGCCGGCACCCACCAACTCACCAACTTGTTCAGGAGCCGTCTCACTGAACGAATAGGTGGGATCTGAGCGAACTTCAACAGTCTGCTCACCGCTAGAGTCTGTCGAACCCCCGGATCAGTCTCAATCCGCAGCATCAAATCAGCATCAATCTCTCGCTCTCGCCATGAGGCCAAAGGTCTCCTCAACATCCTGCCAGAATACAAAAAAAAAATTTAGCCCCAGCACAAATTTTTTTGCAAAAAATCCCATCGCGGATTTTCCATCAAAAGCCGCGATGATCATCGCGGCCTCCATCCCAAAAGCCGCGATGATCATCGCGGCCTCCATCCTAGAAACCGCGATGAACATCGCGGGTTATGGCCAGACAGACGTGATGAACATCGCGACTATCCCCCATGAACTCGCGATGAACATCGCGGGTTCCAACCTCACAGTCGCGATGAACATCGCGACTGTCAGCCTGAAACCCACGCGGTTCATCGCGGGAAAAGACCCGAAACCCGCGATATTCCACGTTGGAGGGTCAACATGGAATTTCGCGGCCTTCGGGGGCCCGCCACCAAACAAAAAAGACATAATTGAAAAGGCTAAGGCAAATAGAGTTACCTGAAACTCGTAGAATCAAAAACTAACGGTGAAATCTCCCAGAAATCAAGAAATAGCTCTGACTACTCTGCCAAACTCGCACGTAACAATGACACGTCATTCGGGCCCCATGCCCTATTTATAGAAATTCCACCAATTTTCAAACAACCATTGCGGTAGCATACGAAGTCCATTTTTCAAACCGTTGGTACTGTTGGAATCAGCACAGCGAGAACTTCATGCAAGTTCCTTCCTTTTCCTGTTTTCACGAGGTCTATTTTTTGACCATTTTTTGGCCTCCCTCGTCGCCTCGGTTTGCGTGCCACATCGGCCGTTCTCCGTTTTGGACATGTCATATATCACCGAATTTAGTTTTCCACACTCGTGATGATGCTTGAGATCATTTCTCGCTGGCACGTCCTGATTTTCAGGGCATTTTTTCATGCCCCCCACGTCGCCTGGGTTTGCGTGCCACATCGGCCATTTTCCATTTTCGACAAGTCTTATACCGTCGGATTCAGTTTTTCGTGCTCGTGATGATGCTTGAGATCATTTCTCGCTCTCATGGCCATTTTTTCAGGCATTTTTTCAAAATGCCACTCATCACCTCGGTTTGCGTGCCACATTGGCCGTAGCCCCTTTTCGACAATCTTTATGTCACCGGATCCAGTTTTTCGCACTGATGATGATGCTTGAGACCTCTTCTCGCCCTCATCAATCCCTTTTTTGTTCGGTATAGTTTTACCCCTTTTTCGGGCCGACCAATCCCTTTTACGAAAAAGGCACTTAGGGAGTTTCTGTTAAGCTCTTTTCTGACTCCTAAAACAATGAAAAGATTGTCGAGCAACCTTGCTTCCTTTCATGCTCATTAAACGTATCTGAAAGGGTGTCTACCTGGTATAAGTTTACCCCTTTTCCAGACCTTGTAGACTAATTACGAAAAAGGAATACTCTAGTCACATCGGCTAGAAGAGTTCTCCATTTGCATCATTTTATGCTTTTTCGGGCCTTGGAGACTAAAGTACAAAAAAGAACACCAATAGAGTCCACTTACCGCTTTCAGACTCTCTAAACATGAAAGCAACCATGAGCACAAGCCGTCCTGGGCTCACAAAATCCACAGGAACGTACCATTTCAGAGCACACTTTTATCCCTTCTTGGAGCTCATTAAAACTACGAAGAAGGAATCAATGGTGCCTCTTGGCGCCACGACAGATCACATCTACTCATATGGTAGCTTCCCCATTTTGGTCACCTTTGTTCAGAGTATTCTGCAGTATGTCACCTTGATAATCCCTCTACAGCACCTATTAGCTTGTCCTCCCCACCAGAGCCAATATATACCATTCAGTCCCTAGAAGTCATGATCCCCACACCTACAAGTCAGTTCCCTACGCTGCCAGGTCAACCATTTCACCATACTCTGAACAAAGGAAGTTTGAGTCTACCCACTTTATGACCCAGTTATTTCCCATCCCCACAAGTATGTCAGTCCTACCATCAGTACTACAACACTTCAGTTCTACACCTCATGCTCCTATAAAGGAAACATCATTGCCTTGTTAGTTGCTGGTCTCCCTTTGTTGACGACAACCACATTTATTCCAGAGAATAGACCTAGAGGTCCCTGTGTCTTGGACTCATCACCATTCATGATGAGTTCCTATGAATCATTTCGAGAAGACTCCTCAGTGCTTCTCTAAATGGTTGTTTCTCACATGCTCGACTTCAACACCTTGATCGCATCGTTGAGACTCGCATAGGGCATTGATCCTTTCAAGTTTTTCGTCGAAGACCCCGGGTACCTCCTGACTCTTCCACATTTGAGATTCTACCTATGGAAACAACCAGTTACATTTTTTCTATAGATATCCGGGTTGTGCATGGTGACAGTATTCGGAAGCCATCTAGTTATATGCTTCCTCGAGTTTCAGTTCAGTATACCCTTGATCCAGCAGCTCATCAATTCCTCTGAGTCCACACTTAGCAGCACTGTTGTTATTTCAGCATATCAGTTCTTCCACTCAGACATGGTCAGCCCAACAGTGCATCCTAGATTTGTGTCCCCTCTGGACCCTTATGATGTCACAGTGGTTCTCTATGTATCTTACAGGTCCCCCCTTTGTTCGGGCCTTACAGTTATTTTTTACGGATAAGAGCATGGGAATGCCCGCCTCGTCCATATATTGAGTTTCTTCCTCATCCTTTATTTGAGGCCATGTATCTTTCAGGTCCCCATATTTTGGACCCTATTGTTATTATCGTTCTATATCCTGATACGAGCATGGGAATGCCCGCCTCGTCCATTATCAGAGATTATACCTCATTCATATTGAGGCCATGTAACATTTTTTGTTTTTGCAGCTCCCAAGGGCCGTGGCTCCAATCTCCAACCAGTCTCTTCTCTCCCCTCAACCCCAGAAAAAGACAAAAGAACTATGATGTCTATCGGCCATACGATGAGCTCCTGCCCTCACACATCAAGGGGCAATCTGTTGACACCCAAAAAGTGCTCACTAGCTCATTTCCCTATTCATATAACCCATTTGTCCACTTTTCCACCATCTGAGCCTCTGAAACCAACAAAAGGTCACCAAAAGACCTTAGTACACCCCTTTTTCCCACTCAAAAAGATTATTTTTCCTAAAAAGCATAAAAAACCCTCAAAAAGGGTCCAAATTCCCAAAAATATTAAAAAGGGAATAAAAATATTAATTTTATTCAAAAAAGGAAAAATGAGGGAAAAGTACCTAAACCATGTTGGTCAATACCATTTGGTTTCCACAAAACCACAAATGGTATTCCCCACCACCAAAACCTATAAAAAGATGGTAGGGGCTCCTCATTTCACATCCATCCATATTCCTATCCTCATGCTGCCAAAATCTCCCTTGAGTATTTGGCCATTATAAGCAACCTTGGAGAAGGAGACCTCTTGGAACTTGGAGCTACTTATCTTGGGAGTTGCTCTACATCAACCTTCACCATTGGAGGTATTACTATTGCAAGCATTAGCTTGCCCCATTTTCAATACAAATTTATTCTTTCATATTTTCTTGTTCTTGTTTTTAAAATATTTCCATTATTTGCTTATATTCTTGCATAGATCCATGATTAGTTTTGTTTAGATTAGTTTCTTGTTTAATTCTATTGAAACTGCTGCTACTAGTTAGCAGGTGCCCATAGCACTAAGTTTGGTTGCAAAACCAAGCCAACACAAAGTAGATGTTCTTTGTAATTGAAACCTATGGGAAATGCCTATCCCATATATTGCTAAAGTTGGACTGTGACACTGGAGGAAGCATAAGCTTGGAAAGGTCATCATTCCACTTTTGAAGAACTTTTTTATGTGTATAATTCGTAGGTAATAATCTAAGAGGAATCCTTGTTCCATTTGGATGCATTGATCGGGTCTAGTGGGGAGCTATATCTAAATTTTCGTTGACCATGTTTCTTAGACTAGCTATTGTTGCTAAAGTATTAGGCCTTGGATTTGCTGACCCACAATTTCCATTTACTGAACTTCTGTCACCATTTGCAAATTTCCTCTTATAGTCAAAGAAGGTGGACCTTTGGATACAAAAAACTAAATATCATGCATTTTGACAAACATCAATGCCATCAAATTTCATGTAAATCAAGCTCCTTTCATTTTTGTTGTCACTGCTATTTATAACTGCATTTGATTCCAATGATTTGAGCACACATTCCCTTCTTTCATTCTCACCCTTGGCTTTAATCATGCGACAACCATGAGCTAATGAGCGATTGGGTATTTTAGAGAGGCATCCATCTTTACAACATTTTGTATTTCTTAATCTCTTGAGGAAGTGATGTTCATCCTCATATTCACTGGAACCTATTTTCATTGCACATCCATGAGATGAATTTGGCCTTGGGCGTTCGTGGTGACTGTATGTTCTGGTTGTCACTACTTGGCTATAAGAGCAATAATTGATACCAATGGGATATTCCAATTGTAGAAGAGGATCTTCCACTGCACTCCACATATTCACTTCTACCTCCGGTGTAATTTCTTTAAACTTCACGTCTAATCGAGCACCACTAAAGTGCACCAACTGGTTAATAAGCCACCTTATCAAAGAGCCTTTTGATAGAATAAAGTGGTTGCAATTATGTGTGAATATTTTATAGATATGAATACCAAAATGAAGACCGTCTAACCTGGATAATTGTACCACTTCTCCTTCAAGCACATTTGTAATAGTCCCCTCAACAACATACTTATTCTTAGATGAGCATATATGAGTTAGCTTCACTGATATTCCTTTAAACTTAAAGTTATGATCTTCAATGTGGGAAGAGGATGATTGTTTTAATTGGTGTATACCTTGAACTTGCAATAAAGTTCCAATTTTTTGGTCTAACAGTTTATCTATTGGCCAAGATATTATATTCATGGGTTGGACTAAGTGGGAGAACTTGTTTCAATGTGATAGAACTCTTACCACCATTACACCAAAATTACATAATCCCGGTATCTCTCCTTGAATATTGTGGTCCTTGAGCACATTTGAGATAAAACCCAAGGCTATGGACTCCTCTGTATTTGGACATATATGCTTAAGTATGACATGATGTGCAAGGATTCGTTCATTTATTTGGGACCAATATTCACATAATCTTCTTGCTCCCCTATATATTCACACTCTAATGTAGAAACCTTCCTTGAAATTGTTTCATCATCTGAATCATTGTTATAATTTACATCACTGTCATTCTTTGAATCACTAGCCTTTGAATCACCCATCGAAACCTTATCTGTTTTAGGTACCAAGCATTATTCATGCTTAAACAATTGCACAATCATCCAAGAAACAAAGTACATTCCACAACGAGTTTCTTCAAGTGTTTTAATTTCTTCGGTAGGACTAGATAATGGAACCTCTCCATTTAGAAAATTTTCAACATTGACAACAAAACAATTGGATATGATTTTGTTACAATGTAGTAGCTTCCTACTTGGGTATACTTTTCCTTCTGCAACCTTTGAATTTCTCCAAAATAAGTCTATGTCTACTCCATCCACAAATGATGGAGACCTCATTATTGACAATCTGCAACTCAAGCAATTCATTATTTGAAGTATATATTTAAACCTTAAAAATAATCTGTATTGATGCATATTTTTAGTAACAAAATGAATTGATCCATAGATCAAAAAATTGAAGTCATCTCTGTTGGTAAAGAGCCTTCTATATCGTCATATAAGTAAAAAAAAATCCCTATGCAAATAAAATTCAAAATAAAAAAATATATATAGTTTTGGAGGTTAATCAGTTGAACATTAGAAACTATTTATGTATCAAGATTCAAGAACTAGGTATTAGGAAGAAGTAATAGCACTAAAACCTTTATGTAACCTCGAAGCAACTCTTGTCAAATCATAAGCATGGATTCAAAATTTCTAAGTGGATGAAAATAAGGTGCCAAGCCTACCATTGCATAATTATAATCTATCCCGTGATATGGGTTTACGTAGCCACTCAACAGTGAACACCTCATAAACAAAGTCCAGGTCAACCAAGAGTTGGTGCGCTATATTATCTTACATCTTGATATGTCATCGATTGTGTTATATTATATTTGATATATAAATATTTGTAATCCTTCAAATAATACTATTTAAATAAGATAAGGTATTTATATATATACTATGTAATACTTTAACATTACACTATATACAATATGCTTCCATGCTTTACAATGTAAGGAGAAAAAATATATATGGAGACCATGCAAAAGGTATATAAGACTATTATGAAATGAAAAGTAATTTAATTGCATTTAAACCAATTATTACAACGACACTGCAATGCAAACCTATCAAGCAACGCTACCCAGTCGATTCAGTGCTTACCCTGTCTATTATATGAGCCGTGTTTTTGCGCCCATATAGGAAAATCCGTAGAAAATTTGTCATCCATTAGGCACTGTACCTCCATACCATTAAATGTACATCCCTCCCAAATATTACACATTATCACACATTTTATATCCTTTCACGATCTCATGCATGGCAGCAAATCCAATCCCCAATTCCCAATGTTCTGGAAATGAGAGTCATCATGAATAAATAGTGTTACTTCTCATTTACTTAATTATACGGGAGAAATTATTTAGTATGTCGCATGTCATTTAATGTTGAGGTGAAAATGTTGATATATGTTGGTTCTCAACCAATACTTTTAATCCATAGGGCAGAATTTAATGTGCCATTCGGGTGCATATACATCATTGGATGCATCGGCATCCAACTATGTATGTGCAACCACTAGCTCATTAAATGCAACCCTACAGGGTACCTATTAATCACCTTTTTTCAGTGGTTAAATCTGGAATTCATAATAATATTTGTGTATTTGATATTTTTGTGCTTTAGCTCACGATCAATAGCTCAGTGTCTGAAGCACCTTGTTTGTTTCTTTGTTTTTACCAGATGTTGAAGGCAGCTTCACGTAGAGATCCTGCCAGTAAGGATGTAGAGGAAATCCCTCCGCCAACCTCGACAGAAGGATTGATATTATCATAAACCAATGCAATGACTGGGTTTGAAGGTGATCCGGACTAGGAAGAAATCTATTATATATTCTCCACGAGGGATTTTCCCCTAGATGACAATGATTTGGATGCGTGTTGGAACATACAGAAGAGTTGTGTGCATGCCATTGCAGCAAGGATGACCTTGATGCCATTCAAAGTTAATGATGTGGCTGGATGGTTTTTCGAGCACACTAATCCTCAAAATGGATTGATCATGGATGCAGAAGGAGAGGTAATTTCCTCGAATAGGCATGAATCATTCCATCATATGTATGAGCTAAAGGAATATGAGGTATTAATGAACCATGTATTCATCAGAAAGTTTATTAGTAAGCACCCAAATCCTATCTAACTCATCAAGGACTGGTGGGTTGAAGAATGTCCCTTCACAGAGAGGTCCAATAAGAAGTATATGATACAATATTTCCATAGGTCATATAAGCTACTCATGGAAATGCTATGCCACTTGTATGGCCTTGAACATTCTACATGCTTCTTGTTGGATTGGGAACCCCTAGTGCATCATGTGACAGAAACAATAGAAGTTTTGAACTGGGCAAACATCCTGTCCAAAATCCTCTTTGTATCCCTTAAATAGGAAAAACAAGTACCTACGATCGAAAGTTTCATATGATTTATTTTCTATTTGATGTTATTTATTCTGCCAATGCATTTCCATCCGTGAACTAGAACTGGAAGGAATATTGATTTCCCATTCACATTTACTACAAAGAGTTGTGGATGTCCTCTTATAAACCCCATTTGTATGATATTTGCACCCATTTTTTCTCACCACTGTATTTTTTTTCATTTAGAAAACCTATACCAAGGCCAACTGACCAAGCCATTGAAGCCCTGTTAGAAATTGGTTACTGGTATTGCCTAGAGTTCTTTACCTACATTTGAGTCTTCGGCATTAATGCATCCCCCCATTTGTTACCCATCTGTGTTCCTGCTTGATTGCTCACCCGTGAAATTGCTTACCAACCTGTCATAAAAGGTGTCATAGCCCAATTGTCCCGTATGAGTAAGAGAGATTGGCCTAGTTTCCTAATTATCGTCGGCTCCTTCACCTTAGCTAATGCTCAGCATGCTCATAAGGAAGGGATTGCATTGGAAGAGATGAAACTTCTATTTGCAAAGATGAAAAGGCATGACCCTAGGAGGGTGATTGAAGGACATTTCAAATCATTATCATTACATCCTAACTACATACATGAAGAATACCCTTCAAAAACTTCTTCCAAGGGGATGCTTCCTTTGATGAAGTTTTTGAGAAAATATCGGAAAGGTAGCAAAGGATACTACATGAATGACAGTTAGCTCTTTAGGATATGGTCAAAATTGAGAGAAGAGATGCATTTGTAGCTGAGGTGGAAAGAGAAACAATGAATAAGAACAAAGATAAAATAAAGAGAGAGGAAAGGATAATTTTTTTTTGGATGAAAAAGCGAAGATGTGGTAGCTTCAAACACAAATTTGGTCCTAGGGAAAGGACTTGAAAAATGAATCCAAACAAAAAAATCAACAAAATTCTCTATGGGCAGAAGAGGTTAAAGCTCAAAAAGCAGCAGATGAAGAACACCACAAGGACGCGGAGGAAGAACATCGCAAATCCACGGAGGAAGAATGATGGAAATTTGTGGAGGAATAATGTTGCAAAGCCACTTAGAAAGAATGTTGCAAAGCTGCGGAGGACGAATGCCACAAATCCATAGAGGAACAACAGCAGGGCGACAGCCGCAGAGGAAGAAGAACGAAAAAATAAAACAAGAAGAGATTTGGCAAGAAGCAGAGGAAGAGAAGAAACAGAAAGAAGAGGCTAACAAAGAAGCATCAAGGCTTCAACTCCTCTAGGAACAGTATCAAAAACAGCAGTAGGAAAACCACAAGGCCAATGAGAAAAGGAAAAGAGAGGAATAAGAAAAATTGCAAAAACTTGAACAACAATGGGAGGACAATCAAGTTTCCTTGCAAACGTCCCCCATCAATCTAGGAACTCCACTAGATATGAGATATTGAGGGTACCTTCAACCCGTCGAGGTAGATACTACAGTCATCTCCTTGGGATATTATTTTGTTGATTTAGAAATCAAGAGTATTTCAAAAAGGCCATCCAAGAGATAGAAGACCAAAGGAAATACCAACAACATCATAGTGTTTGACATGGAAGGAAAGGAACCAGGTGAAATTGTATCTGACTCTGCTTCCTTGATTAGAGTATTGGTAAATGTCAATGTGGCTTCGACTAGAGACCTGATCAAATAGGTGCAACAATGTAAGGAATAAAAAGAGAAATATAAGTAGTTTTATGAAGAGATGAAGCACCATTTCCATGAAGTTCATCATGAGTCAGTCATGGAAAATGAGTAGCTAAAAGAAGCGCATGAGAATGATCTGGATCTATTGAAAGCAGAACATGAGGAGAGCATGAGGTAATTGGAGATGGATAGAGACTACACCGAGTTTCAACTTGATATTTTCCAAAAAGAAAATGTGTTTCCTTTGGACGAAGTAAAACAAGAGTCCATCAAAATTAATTTGAAGCTTATGGAGTCTTAGAAGAATTTTATTTTTCACCTAGAGGAATTGCAGCAATACTATGGGAGCTTGAGAAAGATCACAGATGAAGACGAGTCATTCGAAGATGAATCTAAAGTGATTCAACAGTATGCAGAGGACATTTATAAATGACATCAGGAATATGAGGAAATTCCAGTGAATCTTCCCACAATTGACAAGAAAGAGATGGAAAAATTAAGATCCTGGAAAATACTCGAGATTCCATGCAAGCAAATGCAAACGAAGCTATTATGAAGGTGGGACATATATGCAAACAAGTTTGGATCTCTCCAGATAATGTGATGATCAGGTTCGACATGCTAACCCTCAATGAGTTAAAGGTGGCAGAGGTCATAGGGACAAAGATATATTATATTAAATCTGAAAGGGATGCAAGCGAGCTAGTGATTAAAGAATTGACCATGGTTGATCATGACGTACTCAACGACTACATTTATCAACCTACAGAATTAGCATCATGGAGAGATGGTTTCACAAACCTGATCATGTGAGAGTTAGACAAGAAAATCGAGCCTAAATTTTTTAATGTTGAAGTTCAATTCGAACAACTACAAGATGGTCGCTATGATGATATCAAGGATTGGAATACACAGTGGGAACTTACGTAACCATACCTCTTTTCCATATCTGGTTTAAGTTTGTTTTTCCTCTACTCATGGACATGAAAATCAAGATGAGATGCCAAGACAATACTGTAGATCTATGTACATTCTCTTTCAACTATTAATATAAATATTCGAATCTTACAAAAAAAGAATTGTCTGATTTTGTCTGTAATTCTTATTTGAGTTGTTTTAATAAAATTGGATTCATGATAGATAATATGATTGATATCATTTTGTATTATAAAAAATTATAACGTTTATTTGCAATAAATATTATTTTGCAAATCCAATAATTATCTCAATTGAAAACAATGATTTGCGCTTCTATCACATGGATTTATGTATGTTGCTGGTGGGACAATAGTTTATTCATATTTTTATATACCTCAAAATAGACTTTCTAAGGATGATTAAATTCCGTATAAGATACATGGGATCATTACCGGAATAATCAGATTTTGTCGCAAGAATTCTCACATTGATATAAAGCTCGGGATGTTTCCCTTTTATTGCTAACTATCCCTCTATAATATGGAGTAACTTCGAATACCCGCAAAGAAGAAACAAGTATTGTTCACCAATTTACATTCCTGGGTAGATTCTCGGCTCATTTGCAGAAAATAAAGCTACAAGAATGAAGCAGAAACAAGAGGAAATCATGGCAACTATTGAAGGTTTTATAAATACAAACAATATTACTTTACAGTAGGTTATGTGAAGTGATATATTGGTTTTTTTTAGTCCAAGACTACCAAATTAAAATTGGATAATGATGTTATGAAGATTGTTTCATTCTTTAAATCTGACACCATCCACATAGCTGCACTAAACAACAGAATGTGTACTTCCTTATTCAAATCAATAGGAACAAGGCATATCAAATTGACAGGAACATGGCAAATTATATATTCTCATCCGCAGTCACAGAAAAAAATGAACTGATACTTTCATCCTTATTTTTTTCCATCATAATAACATACCCTTTTTGCTGGAAACATTTTGTGTTAGAAAACATTATGATAACTTTTATTGTAAATTTTTATGTTGGACAGGTGTCCAAGGATGACTGTAATTTGCACAATATTTTATTATTTAATAAATAAAATAGGAGACAAACACCTAAGAGGACTGTTGAAAGAGTGGTTACTGATCCACTAGGTGGAATGGAATCTAGGGTAGAAGGCAACGGACAAGTGGCAACATCATGATGCAACTAACTAGTTGTTGATATGGGACAACTCCCTTGAAATGTGGTCATAGTGCCCTGAAAGATGGCACTGGAGCTTGAGGCTAATTTATTCCAAACTGACCACTAAAGACCTAGGCAGTCTATATAATAGCCATCAAATTATGAACTGAGGTTCATCACTTTTCCTGACGAGGAAATTTACCTTGGGGTTTTGCTGTGTTTGCACCCAAGAGATTTGATGAGGGGATATGCTATGTTGTTGATAATGTTGTGAGTCTGCCAAACTCTTACTGAGTTTAGGAGGTTGATGTTGAGTGTTGAAGGCATGTTATTACAGGAGGTTGATGCTGAGTGCTGAAGGAATTTTTGAGTGCCTTGCTTCTACACAGATTCCATCTACTTAGTGGCTCAGTAATCAGGCTCGGGGGTTCACAAGAAGCCAACAGTTGAGCTGCTTCTTCTGGAATAGGTTGGGACGAACAGGCCTCCTTGGGTGTTTGTCGGCCCTATATTCACTTACAGGTTCTACTTATCTTTCCTAAATTTTATGCTGATAATAGTTTTCTATCTGTTATAATTATTTTTTCTGTTTTCAAAGATATTAGTGAACAGACTCGATTATTTTATTTTCTAAGTCAAATAAGATTTTGAATAGTACTGAATACAGTTATGAAAGATTGAATAAAATATTCTCTACATTTTTCCCCAAGGTAATGGATTGGCATCGTACTCTAGTACAGAGAATGAATTAAGGTAAATAGATATGATAGGCAAATTGCCAATATGATGAAAGAACAACTTTGTATATTTTTGTTAATTTTCCTACTATTAGTAATTAGTATTAATTATTGTATTCTTTATAGAACTGTTTTTATTTCATCAAATAGTAAAATTTATGTCTTAAAACATTACTATGATTTATATTCATTATTGAAGTCATTCCTGAAACATAAATTATCAGAAATTACATAACATCGTTGTACAGAACTAATCTGACATTTCAAAGATTAAATTCAGGGTTTCTGTTTCCATATTTTCTTATCAAAAGTTTACTGTAGTTCGTTGTTATTTCCACTACTTAATCGTTTGCTAAACATACAGGATAGACAAGCAAAATAAAGTTTATTTTAAGTTCTGCAAAAGTTTCCAACATACACTTTAGAAACCCCAAACCCTAACAGTTCTTTTACAAACCCTCGTAACACAGATTTTGCATTTCATTTCTTCATTTTAGTATAAAAATCAAATCATAATCATCGTCCTAGTCATTTGACCCAGGGTAATACCTTTGTTAATCAAACATTTTACAACATTCATGGAACAACTTTAACAGTAGTAACAGACAACAAGTATGGTTTCCGATTTCATATCGAAGAGCAGATTCAAGCCATACTTTTCCACACAAAGACAAACCCTTATACTCAAACCTCTTATAGGATGAAAACGCAGCATTATTTACAAATCAACGAATTACACACAGACCAAAGCCTTCCATTGTTACAAACATCTACCCATTGTTTAGTGGAAGTAATAGTCTTTTCATTATTCCCATACATCACACAGTACCCATTCCATCATTATACATTTCAAAGTTTCACAGTTCACAAAAGAAAACGATAGTAGTAGAGGTATTGAAACCTAGTTTACAAACCACACATTGTTCTACATCAAAGTTAAATGCAGAGACCTGCTAGAAACCTGTTCATTTCAACTTTTAAATCACCGAATTACAAGTTATGTTGACGGGTCAAGCCCCAAAAGGAGAAACGAAAACAACTACTGCAAAATAGATTTATAAATATTTTTTCTTATTAAAAACTCAAAAGAGCTTGAAACCCTTGATGACAGAAGTTACATTGCCCAGTTCAATTCAGAATCCAAAATTGTGATGCACCTGCAACAATTAATTAACAAGAATACGCGAAATAGAAGAAATGACAGAACTCATAATCACTTTTATATTGATCACAGGCCACTTCGAGGGGGCAACCTCCTTTGAGCAAGCTCAATACAAATAACTTCACGGTGCCTTCATAGGTCTCGACACACACTTATATACTAATTCTAGGCATCAATACTATGGGTCAAAACCATGGGCCGTTACAAACTATGGATCACAATACTACGGGCGACTTACAAAGCATATGCGCCAACAACAATAACACAAACTATTGATCAACAAATACTACGGGACGACTTACAAAGCATATGCGTCCAACAACAACATACTAACAAAGTAAAGACATGGGTTCCTAACATCCCCTCCCCCTTAAAAAAATCTTTGTCCTCAAAGCTTTAGATGTGGAAATTGTTGTTGAATCTGAAGGAGTGGTTCCCATGTAGCATCCTCTGGTTGCATGTCGTGCCACTGAATTAAGACCTCTGTGATAGAGCGAGAGCGAAGCTGACGCGTGCGCCGATTGAGGATGGCCTCTGGCTCCAAAAGGATGGATCCTTCATTATCCAGTTCGGGTAAAATCGTTTGTCCACTGATGTTGGTGCCAAGAACTTTCTTCAGACAAGAGACATGAAAGACTGGATGAATGCGGGAAGAAGGAGGAAGTTCCAATTGATAAGCAACGGACCCAATCTTCTGAAGAATCCGATATGGCCCATAGAACTTTGGAGCGAGCTTATGACGCCCTTTGAGTTTCAAGGATGATTGTTTGTATGACTGGAGACGAAGAAAAACCATATCGTTGACTTGAAAAGTGCACTCAGAACGGTGCTAATCAGCTTGTTGCTTCATGCGATTTCTTGCCATGTGAAGATTGTCCCGCAAGATGCGAAGAATCTGATCGCGGTTTCGAAGGACCGTGTCAACTTCCTAAACTGGTGAACTGGTGGGGATGTATGGAAGAAGAGCTGGAGGTGCCTGACCATAGACTGCTTCATATGGGGTCATTTTAGAGGCAGTGTGGTAAGAGGTATTGTACCACCATTCAACGAGAGGGAGCCATTTTTCCCATTGATGTTGTTGTTCCGAGGTGAAGCAATGAAGATAAGTTTCCAAGCATTTATTGACAATTTCAGTCTGACCATCTGTTTGTGGGTGATACCCTGAACTCATCTTCAGTTTGGTGCCAGTGTGGCGAAATAGTTCTGTCCAAAAATGACTGGTGAAAGTCGCATCACGATCCGAGACAATGGAAGAAGGGATGCCATGAAGACGAAAGATCTGGTCCAGAAAAATTTGAGCGATGGAGGAGGTTGTATAGGGATGGCTGAGAGCACAAAAATGACTATATTTGGAGAGGCGATCAACGACAACGAGAATCACTATCTTCCTACCAGATTTAGGGAGCCCTTCAATGAAATCCATAGAAATATCTGTCCAAAGCCATGTAGGTATGGGCAAGGGTTCAAGCAATCCTAGAAGGAGTGTTGTTTCACCCTTATTGCGCTCGCAGGTATCACATTCGGCCACCATCTGTTGAATTGTCCTTTTCATGCCCTTCCAAAAGAAGTTACGCCGTGCTCATTCATACGTTTTGAGGAACCCAGAGTGCCCTGCCGATGGAGAAGCATGGAGTTCATAGAAGACAACCTGTTGAAGATCTGTGCTCTGGGGAAGCACCATATGACCCTTGTATCGCAGAGAAGCACCATCCCAAGAGTAATGTGGTACAGCAAAAGGGTTGTTGGTCAAGCGTTGGATGATTTGAGATAAGGAGGATTCATTGACATAACCCTGTTGAACAGATTGCAACCAATTTGGAACAGGCATAGAAATAGCTGAAAGAGAACCTTGGGCATCAAATGTGCGAGAAAGAGCATCTGCCACAATATTGTCTTTACCCTTCTTGTAAGTGATCTCATAGTCATAACCCATGAGTTTGCTAACCCATTTCTGTTGTGCCGGGGAGGAGACACGCTGGTCCAAGAAATATTTCAGACTCTGGTGATCAGTCTTGATGCAGAAATGATTACCTAATAGGTATGGGCGCAACTTCTGAACTGCATGCAAAATAGCCATCATTTCCTTCTCATAGGTAGAGGCAGCTAAATTCTTACCTGAAAGGGCTTTTCTGGTGAATGCAATGGGGTGTTCATCTTGAAGGAGAACAGCACCAAGTCCATTGCCGCAAGCATCACTCTCAATAGTTAAGGGCTTGGAAAAATCGGGCATAGCTAGCACAGGTGTAGTACACATAGCTTGTTTTAGTTTGTCAAATGCACACTGAGCAGCAGGTGTCCATGTGAAGGCATCTTTTTTCAATAGAGCAGTTAATGGAGATGCAATCTTCCCATAATCCTTGACAAACTTGCGGTAGTAGCCAGTCAACCCCAAAAAACCACGAAGGCTCTTGAGTGTATGAGGATGCGGCCAATTGTTCATGGCATCAATTTTGGCAGGATCCACGCGAACCCCTTGTGCTGAGATAATGTGCCCGAGATACTCAACTTCCTTCTGTCCAAAAACACATTTAGACTGCTTGGCATGGAGATGATGGTCAGAGAAAAGTTGCATGACAAGATCCAAATGCTGGAGATGTTCATCCCATGTTTTACTGTAGATGAGGATATCATCAAAGAATACCAGAATGAATTTCCGCAAGTAGGGTCGAAATATTTTATTCATTAAGGCCTGGAATGTGGAAGGAGCATTAGTGAAGCCAAAGGGCATGACCAAAAACTCATAATGGCCATCATGTGTGCGGAAAGCTGTTTTAGGGATATCATCCTCATGAACCCGAATTTGATGATACCCAGAACGAAGATCCAACTTGGAAAAAAAGTGAGCCCCATGAAGCTCATCAAGAAGCTCATCAACAACAGGAATTGGAAACTTATCCTTGATGGTGAGGTGATTAAGTGCTCGGAAGTCAATGCAGAGGCACCATGACCCATCTTTTTTGTGGACAAGAATAACTGGAGAAGAAAAGGAACTAGTGCTTGGGCGAATAATACCTTGCTTCAATAAGTCCCGAACGAGCATTTCAATCTCCGTTTTTTGGTGAAATGGGTAGCGATAGAGCCTGATGTTGGGAGGAACGCTGCCAGGAAGGAGCTGAATACGATGGTCTTCTGGCCTGGAAGGTGGCAATCCCACTGGTTCAGCAAAGACACCTTTATATCGATCCAGAATTTGTTGTAGATCCAAAGGAGTAGTGGAGACTGCTGATGGTTGCATCTGGATGGAATGGATCTGAGCGATGACACCATGTGAATTCTTCTTGAGGATTTTTTCCATGCGATGTGAACTGATGATGCTGAGAGAACCTGGTTGTAATCCTGTCAATGTGTGTTTTTGTCCATTGAGGGAAAACTGCATCCAAAGTTCAGCAAAATCCCATAAGATAGGGCCAAGTGTGCATAGCCATTGAGCGCCCAAAACCACATCACATCCGCCTAAGGGCAAGACAAACATGTCAGAGCGCAAGGTATAATCTCCCATAGAGATACGCACATTTCGACACTTCCCTTTGCAAGGTAAGGTGCCCCCATTGGCAACCATGACTTCAAAGTTGGAGCAAGGATGGATAAAACAATCAGCTTGTTTGGCGATCCGAGGGTCAATGAAATTATGAGTGCTCCCAGAATCAATGAGTATTGTAAGAGGAAGCTTCTTGAAGTAACCCCTGACCCGCATTGTTTGGGGGGTGGTGATTCCAGCTAAAGCATGGAGAGATATCTCTGGCTGGTCATCCTGAGACGGAGGGTCAATAGGCGGTTCCTGAATGTCGATCGGAGCATCCAGTGTTTCTGGATCTTCGTCACCAATTTCAGAGGCAGGCGGAGACTCCACATCCAAGAGATAGAGCTTTTGCTGAACACATCTATGTCCCCGAGTGAATTTCTCATCACAATTATAGCAAAGCCCCTTTTTTCTGCGTGCTTGCATCTCTGTTTCCGACAAATGCTTGATAGGAGTCGGTCGAGGAGCCTGCGGTATAGGTGGTCACTGAGAACCCATATTTCGGAAGGGAACAAAAGTGGGATTGGAGCGTTATTGGGCTGCAATCTTGTCTTCAGCCAACTTAGCCAACCCTAGTGCTTCCATCATTGTGTTGGGACAGAACATTTTGACCTCAGAGCGGATGGCATCCTTTAGACCACTGATAAAACAACTCCGGTAAAAGTCATCAGACAATCCTTCGGTGTGGTTGGCTAGATTCTCAAATTCAGTTTGATACTCTCTCACAGTGCCAGTTTGGCGAAGTTTAGTGAGGGCTCCTGTGAAGTCATCAAAAGCACTAAGACCAAATCATTGCAAAAGGAGCTGGAAAAAGTCTGGCCATTTGGGCTCTGGATGAGCCTTGATGTACCAACGGTACCATTGAAGAGCTTCCTATTCCAAATGAAAGGATGTCAATGGAACTTTGTTGACATCAAAAGTATTATGCATACTGAAATACTGTTCTACAAGATAGATCCATCCAGTTGGATCGGTATCATTGAAGCGAGCAAAATCAAGCTTCGGACCACGGAAATTGCTGGAAGAAGAGAACCCATTGTCTGTTAAAGACTCGGACTGCCGTTTGTTGTTCATAGCTGAATGTTCAAGATGGAGACTGAGAAATTTTTCATCCAGATCCTGGAGTTTGGCTTGGATGGCTGCAAGTGTGTCCTCCATGGTTTTTGCTCCTGCACGAGTGACAACCATAACCAGGATTTTTTTTTTTTTTCTTCAGTTGACTGGGTAGGAAAACAAAAACAGAAGCTACTTTAGTAAAGGAAAATCTGGACTTGGGAAAAAATCAGAAGGGTAATTGGGGTTTGACTAGGTTTTGGACACTGTTGGGTAGACAGGGAAGCAAAAATGAGGATTTCTGAAGCGGGGTGCAAGAATGAGAAAATTTAGCAGAGGGGAATAAAGAAGCAGAATTCAGAAAGGAACTCTGTGGTAAAATTTGAAGGTGATTGGGTGAAATCTGAGGAAGTTATGGCAAACCCTAAAAATAGACAAATGTGGGATTTCGGGCTTTGGGAAGGGGAATTGGGGATAGGGTCCTCAGGACTGAAATATGCAGAATGGGATGACAGGGGTTCCCCGAAAATTTCAAGGGAAACAGAGTGAAAATAAGGGAGATATGGAGAAAAAACTGAATTTTTTTTTTTTTTCCACACTGGAGCGGCTACGGCTCGAAAGGGATCTGGAACAGCGCCGAATGGATTGAAAATGGCTAAATCTGGAATGGCTTGCAAAATGGATCTGAAATGACGCAGCAGTATTCGACAATAGTTCAGCTGAAAGTAGATATGGACCCCAGGTATGTGCGGCTTCCTAACAGTTCAGGGGTTTCACTCGGCCACCAATGTTGTTTGACAGCTTGCATATTGGGGCAGTACCCCTCACTCCACGGCTCAGGTAAAACTGATAACCGCTTTTCCACAAACGACAGCTCTTGGTTTACCTCACGGGTGGGAACTAGTCAATCAGGTAGGGGTCGTTGCCCTTTTCACTTGAAGGTCCTCTCAATGGGCCAGCTACTTCGGGGTTCCTGTGGTACTCCTCACAATGAGTTTTAGGGCTTATGCCCAAGTACTTCCCACAGTTAAGCAGATAGGGATTATTCCCAAATCCGAACCTGCAACAGATGCGAAAAAAAAAATTGGCAGAAATTTCACCCAGCGAGCCCAAGAAAGTGCTCTGATACCAGATGTGATGCACCTGCAACAATTAATTAACAAGAATACGCGAAATAGCAGAAATGACAGAACTCAGAATCACTTTTATATTGATCACAGGCCACTTCGAGGGGGCAACCTCCTTTGAGCAAGCTCAATACAAATAACTTCACGGTGCTTTCATAGGTCTCGACACACACTTATATACTAATTCTAGGCGCCAATACTATGGGTCAAAACCATGGGCCGTTACAAACTATGGATCACAATACTACGAGCGACTTACAAAGCATATGCGCCAACAACAATAACACAAACTACTGATCAACAAATACTACGGGACGACTTACAAAGCATATGTGTCCAACAACAACATACTAACAAAGTAAAGACATGGGTTCCTAACAAAAATCAACCCCATAAGCTGAGAGGCATTCATAATACAGGCATAAAAACAAACAACACTGTTTGGACCACGATTTCCAAGAAAACACAAAGTTGTTACAACTTCAACGATGGCCATAATCTGCCAGGAGAACCTACGGAGGGTTATGCCACCGGGGCTTACCGAAGTGAAGCGAGCCATCCATTGCCAACAAACCCCAAAGCACTATAAAATCCACAACGAATGCAGTACCTGCCACACAAACTAACATGAAGTTATAAACAAGTTCCAAAAACGAATACAATATAAATCAAACTGTATTCTTAAAACAACAGTATTACAATCCGAACTTACCTTCACAAGAACAAATGAATGGAATGCTTCATGCTTCCAGTTCTTCGAACCAACACAATAGGATTAGCATGCAATGTTGAACAATTCTCAAGCTTTGAGACTAATTCACCGAAAAACCTAACCTATCACACGACGAAAGCCATAGGGCTTTAACGCCTTGCACCATTCGAACCATAGCAACTTATACAACTAGCTCTCACCGTTATTTTACAGAGATGGGAGTTGAAAAGCCATCAAGAAACCGCCCAGGGTCGAACCCTACCATTTAGCGGCCTGTCGGCCTCCTCCCAAAGACCAAAAACTCCAAAAATGAATGCAAAGGGCAAACAACAACGGTTTAACGAATTGCCTTAGGGTTTAGATCTCCACGATCGAGATAGGATAGATCAACGGGTGATATTTGGCTAGCCAAGCTACACTAATACCAAGATAGAGATACGAGCACCTACCATTAAATAGCAAGCCTCGACGAAGTGCCATATCACCAGGGTGGAGCTTACAACTCGGCAATGTTTCCACCATTTCTACAACTACATCACGTGGAGTCAGCTACAGGTAGGAGCCAACGGGACAATCCACTATCATTATACAGGGTTTGCATTTAATGCTAGATCCTAAGCATCACTTTCTAGACCATGCCTGTAACGACATTAAGTTCATGTCAACATCTAATTTATTGCCAACAGCACTATCTCGATATCACATCACTGTCATATAACCCCGATATATATATGAATTCCAAATCTTATTGCAATTCGAATGTTAAGTCTCACAAAACATAGTATGCACACAATAGAATGTTAATGCTAAGTTAAAATTGCATAGCATTTGTGGATTGAAAATCCAAACCATATGTTATATTCATATAACAAGCACGTGATAGAATGCCAATACCAAGCCTTAGTTCGCATAGGTATAGGCATTGTAATTATAATTTTCATTCATATAATAAGCATGCATTTTGATATCAATGATAAGATTATTTCACATAAGGCTCATGCATTATAACCCTAACCATTAAATCATTTAGATACATAGGGTTTGTCAATGAATTTGTATATGTCGCATTTGCATAACAAATCAACATCTAGCCCATACAATGATATAATATAACAATATTACAAGAACATATAGAAGGTAGGGTACTAGCGATACGTCACATAGGTTTTGAAGGCCAATTTTTATTTATGTATCATAGTATCGTAATAATGCAGACATTTTATACAATTGCACTTCAAACTTAAACATTGCAAGATTTCGATTTCATGAATAATTGGTTGTGGCATTTCATCAAGGTCATTCTTTGATTCAACCATGCCGTAACTGTTGGCCCGGTTTTGCAACCAGGCTTAGTGCTATGGGCACCTGCTAACTAGTAGCAGCAGTTTCAATGGAAATAAATAACAATAAACTAATTAAACAAGACTATTCATGGATCTAAGCAAAGATATTAAGCAAATAACAAAAATAATTTAAGATCAAGAACAAGAACATATAAAATAAAGAATTTGTATTGAAAGTATGGGGCAAGCAAGTGCTTGCGGAATCAATACCTCTAATGGTGAGGTTGAATAGCTCCAAGGATGAGCAACTTCCAATCTCCAATGGTCTCTTCTCCAATGTGGTTTGCAATGGCTAAAATGCTCAGGGGAGATTTCAGCAGCATAAGGATGAGATAATGGATGGATGTGAAATGAGGAGCCCCTACCACCTTTTTATAGGTTTTGGTGGTGGGAAATACCATTTGTGGTTTTGTGGAAACCAAATGGTATTGACCAACATGGTTTAGGTACTTTTCCCTCCTTTTTCCTTTTTTGAATAAAAATAATATTTTAATTCCCTTTTTAATATTTTTGGGAATTTGGACCCTTTTTGAGGGTTTTTTATGATTTTCTTGGAAAAATAATCTTTTTTAATGGAAAAAGGGGTGTACTAAGGTCTTTTGGTGACCTTTTGTTGGTTTCAGAGGCTCAGATGGTGGAAAAGTGGACAAATGGGTCATGTGAGTAAGGGAATGAGCTAGTGAGCACTTTTTAGGTGTTAACAGATTGCCCCCTGATGTGTGAGGGCAGGAGCTCATCGTATGGCCGATAGACATCATAGTTCTTTGTCCTTTTTTCTGGGGTTTAGGGGAGAGAAAAGACTAGTTGGAGACTGGAGCCACGGCCCTTGGAAGCTGCAAAAAACAAAAAATATTACATGGCCTCAATATGAATGAGGTAGAATCTCTGATAAAGGACGAGGCGGGCATTCCCATGCTCGTATCAAGACATATACAAAACAATTAGTCCCAAGAAGGGGGATCTAATACATGAAGAAATATACTGGTACATCATAATGGTCCAGAGGGGACATTATTGTGGGATATACTCATGATCATGGCTGATCTCAATAACTGATATACTGGAATAACTGTTGAACTGCTGAAACTGAAGGTGTCCAACATCTGTAGGGACTCAAAGACTGTGAGCCATCTCTGGGAAGTATTTGTATCTGTATACTCGAGGGAGTATAAAACTGGGGTACATCTGAATACTGTCGCCATACGCAACCCGGATATGTATAGAAAAAATGTAACTGGTTGTATCCATAGGTAGACTCTCAAATGTGGAGGAGTCAGGTGGTATCCGGGGTCTTCGACTAATAACTGAACGGACCAATACCCTGTGCGAGTCTCAACGATGCGATCAAGGTGTTGAAGTCGAGCATGTGAGAAACAACCATTTGGAGAGGCACTGAGGATTCCTCTCGAAATGATTCGTAGGCACTCATCATAAATGGTAATGATTCCAAGACACAGGGACCTCTAGGTCTATCCTCTGGAATCAGTGTGGTTGTCGTCGACAGAGGGAGACCAACAACTAACAAGGCAATGATGATTCCTTGATAGGAGCACGAGGTGTAGAACTGAAGTGATGTAGTACTGCTGGTAGGACTGACATACTTGTGGGGATGGGAAATAACTGGGTCAAAAAATGGGTAGACTCAAACTTCCTTTGTTCAGAGCATGATGACATGGTTGACCTGGCAGCGCAGGGAACTGACTTGTAGGTGTGGGGATCATCTTTTGGGGACTGAAGGGTATGTACTGACTCTGGGGGGGTGAAGCTGATGGTAGCTGTCGAGGGAGTTTCAGGGTGACATACTGCAGAATACTCTGAACAAAGGCGACCAAAATGGGGAAGCTGCCTGATGAGTAGATATGATCTGTCGTGGCGCCAAGAGGCACCATTGATTCCTTCTTCGTAGTTTTAATGAGCTCCAAGAAGGGATAAAAGTGTGCTCTGAAATGGTACGGTCCTGTGGATTTAGTGAGCCCAGGACGGCTCATGCTCATGGTTGCTTTCATGTTTAGAGAGTCTGAAAACGGTAAGTGGACTCTATTGGTGTTTCTTTTTCGTAGTTTAGTCTCCAATGCCCGAAAAAGCGTAAAATGATGCGGATGGAGAACTCTTCTAGCCGATGTGACTAGAGTATACCTTTTTCGTAATTAGTCTACGAGGTCCGGAAAAGGGGTAAACTTATACCAGGTAGACGCCCTTTCAGATACGTTTTAGCGAGCATGAAAGGAAGCAAGATTGCTCGGCGATCTTTTCATTGTTTTAGGAGTCAGAAAAGAGCTTAACAGAAACTCCCTAAGTGCCTTTTTCATAAAAAGGGGTTGCTCGGCCCGAAAAAGGGATAAAATTATACCGAACAAAAATGGATTGATGAGGGCGAGAAAGAGGTCTCAAGCATCGTCATCAGTGCGGAAAACTGGATCCGGTGACATAAGGATTATCGGAAACGGAGAACGGCCGATGTGGCACGCAAACCGAGGTGACGAGGGGGCGTGGAAAACATGGCCGAAAAATCTAAAGGTGAGAGCGAGAAATGATCTCAAGCATCATCATCGGTGCGGAAAACTGGATCCGGTGATATAAGGCACGTCTAAAAATGGAGAACGGCCGATGTGGCACGCAAATCGAGGTGACGAGGGGGCGTGGAAAAAATGCCCGAAAAATCTAAAGGTGAGAGCGAGAAATGATCTCAAGCATCATCACGAGCGCGGAAAACTGAATCCGGTGATATAAGGCACGTCTAAAACGGAGAACGACCGATGTGGCATGCAAACCGAGGTGACGAGGGGCGTGGAAAAAATGCCCGAAAAATCTAAAGGTGAGAGCGAGAAATGATCTCAAGCATCATCACGAGCGCGGAAAACTGAATCCGGCTATATAAGGCATGTCGAAAACGGAGAACGGCCGATGTGGCACGCAAACCGAGGCGACGAAGGGGGCATGGGAGAAAATGCCCGGAAAATCTAAAGGTGAGAGCGAGAAATGATCTCAAGCATCATCACGAGCGCGGAAAACTGAAACCGGCTATATAAGGCACGTCGAAAACGGAGAACGGCCGATGTGGCACATGACCTCAAAAATGGTTGAGATCACAAATGTGAAAAGGTGAGCAGGGTTAATGACCTGCCCCCATGCTATGTGCATAGGGTTTGTGATTGTGGGTCACATATGGGTTGATTTGAACGATGGGTTCATCGACATGCTGAGATAAATGTGATGGGGTAGGGTCAAAATGATTGATCATGCCCCCTATCCCAGGGTCGAGGTAATCTATTATGCCCCCTAACTCAGAGGTGTCAATGTGGTGCAGATGTTGTCTCAGAGAGAGATCAATAGGGCATTGAGCAACTGCTGGCGGGGTGTTATACCATGAGGCTGTGGGTCGTGGTGGCATACTGAAGTGATGATATGATGATGGGGGATTCCCGTTGTGGGGTGGATGCCCCCAGTATCTCCGACGAGGATCATGATGATGATGAGTAGGAAAGGTTTTGGGCCTGCCCCCATGTTGTGGACATGTGGTTTCTTGGTCGATTTGAAAGGGTTGAACCTGTGTGTCAAAGGGATCCATGGAAGGGGCCGAACGGACAGAGGGGTATCCAGTGGAGATCGTATAAATGGCGGGGTCAAGGCCAGACATTTCGGTATCTGACCAAGTAAAGACATCAGTGAATTCTTGGAACAGTTGTTGGTATTCTCCGATCTCATGCTCACTGTGGGAGGTTCCTAATGTGATGGTATGAAGGGCACCAAGTGGGTCAGAGATGTCAATGTGGATGACGGGAGAAATATCGGCCATGGGATCCGTTAACCAGTCGATTTTAGTAGGAAGGAAATCCTTGGACTCAACCGCGGATTGGGTAGCGGTGGTGGATGAAGTCTCTTCCAGGAGGAAGTATGGACGATGGTGCATGTCTTCCCCGGGATAATCAAAGGTAGTAGGAGTCTCGAGAACCTCTTCATCATTGCGGGAGCTTTGAGTGGTCAAATCGAGTGATGAGGTAGTGGTAGTCGAAGAGATCATGTAGATGGTGTTAATCTCTCCGGATGAGGATGATGCGGGAGGGTAGATCTCCTCGATAGTAGGGGGTGCCGTCTCTAGGTCCAAATTGTTCATCTCGTAGAGAGCTGCTCTATAGTCTGGGATGTCAGGACAGTTGTGGGAGTAGTGGCCGTAAATACCGCATATCGCACATGGGTGGTTGGTACGCAGTGATTTATCACGAGGCATGGGGTTTGGATCGAGCTTGACCACCGGGATGTTGGGGTCGTCGTCCAGCATTTGCATGTGTTCCTGCAATGCAGGTAACTGTGGGCACTGATGGGTTGGATGGCCTAACTCATCACACAGCGAGCATTTTGGAGGAGCACGAAATACGGGGGGAGGTTTAACTGCCTTGGGTGGGGGAACCGCAGTGTATGGTTGTGGGCCTCTGCCCCCAGTGGGCCTGATGAGTGGAGGGGGATTCATCGATGACGAAGGAGTAGTGATACCGGGAGGTGGTTGGGTAGAAGTAACAATGGGCTGCACCGGTTGCAGGATGACATTTGGTGTCGGCGGTGGAACTGGAGGCGAAATATACCACATGGGTAATCCCAATGTTAACCCGGGTAGACTAAGGGTAGCCATAACCGGAGCGCTTACTACACCTGAAGGAGGAAATAGAAAGGGGATTGTGTGGATGGGTGTAACCCCAATGTGACTAGGGACCAATGGTGGTTTAGGGAACAAAGGTGGTTGATTACCGGGTTGTTGTGTATTCTGTGAAAGAGTACAGAGGTTTGCGACGTGGGTCTCCGGTGACGGTGGTGGAATGGCCTGGAATGTAGAGGTCATCGACGCCTCGGAGTAAAGTCTGGGTCCTACTGAGGAAATGAATGAGGTATTTGCACCACAAACAGGTTGTTCAACCATGGGGAGAACATTTTCAGGTGTGGCGGGGGCCTTGGGATTGTAATAGGTGAGCTGGTCGACCTTGACCACGCGTCCCTCATGGGGGAACTGCATGGTGCGGAATACGGATGAGGCAACAGCCCGCATGGCATACATGTAGCTGCGACCAAGTAAAAGGTTATAGTCTAGTTGGGCATTGATGACCTCAATGTCAATGAGGACAGTTTTACCCGCCAGCTGGACGGGGACATTGGGTAGTAAACCTTGAGGTTGAGCTGACCGGCCGTCGTAGGCCCGCAATGCAGTGGTGGATTGCTGGAGAGTAGGGGATCCCAACTTCTGCCAAACAAATGTGGACATGACGCATGTGGAGGCCCCTTCATCGATAATGCACCGATGGATGACAAGATTCCGAACAGAAACGGAAACTTGGAATGCTAATGAGGAAGGCAGTCGTGGTTCAGACTGGTCTGAATCGAATGCGATCAATTGTGAATCATTGGGGTCAATGGCGCCAATGGCAGAGAGCAAAGTTTTGCGCTGCGAAGGACATTTTTTCAAAACTTCTAAAGAAGACATGGCTGCAGGAGACTGGGCTAAGTCGTCGACAATGTTGTAATTCGACGCAGCGCGAGCGTTAGGATTACTGTTGATGCGATGAAGTGGGAAGCGAGGTGCTTTGGAAGCGCCATCAAGTGGAGCCAGAGGTATACGTAACGTTTGATCTGTGGGATTAACGTTAGTGTTTTTTTCGGCGGGAGGGGCTTCAGAGGTGGAGCCATATTGGTTCCGACGGGTTTGGAGGTTGGCAGCGGTAGTCGACATCATCAACAAATGGTGAGTACCTGAATCAAACATGGGTTGATCAGGGGCTGCATAAGTGATCTGCTGTGGTGGCACGTTGCCCTGAGGGGGGGCTAACGGCTGAGTGTTCACTACACCCTGGTTTGGAAAGGGGTTTTGCAGCACCAAGGGTTGATGTTGAGGTGGTGGAGGGTTGGGTGGCGGCTGAGGAGCCGCTTGCCCTTGACGATGTGCATCGTCGGTCCAAAGTTGCCGAGCTCGCTCCAAATGTGGGCAAGAATGCGTGTAATGACCATATACCCCGCAGATAGAACAAGGGTGGTTTGTTCTGAGGTTATTATTTCTAGGCTGCTTGGGATTCCGATCCGCATTGCGGTTGGGAGGAGCAGCATCGTTATTCTGCAGAGGATTGGGAGGTGGAGGACCTTGCTGATGTTGTTGGTTATTACCGTGGTTACGACCTCTACCACGGTTCTGTTGCGCACCTTGGTTGCGCTGGTTGTTTTGGTTTTGGGGCTGGTTGTGCTGTGTGTACACTTTCCCTTGAGCAGTGGGGGGATTCTGAGGAGCCGCAGGTGCGGGAGCAGGTTGCGGTGGATAGTATGCAGGTGGAGCTGGAGGTGGTCCAGTTGCCTGTTGGGGTTGTTGGTACCCCTGAGCTGGTGGAGGTGTGAGGTTAGCTGGTGCAACCGGTTGTGGGTAATGCATGTGCTGCTGTGAGAACTGCATGGGGGTCTGTACGGTAGGTTGAGCATAGTATGTAGGAGGTACATATGCTGATGGCGCTTGGCCATAACAATGTTGTGGACAAGAGGGTCCATGAATGTGATGGGTCTGGTTTGTTGGAGCATAAGAAGTTGTTGCTCCGGAACTGGATGTAGCCCTAGAGAGGTCTGGGGCGGGCATGGTGCTCACCATGCTGAAAGGTTTAGGTTGCGGGGTGATTTGGCCAATGATGCCATCAGCGGCATGTGATGCCCCCGGTGCGTCACCACGTGCAGAGTCGCCTCGTGGGGCGTCCGGTATGATCGTGTATAGGTAACCCGACTGGGCGTAGATGAGATCAAACTGTTGAGCTTTGAGGATGGCCTCTTCCTCAGACTGGGGTCTTTCAGATGCTACATCCTTCGCAATGAGAGGAAGGAGGGATTTTAGAAACCAATCTAGGAAGATTCGGTTGTCTAATTTTATTTTGCATAGGCTTCGGCGCCGACGCCAATCATGAATATGGTCAGTGATATGCGTGGCCGTGTTCTGTCTGCAAGACAGTAGGATCTCGACGCCCGCATCGTAGCGGACAGGTAACTGGAAGAATTGTAGGAAAGTCGAGGCAAGGGAGGTAAATGTGGCATGCGTCCCATGGGGCTGCTCGATATACCATTTGGCTGCGGAGCCAGTGAAGGTGCGTTGTAAAAGCCGTAGGCGGATTGAGTCATCTACTATGGAGTTGGAGGAACACCATAAATGGAAGGACATGATGTGATTTTGGGGGTCTTCTCCTGCCTTACCCTCAAACTTAGGGATGTCAGAGGGAAGCTTAGTGGGCATATGGGGCCACGCAGGATCATGTCTGATGGGGTCATTTGTGAGCCTAGCTAAATCTGGCAGGTTCAGACTTGCCATGTATGGTAGACTAGCAGATGTGGTGACTGGAACTGGGACATGCCTAGCCATTGTGGTGTGGTGTAGGGGTCCAGTAGCGCCTAAAGGTATGCTAGGTATGGAGGGTATGTGCCCTCCAATAGGTGTAGTCTGGTGTGGGCCAGCGCCTCCAAGTACAACTTGGGTGACACTTGGGTTAGGAATCGCACTAGGGATTCCTGGGATAGCACCTCCAAGTGCAACATGGGTTGCACTTGGGTTGGGAATCGCACTAGGGATTCCTGGGATGGGGTTTGTGGAAACCAAAGGGGGTATAACCCCCATGTTGGGCATACCCATGACAGGTGGTGGCCCTGTGTTAGGCATTCCTAAATGTGGAGTGTTACCCATGTTGGGCATTCCTAAATGTGGAGTGTTACCCATGTTGGGCATACCCAAGGGGGTGGTAGTCGCCGTGGATGGCACCACCGCAGAAGGGTCTGTAGATGTCTCACTAATGGTGCTGGTAAACAGTGGATCAAATGGTGTTCCAGACATAATGGTGGTTGGTGATAACTCTGTGGGGTTTTCGGATTCTACCTCCAAATCAAAGGTGAAGTGGGGTATGTCAGAATCGGATGACTGTCTAATTGATTGACGATGTGTCGAATCAAGGGATAGGGCTCTGCGTCCGTGACGTGGAGAGCCAAGTGGACTAAACTCTGGGATTTCTCCCTGTAGACGACGAGAGCGTCTAAAATTCTCAATGGTGAGAATATGTGTTTGGGTAAAAATTTGTTTTTAAGTATCAGGTGGTGATATATATAAAAGACTCAAAACCCTAATGCAACCAAGGGTGCAAGAAGGGGAGTGAAAAAAGAAGGCTCTCAGGCCGAAAAATCAATCCTCAAAAAGGGCACTTATTCTAGCAGCTGTGCTACAATAAGTGGAGGAATGCAACAACTGGTCAGAATACCAACATGCAAGCGGCTCCTAGAAAAAATAGGTGTAACTAGACCACAGGTAGGTTGAAATCATGCAAACACCTAATCTAAAAGTATTGTGACTCAAACAGACGATATCCTCTGCAAGGTGATGAAATCCAAGTCAGACAATATGAATGTTGAGACAACGGCTAGATATCCCCCTACCGGGAGGGACACCGGGTAATCAATCCTAAAGACAGGCTACTAGGATACTCCGTTCATGACGCGTCGAGAAAAGGTAAATCTGCCGTTTGGTCCTTTGATCGCAATATCCCAATACAGGGATATCCCAAGAACTGTGAATGGTAGCCCTTCGGTTACTGAATGGATTTCGGTATTCCACTCAGGCTTCCGGAACCATCCTCGCGACTTCAACCCTCCTAAGGGAGAGGCCTTCCCACAAACCGGTTGTGACCGCGCCAAAAAGTACTAAGAGATTTTAGCTCCCTAATTGGACAACTTCTATGTCTCAGATGTATGAACTGAGGGGTGTTATTGGAACACCTATCCCCCCAATACTACCTAGCTACAAGAATTCTTTTAGTGTTCCCCAAGTGGGGTTAAAAGTGTGTTCAAATTAGGGTACGTTTTAAGGCTTAGTTCAATTAAGTGATCGTGTGAGTGCACGTGAGGTGTTGTAAACTGAACTTGAAAAAATTAAATGCTTTACAGGAAATTTTCAAAAAATAAAGGATTTTTCGAAAATAAAAAGCAAATATTTATGACTTTTTTCACTAAAAAGAATTTAAATGCCTTTCAAAAAATAGCTCAAAAAACAAAGGATTTCTTGGATTTATGAAAGCAAATAATAGACTTCTTTTTAAAAGAAATAAATGGATTTCTTCGTTTCAAGAAAAAATTGCTAAGGGCAAGATTTTTAAAGAAGTAAACAGGAAAAAATTTGAATCTAGATGAAAATGCAAAATGAGTCTTTCTTTCACTTTCTTGAAAATTTTTAAAAAGATTTCTAGATATGCACTTCTAAATAGTAAAATGTTCCTATGGATGTAAACAATGTTGGAATCTTAGTACTGTAAAATATGAGCCAAAATGGGTGAACTGAAGTGATAAATAACACTAAAATACAATATTAGATAAATTTCTATGGAAAATTTCTTAAATCTAATAGCATATTTGGATTCCTTGATCGAAAACACCCAATTTGAAAAAAAAAATCGTTTCAAACGGAGTTCGGGAGAGGGAGATATGGTCGTTTGAAAATTGAGCTGCGCGGCCAGAAAATCACATGGACCGCGCGGGTTTTGGGCTAAAAGTCGAGATGGGCATCGCGGGTTTCAGCAGAAAAGCCGCGATGGGACGCGCGGGTTTCTGGCGCACAGTCGCGATGGACCGCGCGGGTTTCTGGCGCACAGCCGCGATGGACCGCGCGGAAAAAGGCCGCGAAGCCGCGATGGACCGCGCGGAAAAAGGCTGCGAAGCCGCGATGGACCGCGCGGAAATAGGGCACAAAGCCGCGATGGACCGCGCGGAAAAACGCAGAAAAGTCGCGATGGACCGCGCGACTGTCTAGCAAAAAGCCGCGAGGCGGAAGCCGGACGCGGATGGCGAAAAACGAACCCGAAAATTGAAAATTTCAGGCTGTTAATGGGGCCAAAAACTCAGAGCAGCAATGGATCTGCTGTCTAAGATGGCAGATCTATGGATCTAAAGGTTAAAAACTCATAAAAAACTAAGATTAAAGGAAAAACTAGAGATCTATGGTTCAAACCAAAGCGGAGTCGCCAAAAACTGTTGGCCCGGTTTTGCAACCAGACTTAGTGCTATGGGCACCTGCTAACTAGTAGCAGCAGTTTCAATGGAAATAAATAACAATAAACTAATTAAACAAGACTATTCATGGATCTAAGCAAAGATATTAAGCAAATAACAAAAATAATTTAAGATCAAGAACAAGAACATATAAAATAAAGAATTTGTATTGAAAGTATGGGGCAAGCAAGTGCTTGCGGAATCAATACCTCTAATGGTGAGGTTGAATAGCTCCAAGGATGAGCAACTTCCAATCTCCAATGGTCTCTTCTCCAATGTGGTTTGCAATGGATAAAATGCTCAGGGGAGATTTCAGCAGCATAAGGATGAGATAATGGATGGATGTGAAATGAGGAGCCCCTACCACCTTTTTATAGGTTTTGGTGGTGGGAAATACCATTTGTGGTTTTGTGGAAACCAAATGGTATTGACCAACATGGTTTAGGTACTTTTCCCTCCTTTTTCCTTTTTTGAATAAAAATAATATTTTAATTCCCTTTTTAATATTTTTGGGAATTTGGACCCTTTTTTAGGGTTTTTTATGATTTTCTTGGAAAAATAATCTTTTTTAATGGAAAAAGGGGTGTACTAAGGTCTTTTGGTGACCTTTTGTTGGTTTCAGAGGCTCAGATGGTGGAAAAGTGGACAAATGGGTCATGTGAGTAAGGGAATGAGCTAGTGAGCACTTTTTAGGTGTTAACAGTAACCATAGATGTCATCTTATATTGCTGTTATCAAGATCTAAAGACCTTTCACCAAAGTACATCTTGTTCAACCTTGTCGCATTTTCATACTGTTAATATAAGTTGTAATTCCAATGATTCTACCAACAGTTACAACAAAAGTATAGTGTAAAACATCTCTAGCTACACTAACAAGTGTTAGTATAAAAACGATACAAGTTGATAAAGAAAGCTAAGAACTTCATACCATCGCTACCTTCATGCACATGCAGTACACACACACCTATCTTAAAAGCAGAGACGGCTAGCTGAAACGTAAAACACCTCTTGAAGTACTGGAATTATTTATTTATCTTACCTGCAGATCTACGAAAGAGAAGAGCCAATGCTTTAGCTATCAAGCTAAGTAAACCCAAGGGCACCCTGTAGGAACCCCTTCAGAAATATGCAAATAGATCGTCAGTATTATTACTAGCACCATTACATACGAAGAAATAAACATTGTTTTATTACATTTCATTTATAATCTATTGTCTTTTTATGTTTTGATAATTTTATGAAGCTGTCATTATCTATTAGTTAAATAACTTTCATTCCGCAGATCGCATTTCTATTATGATTTTGGCTATATTAAAAAAATTTAAATTTTAGCAATTTTCGGGATGTTACATGTGGTATCAGAGCACGAGTTCAAACTCTAGGCCTGGTTTAGGCTCACGCGCGCAAACAGAAAACAAATCAAAAAGTTTATGTTACTAACTTTTGTAATTCAATTTTATTTTTGCACAGAACAGATTGACCTTTAAATTGCAGGTATGGAAATACAAGAAGAATCAGCAGAGGACAGGTCTCCTTGTAATGAACGCATTAATAATAGCAATTCTGAAGGAATTTATGTTGAATTAAATCACCAGTATTCTAAAATTTTACGCACTGTGCAGGATTTAAATTCTGAGTTAAAAGCTGTTAAAGAAGAAAATGAACGGATCCTTAACGTACAGGAAGAGTTACAACAGAATTTAAAAGGAAATTGTCATAATGATGAAAGAGGCAGAAAATAAAAAATGAAGGTTGATTCTGAAACAATGTCCCACCAACATAAGCATAAGAAAACAAGAAATGATAAAAGGAACAGTTACTCATCCTCTAAATCTAATTCAAGTAATAATGACTTTAATTATGATAGCAGTAACAGTGAATGTTGCTCTAAAAAGAGAAAACATAAATATCATGAACAGATTACTGGGGAATTTAAAAAGATTAAGCCACCCACCTTTAATGGCGAACGTGAGAAGGGTGAGACAGCAGAGGCTTGGTTGTCTGGAATGAAGAAGTACTTTAATATTTGCGACTACTCTTCTCAACTAAAAGCCAAGATGGCTATATACAATCTGACCGGGAAGGCAGATATTTGGTGGTAGGATCTTAAAAGAATCAAGAGTATAAAATAAAAAGAAGTAACTTGGACTATGTTTAAAAGTTTGTTTAAAAAGAAGTTTTTTTCGGAACAATATTTTGAAGATAAGTCAAAGGAGTTTTACGATTTAAAGTTGGGTACAATGAACATGAAAGAACTGTGTAGCAAGTTCCTTAGCTTGCTGAGGTATGTGCCCTATATGGTCGAGGAAAAGCCTAAAGTGCAAAGGTTTCTCAGCTGTCTACCTTTTAATATAAAGAACCGTATCGAGTATGATAATCCTTCCACTTTGGAAGAGGCCATGAGAAAGGCGAATTTTTGTTTTGATCAAAACAGAAAGAGAGAAGGAACAACTGGCTGGAAGAGCAGTAAGACAAATCAATTTGACTATAAAAAGAAGAATTTTAATCATAATTCTGGGGGTTTTAAGAAAAGTTTTGATAACAGAAATTTTCCTAATAATTACAGGAATAATGCACCTCAGAACTTTACTGCTGCAAGAAACGTACCTAACAATAATAATCACAGCAATAACAATAACAACAACAACAAGTATGCTGAAAAAAAAGGACCCATGAAGTGCTATGACTGTGGCGGACCGCATAAGAGAGAAGATTGCCCACGCAACAAGAAAGCAACCAACAATATTCACACTATGCAAGCCGAACCTACAGTTGGAGATATCACAAGAGAAATGCCCAGGATAAATGCAGCACTAGAGAATCGTCAAGTGGACCATCAAACATCCATGGTCGAAATTGAAGGTATGATACAAAACGAGTCTATTTCTATTCTAATAGATCCAAATGCAAATCTGAGTTATATTTCACCTACTTTAGTAAACCATTGCAAGTTAAAAATAGAGAAATTTGATAATGCATGGTTAGTTCAGCTTGCAATGGGAACTAAAAGAAAAGTTACAAAGTATGTCAAGGATTGTGAAGTATTTTTAAGTCAGTTGAAAATGCAAATTAATCTGAATGTTTTACCCTTAGGGTCATATGACTTGTTGATAGGTATGGATTGGCTTGAACAGCATAGAGTTTTACTGAATTGTTATCAAAAAACTTTTACATGTGTAAATAATGAAGGAAATACAGAAACAGTAAAAGGAATTCATCGGAATATTTCAGTAAGTTAGATTTCTGCTTTACAAGTAAAGAGAGTTGCCAGAAAAGGCTGTAAAATGTTTGTTGTTAATGTTAATAATGATGAGCGTACATCTAAAGAAGATAAGTTAAAACTAGAGGATATTCCCATCCTTAGGGACTTTTCTGACGTATTCTCAGAAGAAATTCCAGAATTACCTCCGAAAAGGGAACTTGATTTCACCATTGAGTTAATACCCGTTGCGTTACCAAACTCGAAGCCTCCCTATAGGATGAATATTCTGGAGTTAAATGAGTTAAAATCTCAGCTGAAATAATTAATAGATAAAAACTACATAAGACCTAGTGTATCTCCTTGGGGAGCACCGGTTATTTTTGTTAAGAAAAAGGACGACACTATGTGTCTGTGTACAGATTATCGTCAACTTAACAAAATGACTATTAAGAACCGATATCCCTTACCCCACATAGATGATCTATTTGATCAAGTATGTGGAACAGAGATATTTACTAAAATTGATTTAAGGTCGGGATATCATCAGGTCAAAATAAAAGACGATGACATATTCAAAACTGCATTCAGAACACGTTATGGACACTACGAGTTCGTAGTTATGCCTTTTGGGCTGACTAACGCACCAACAGTTTTCATGTGTTTGATGAACAACATTCTGCATAAATATTTGGATAAGTTCGTAGTGGTATTCATTGATGATATTCTGATTTAGTCAAAAACTAAAGAAGAGCATGACGAACATTTAAAAATCATTTTGCAAGTACTTAGAGAACATCAGCTTTAAGCTAAGTTAGCTAAGTTCAGTAAATGTGACTTTTATAAAGGTAAAATTCAGTATTTGGGTCATATAATTTCTAAAGATGGTATTTCTGTTGATCCTGATAAAATAAAAGTAATTAATGAATGGCCTGTCCCCAAAGACGTAACTGATGTACGGTCATTCATGGGAATAATAGGTTATTATAGAAATTTTATTGAAGGGTTCTCTAGAATTGCTAACCCCATCACTTCTTTGCAAAAGAAAGGGAAGAAATTCGTATGGGATCAAAAATGTCAAGGAATTTTTAACAAGTTAAAAGAATTATTAACTACTGCACCCATCTTAAAAATTGCAGATCCCAATAAGGATTTCATCGTATGCACGGATGCATGCAACGATGGACTTGGAGGGGTCTTAAGTCAGGAAGGTCATGCCATTGCTTTTGAGTCAAGGAAGTTAAAAATACATGAAAAGAATTATGCAACTTATGATCTTGATTTGGCAGTTGTGATACATGCAATAAAAATGTGGCGCCATTACTTGATTGGAAGAAAATTCATTTTAATGACTGATAATAAAGGCTTAAAGTATTTATTGGATCAAACAAATCTTAACGCAAGGCAAGCTAGGTGGTTAGCTTTCCTTAGCGAGTATGATTTTGAGATTCATCACATTAATGGAAAGGAGAATAAGGTTGTTGATGCCTTGAGCAGAAATGCTAGATTGATTTTTGTGGTAGCAATCAGTACTTTTAAGACTGATCTGGAAAATCAAATCGAAGAAGGAATTAAGCAAGACGAAAATTACAAAAAATTACATGATAAAGTGGCTGAAAATTTATCTGAAAATTTAATAATAAATTACTGTATTAATGAAAAAGGCTTCTTAACATATAAAAACAGAATTTATGTACCTAATATTTCGAAGGTTAAGTTGTTGATTTTAGATGAAGTTCATAAGAGTCCTTATTCAGGACATCCTGGTTATCAGAAAATGATAACTATGTTAAGAAAATATTATTTTTGGCCCAACATGAAGAATGAAGTTGCTGAATATATAGCTAGATGTTTTGAATGTCAAACTATCAAAACTGAACACCAACATCTAGCTGGACTATTGCATCCTTTACCAATTCCAGAATGGAAATGGGAAATTATAAGCATTGATTTTATTACAGGTTTGCCTAGAAATCAGAAGCAGAATGACTCAACAATGGTTGTTGTTAATAAACTTAGTAAAGTTGCTCATTTTATACCTGTCAAAACTACTTTCAAGGCTTCTAACATTGCAGATATTTTCATGAAGCAAATTTTTTGTTTACACGGAATTCCAAAGGTAATTATTTCAGACCAGGACTCTAAGTTCACCGAAAATTTTTGGACAACACTGTTTAAAGGGTTAAGTACTAAATTAAATTTTAGCACTTATTTCCACCCACAAATTGATGGTCAAACAGAAAGGGTGAATCAGATATTAGAAAACACATTAAGATTGTATGTTAAAGATCAGCCATATAAGTGGGAAGATTTCTTACATTTAGAAGAATTTGCCTACAATAATAATTATCAAGCATCTGCTAAGTTAAGCCCATTTGAGATTTTGTATGGAAGAAAATGTTGTACTCCGATTTCTTGGGATAATCCTGTAGACAGATTAATGTTAGGACCAGATTTATTGAAAGAAATGGAGCTAACTGTGAAATAGGTTCAAGGTAACTTAAAGGTTTCCCAAGATCGGCAGAAAAGCTATGCTGATTTGAAACGCACTGAAAGAGAATTTCAGGTAGGAAATCATGTTTTTATAAAGGTAAAACCCAAGAAAAGTTTTTTGAAGCTTGGGAGTTGTGCTAAACTAGCACTAAGGTATTGTGGACCATTCGAAATCCTATCAAGGATAGGAGCTGTTGCATATCAATTGGCATTGCCATATAATTTCAAAATCCGTAATGTTTTTTACGTTTCTGTTTTAAAGAAGTATGTGCACGATGCTACTCATGTGCTGAATTGGAATGACATACAGGTGGAACCCGAAGGAGATTTTCAGGTGGAACCGGATTGTATTCTCGACCAGAGGGAAATTATGCTTCGGAATCGCACCATAGGGCAAGTAAAGGTGCAATGGAAGCACCTTAGCCTTGATGAAGCCACTTGGGAACTAGAAAGTAATATGCGGGCAGCATATCCAGTTCTGTTCCATGAGGAACTTGATGATGAATAACCAACATCGAGGATGATGTTGAGCTTAAGTGGGGGTGTTTGTAACATACCTTTTTTGCTGGAAACATTTTGGTTTAGAAAACATTATGATAACTTTTATTGTAAAGTTTTATGTTGGATAAGTGTCTAAGAATGACTGTAATTTGCACAATATTTTATTATTTAATAAATGAAATAGGAGACAAACACCTAAGAGGATTTTTGAAAGAGTGGTTACTGATCCACTAGGTAGAATGGAATCTGGGGTAGAAGGCAATGGACAAGTGGCAACATCATGATGCAACTAACTAGCTGCTAGTATGGGACAACTACCTTGAAATGTGGTCATAGTGCCCTGAAAGATGGGACTGGAGCTTGAGGCTAATTTATTCCAAACTGACCACTAAATACCTAGGCAGTCTATATAATAGTCATCAAATTATGAACTGAGGTTCATCACTTTTCCTGACGAGGAAATTTACCTTGGGGTTTTGTTGTGTTCGCACCCAAGAGATTTGATGAGGGGATATGCTATGTTGTTGATCATGTTGTGAGTCTGCCAAACTCTTATTGAGTTCAGGAGGTTGATGTTGAGTGCTAAAGGCATGTTATTATAGGAGGTTGATGCTGAGTATTGAAGGCATTTTTGAGTGCCTTGCTTCTACACTGATTCCATCTACTTAGTGGCTCAGTAATCAGGCTCGGGGGTTCATGAGAAACCAGCAGTTGAGCTGCTTCTTTTGGAATAGGTTGGGAGAAACAGGCCTCCTTGGGTGTTTTTCGGCCCTATCATCACTTATAGGTTCTACTTATCTTTCCTAAATTTTATGCTATTAACAGTTTTCTATCTGTTATAATTATTTTTTTTGTTTTCAAAGATATTAGTGAATAGACTCAATTATTTTAATTTTTAAGTTAAATAAGATTCTGAATAGTACTGAATACAGTTATGAAAGATTGAATAAAATATTCTCTGCATTTTTCCCCATGCTAATGTATCGGCATCGTACTCTAGTACAGAGAATGAATTAACGTAGATAGATATGATAGGCAAATTGCCAATATGATGAAAGAACAACTTTGTATATTTTTGTTAATTTTCCTACTGTTAGTAAATAGTATTAATTACTGTATTCTTTACAGAACTGTTTTTATTTCATTAAATAGTAAAATTTATGTCTTAAAACGTTACTATGATTTATACTCATTATTGAAGTCATTCTTGAAACATAAATTATCAGAAATTACATAACATCGTTGTACATAACTAATCTGATATTTCAAAGATTAAATTCAGGGTTTCTGTTTCCATATTTTCTTATCAAAAGTTTACTGTAGTTCGTTGTTATTTCCACTACTTAATCGTTTTCTAAACATATAGGATAGACAAGCAAAATAAAGTTTATTTTAAGTTCTGCAAAAGTTTCCAACATACAGTTTAGAAACCCTAAACCCTAACAGTTCTTTTACAAACCTTCATAATATAGATTTTGCATTTCATTTCTTCATTTTAGTATAAAAATCAAATCATAATCATCGTCCTGGTCATTTGACCCAGGGTAATACCTTTGTTAATCAAACATTTTACAACATTCATGGAACAACTTTAACAGTAGTAACAAACAACAAGTATGGTTTCCGATTTCATATCGAAGAGCAGATTCAAGCCATACTTTTCCACACAAAGACAAACCCTTATACTCAAACCTCTTATAGGATGAAAACGCAACATTATTTACAAATCAACGAATTACACACATACCGAAGCCTTCCATTCTTACAAACATCTACCCATTTTTTAGTGGAAGTAACAGTCTTTTCATTATTCCCATACATCACACAGTACCCATTCCATCGTTATACATTTCAAAGTTTCACAGTTCACAAAAGAAAACGATAGTAGCAGAGGTATTGAAACCTAGTTTACAAACCACACATTGTTCTACATCAAAGTTAAACACAGAGACCTGCTAGAAACTTGTTCATTT
Organism: Larix kaempferi; assembly: GCA_027924585.1. Lineage (NCBI taxonomy): Eukaryota > Viridiplantae > Streptophyta > Pinopsida > Pinales > Pinaceae > Larix > Larix kaempferi. The sequence goes on from BSBM01000311.1 coordinate 9,108,707, forward strand.
CAACTTTTAAATCACCGAATTACAAGTTATGTTGACGGGTCAAGCCCCAAAAGGAGAAACGAAAACAACTACTGCAAGATAGATTTATAAATATTTTTTCTTATTAAAAACTCGACAGCGCTTGAAACCCTCGATGACAGAAGTTACATTGCCCAGTTCAACTCAGAATCCAAAATCGACCCTGTAAGCCAAGAGGCATTCATAATACAAGCGTAAAAACAAACAACACTGTTTGGACCACGATTTCCAAGAAAACACAAAGTTGTTACAACTTCAACAATGGCCATAATCTGCCAGGAGAACCTACGGAGGGTTATGCCACCGGGGCTTACCGAAGTGAAGCGAGCCATCCATTGCCAACAAACCCCAGAGCCCTATAAACTCCACAATGAATGCAGTACCTGCCACACAAACTAACACGAAGTTATAAACAAGTTCCAAAAACTAATAATGCAGTACCTACCACACAAACTAACACTAAGTTATAAACAAGTTCCAAAAACTAATACAATATAAATCAAATTGTATTCTTAAAACAACAGTATTACAATCCGAACTTACCTTCACAAGAACAAACGAATGGAATGCTTCATGCTTCTAGTTCTTCCAACCGACGCAATAGGAGTAGCATGCAACATTGAACAATTCTCAAGCTCTGAGACTAATTCACCGAAAAACCTAACCTGTCACACGACAAAAGCCATAGGGCTTCAACGCCTTACACCATTCGAACCATAGCAACTTATACAACCAGCTCTCACCATTATTTTACAGAGATGGGAGTTGCAAAGCCATCAAGAAACCGCCTAAGGTCGAACCCTACCATTTAGCGGCATGTCGGCCTCCTCCCCAAGACCAAAAACTCCAAAAATGAATGCAAAGGGAAAACAACAACGATTTAACGAATTGCCTTAGGGTTTAGATCTCCACGATCGAGATAGGATAGATCAACGGGTGAGATTTGGCCAACTAAGCTACGCTAATACCAAGATAGAGATACAAGCACCTACCATTAAATAACTCCATTAAATAGCAAGCCTCGACGGAGTGCCATATCACCAAGGTGGAGCTTACAGCTCGGCAATGTTTCCACCATTTCTACAACTACATCACGTGGAGCCAGCTACAGGTAGGAGCCGACAGGACAATCCACTATCATTATACAGGTTTTGCATTTAATGTTGGATCCTACGCATCACTTTCCAGACCATGCCTGTAATGGCATTAAGTTCATGTCAGCGTCGAATTTATTTCCAACAGCACTATCTCGATATCACATCATTGTCATATAACCCCGATATATATATGAATTCCATATCTTATTGCAATTTGAATGTTAAGTCTCACAAAATATAGTATGCACACAATAGAATGTTAACGCTAAGTTAAAATCGCATAGCATTTGTGGATTGAAAATCCAAACCATATGTTATATTCATATAACAAGCACGTGATAGAATCCCAATACCAAGCCTTAGTTCGCATAGGTCTAGGCATTGTAATTATAATTTTCATTCATTTAATAAGAATGCATTTTGAAATCAATAATAAGATTATTTCACATAAGGCTCATGCATTATAACCCTAACCATTAAATCATTTAGATACATAGGGTTTGTCAATGAATTTGTATATGTCCTATTTGCTTAACAAATCAACATCTAGCCCATACAATGATATAATAGAACAATATTACAAGAACATATAGAAGGTAGGGTACTAGCGATACGTCACATAGGTTTTGAAGGCCAATTTTTATTTATGTATCATAGTATCGTAATAATGCATACATTTTATACAATTGCACTTCAAACTTAAACATTGCAAGATTTCGATTTCATGAATAATTGGTTGTGGCATTTCATCAAGGTCATTCTTTGATTCAACCATGTCATAACCATAGATGTCATCTTATATTGTTGTTATCAAGATCTAAAGACCTTTCACCAAAGTACATCTTGTTCAACCTTGTCGCATTTTCATACTGTTAATATAAGCTGTAATTCCAATGATTCTACCAACAGTTACAACAAAAGTATAGTGTAAAACATCTCTAGCTACACTAACAAGTGTTAGTATAAAAACGATACAAGTTGATAAAAAAACTAAGAACTTCATACGATCGCTACCTTCATGCACATGTAGTACACACACACCTATCTTAAAAGCAGAGACGGCTAGCTGGAACGTAAAAAACCTCTTGAAGTACTGGAATTATTTATTTATCTAACCTGCAGATCTGCGAAAGAGAAGGGCCAATGCTTTAGCTATCAAGCTAAGTAAACCCAAGGGCACCCTGTAGGAACCCCTTCAGAAATATGCAAACAGATCGTCAGTATTATTACTAGCACCATTACATACGAAGAAATAAACATTGTTTTATTACATTTAATTTATAATCTATTGTCTTTTTATGTTTTGATAATTTTATGAAGCTGTCATTGTCTATTAGTTAAATAACTTTCATTCCGCAGATCGCATTTCTATTATGATTTTGGCTATATTAAAAAATTTTAAATTTTAGCAATTTTCGGGATGTTACATGTGGTATCAGAGCGCAAGTTCAAACTCTAGGCCTGGTTTAGGCTCACGCGCGCAAACAAAAAACAAATCAGAAAGTTTATGTTACTAACTTTTGTAATTCAATTTTATTTTTGCACATAACAGATTGACCTTTAAATTGTAGGTATGGAAATACAAGAAGAATCAGCAGAGGACAGGTCTCCTTGTAATGAACGCATTAATAATAGCAATTCTGAAGGAATTTATGATGAATTAAATCACCAGTCTTCTGAAATTTTACGCACTGTACAGGATTTAAAATCTGAGTTAAAAGCTGTTAAAGAAGAAAATGAACGGATCCTTAACGTATAGGAAGAGTTACAATAGAATTTAAAAGGAAATTGTCATAATGATGAAAGAGGCAGAAAATAAAAAATGAAGGTTGATTCTGAAACAATGTCCCACCAACATAAGCATAAGAAAACAAGAAATGATAAAAGGAACAGTTACTCATCCTCTAAATCTAATTCAAGTAATAATGACTTTAATTATGATAGCAGTAACAGTGAATGTTGCTCTAAAAAGAGAAAACATAAATATCATGAACAGATTACTGGGGAATTTAAAAAGATTAAGCCACCCACCTTTAATGGCGAACGTGAGAAGGGTGAGACAGCAGAGGCTTGGTTGTCTAGAATGAAGAAGTACTTTAATATTTACGACTACTCTTCTCAACTAAAAGCCAAGATGGCTATATACAATCTGACCGGGAAGGCAGATATTTGGTGGTAGGATCTTAAAAGAATCAAGAGTATAAAAGAAAAAGAAGTAACTTGGACTATGTTTAAAAGTTTGTTTAAAAAGAAGTTTTTTTCGGAACAATATTTTGAAGATAAGTCAAAGGAGTTTTACGATTTAAAGTTGGGTACAATGAACATGAAAGAACTGTGTAGCAAGTTCCTTAGCTTGCTGAGGTATGTGCCCTATATGGTCGAGGAAAAGCCTAAAATGCAAAGGTTTCTCAGCTGTCTACCTTTTAATATAAAGGACCGTATCGAATATGATAATCCTTCCACTTTGGAAGAGGCCATGAGAAAGGCGAATTTTTGTTTTGATCAAAACAGAAAGAGAGAAGGAACAACTGACTGGAAGAGCAGTAAGACAAATCAATTTGACTATAAAAAGAAGAATTTTAATCATAATTCTGGGGGTTTTAAGAAAAGTTTTAATAACATAAATTTTCCTAATAATTGCAGGAATAATGCACCTCAGAACTTTACTGCTGCAAGAAACGTACCTAACAATAATAATCACAGCAATAACAATAACAACAACAACAAGTATGCTGAAAAAAAAGGACCCATGAAGTGCTATGACTGTGGCGGACCGCATAAGAGAGAAGATTGCCCACGCAACAAGAAGACAGCCAACAATATTCACACTATGCAAGCCGAACCTACAGTTGGAGATATCGCAAGAGAAATGCCCAGGATAAATGCAGCACTGGAGAATCGTCAAGTGGACCATCAAACATCCATGGTCGAAATTGAAGGTATGATACAAAACGAGTCTATTAAGAAAAAGGACGACACTATGTATCTGTGTACAGATTATCGTCAACTTAACAAAATGACTATTAAGAACCGATATCCCTTACCCCGCATAGATGATCTATTTGATCGAGTATGTGGAGCAGAGATATTTACTAAAATTGATTTAAGGTCGGGATATCATCAGGTCAAAATAAAAGACGATGACATATTCAAAACTGCATTCAGAACACATTATGGACACTACGAGTTCGTAGTTATGTCTTTTGGGCTGACTAACGCACCAACAGTTTTCATGTGTTTGATGAACAACGTTCTGCATAAATATTTGGATAAGTTCGTAGTGGTATTCATTGATGATATTCTGATTTACTCAAAAACTAAAGAAGAGCATGACAAACATTTAAAAATCATTTTGCAAGCACTTAGAGAACATCAGCTTTAAGCTAAGTTAGCTAAGTTCAGTAAATGTGATTTTTATAAAGATAAAATTCAGTGTTTGGGTCATATAATTTCTAAAGATGGTATTTATGTTGATCCTGATAAAATAAAAGTAATTAATGAATGGCCTGTCCCCAAAGACGTAACTGATGTACGGTCATTCATGGGAATAACAGGTTATTATAGAAAGTTTATTAAAGGGTTCTCTAGAATTGCTAACGCCATCACTTCCTTGCAGAAGAAAGGGAAGAAATTCGTATGGGATCAAAAATGTCAAGAAATTTTTAACAAGTTAAAAGAATTATTAACTACTGCACCCATCTTAAAAATTGCAGATCCCAATAAGGATTTCGTCGTATGCACGGATGCATGCAGTGATGGACTTGGAGGGGTCTTAAGTCAGGAAGGTCATGCCATTGCTTTTGAGTCAAGGAAGTTAAAAATACATGAAAAGAATTATGCAACTTATGATCTTGATTTGGCAGTTGTGATACATGCATTAAAAATGTGGCGCCATTACTTGATTGGAAGAAAATTCATTTTAATGACTGATAATAAAGGCTTAAAGTATTTATTGGATCAAACAAATCTTAACGCAAGGCAAGCTAGGTGGTTAGCTTTCCTTAGCGAGTATGATTTTGAGATTCATCACATACGAAGAAATAAACATTGTTTTATTACGTTTCATTTCTAATCTATTGTCTTTTTATGTTTTGATAATTTTATGAAGCTATCATTATCTATTACTTAAATAACTTTCATTCCGCAGATCGCATTTCTCTTATGATTTTGGCTATATTAAAAAAATTTAAATTTTAGCGATTTTCGGGATGTTACAGATCAATAGGAACAAGGCATTTCAGATCGACGGGAAACAGACAATGAAGCAGCGAGAGGAGTCAACCCCTTAAATAATGCCTTTGTCGTAAAAATCCAAAATTATAATTTTAAATGGATGAATTTTAAAATTTTAATACTTTAATGTAATTAAATTAAAAGTATATATTTTTAATTATTCGGAAGAATCTAAAAACTTATAACTTTATACATTGTAAATTTTTTTTATAACTTTATACATTGTAATTTTTTATTTTTATTTTTTTAGAAAAAGTTTAATCATACATTAAAATAAACTTAATCATTACAATGGTTAACTAGTTATAATTGCATTAATTGTTAAATCATCAAATAATCATATATTAAAAAATTGTTGCAATTCATATAACTTTATTAAATATTACAAAAATTATGCATCAAATATTTTTTCAATATTTAAATAAAAACATTAATAGTTTATGGTTTGTTAATTAAAGAACAATACTTTCTTAATAGTAATTAAATTATTAAAATAATACTATTAATAAAAAAATTGTTTTTGGAACATTGTAAAATGAAAACTGGGTAATAAAAAATTGTTCCACTTCATATCAATTTTATTAAATATTATAACAATTATATATTAAATATTTTTTTTAATATTTAAATGAAAATTTTAATAATTCATGATTTATTGCATTTAGAGTAGTGAGGTTCTCTATAACTGAGTATGGTAAAAGTGTTGTCACGTTCCTAATGTTATGTTACCAAAAATAAAAAAATAATTAAAATAATTCATGTCAACTCATAAAATTAAAAAATATAACCAAATAAAAAGTAGTCTAATAAAATAAAAAATTAAAACCAAATAAAAAGTTATTAAAAAATCTTGTTGGCTTATAAAAAAATAAAAATAAAAAGCATAGATCAATCTTAAACACGGATCTATCAAGCAATTACACCTCAAGAAATTGGATCCTTCTCGGTGCTTGATAGATTAAGGTTTGAGATGGATCTATGATAGTTAATTAAAAAACAATATATCACCTTCTTAATGGTAAGTAAAAGATATTTTGAATTTAAAATAATACTATTAATTGCACCCAGAGGAGCAAAGTGCTCTACAACCAAGTATGGGGGTGCTTAGAGCCCAAAACATGTCGAACTTAAAAAAATACATATTGACTCATAAAATAAAAAAAAATTATGAAAAGTAATTAAAAAAATCTACCTCAAGAAATTGGATCCCTTTGCAGGTTTGATAAATCATAATTAAAATGGATCTTTATTGGTAATAAATTAATTTGAAAACATTGTAAAATAAAATCTTAATAATATAAAAGAAAAAAAAACCATTTAAAAAAAAAATTAAATAGTTTTTCCAAAAAAATTAAAAGATTAAAAAGTTTCATAAGCTTAAGATGGACAGATTACTATGAACAATTTAATCTAATACAATATTCTCTATTTGTAATACAATATTCTCTACAAAATATACTAAATTGCAATTATAATCATTTAAAACACATTTAATACTTAATATACTAAATTGCAATTATAATCATTTAAAACACATTTAATACTTAATATTGACAACCTGTGTCACTTTGAGTAGGATATAAAAATTTAAAAATAATTAGATTTAGTTTTCATTTCATAAATAATTAAGAAATATTGAATAAAATAATAAATTTAATTTATTAAATAAAAATGTAAGAATGATATATTAGAGAGATAGTAATAGAAATCTGAATTAGGTAGCTTCAAAGACTCAAAATTTTTACTTTTATGTGTGTACAATTTTATGGAAAGACCGATTTAACCAAAGTAATTTTTTTTTTTTATATATAATTAGAGAACTCTCCAAACATTCAAGTGAACATTGTCAAACGATCCAACCAAAGTAATTTTTTTTTTATATACCTAATCAGAAAACTCTCCCAACATTCAAGTAAACATTGTCAAACAGGAAACATGGTCAACCTGAAGCCAACCTGAATTTAGAACCAAACATAATCAACAAAAACGTGGGGCACAGCGGTCACCGATCCAACCAAAGTAATTACTCGTACATACTCCAATAATTTTAAAAAAAAACGAAATACACAGAATTACGCTTCATACATTCCCAAAGAACTTAAAAAAAAAAAATACACAGGATCACACTTCTTACATGCGAAAGAACATTAAAAATAATAAATACACACGATCACACTTCTCACATGCCCACAGAACTTCCAAAAAAAACACGCGATCATTAAAATAGCGTTTACGAATCACGATCAATTTTTTCGAATGCATCTTCAGCAATCAGCTGCCACGGAAACCCTGCTTAGCCTGCTCGGCTTCCTCTGGAAATTCCTTCTGCGGATGCTCTGAGAGCCCGAAGGACGGATCGATAACAGCAAAGCCCTCCGTGCAATTTCCCTTTGAACCGCAACTGGTCCCGATCTCCGTGCAGGCGATTGATCCGATTCCAGCTGCAACCGTTTCAATCTTTGCTTGAGCGGTTTCTCTGGCCTGGGAGGAATTCTGGGCCTGTGGAGGCCATATCTCATAGAAGGAGAAGCACAGCACATGCATGTTGTTTTTCCCGTGGATTTTCTTTCCATGGAGCTTCGTTAAAACGCGCTAATCTGATCTGATATCTACACTTATTCGAAGGGATTCGATCCCTAGACCTGTTTATCCTCAGTAAAGGGTATAAGACGGGAAGGGATTCGATCTCTAGACCTGTTTGCCCTTCACTGAAAGGAAACAGTATAAGACGGGAAGGGATTCGATCTCTAGACCCGTTTGCCCTTCACTGAAAGGAAACAGTATAAGACGGGAAAACTGAAGATAGCCATGAATGAATGAATAAGCATTAGTTGTAAACCTTCCACATTAGTTGTAAATACTTCCTCGGCGAGTTCCAACATGGGAGGTTACGTGGAGCGGAACTTTGCTTTCTTGATTTTATACAAATATAATATTTTCTATATCAATTAATTACAATGAATAAATAATATTGGAGTTATTTATGAAAGTGGCACCACATTAGTTGTAAATACTCCCTCGGCGGGTTCCAACATGGGAGGTTACGCGGAGCGGAACTTTGCTTTCTTATTTTTTTTATACGAATATAATATTTTCTATATGTGTTAATTAGTCTAAAGAATAAATAATATTGGGGTGGTTTCTGAAGTGCCAACTTGGCAAGGACTATAATCTTACGTGTGCTCTAATAACGACAACATTGAAATATGAAACCCCATAGTGACAACGGTGCAATATGGAAAGATATTGATTGCACAAGAATTATTCTTAGAGCTTCTAATCGAGTATGAGAAGAGCTAAAGTATAAACTTTTTATAAAAACATTAGGGATGGAAAATATTTGATATTGATCACATTTGTGATATATCAAAGGCTTTATATTCTTGAAAGTTTTTAGGTTTAATCTTTTTTTAATTGTGGTCAAAGTCCTCAATTTTATTAGGGATAAACACAATTTATATGTACCGTTGTCAAATTTAGGTTCAAAAAATTATCGAATAATATGTGAAAAATGGTAATTAATAGAGTGTAGAGGTATCTAACTTTCATGTAAGATAATTTGTTTTCATACATCTTTGGCTATGTCTAAGTTTTGGTAAGGGTCACACATCGTAAGTTATGTTGACATCAATAAGAGACTATAGAATTTGACTAGGAGGTCAAACTAGCCCCTCGCCACATTGTGAAAACACTTGACTCACCTCCACTCCTAAACCCTTCAATGGTAGATTCAAAAATCTCATTTGTAAAATTTGGAATAGTACTAGTAAATGCTTCACTTAAGGATTTGGGGAACATGCTTCACCTAAGGATTTGGGGAACATTACCTCAATAATTGCATTGTTTGGTTAATTAGCCACCATCATATCATGAATATCTTCTGCATTCTATCAAAATATAGCAGCAGCATGATCTATGTTGAGGGGGTTAATGGCATGATGACATCATCATCATGTTTTTTTAGGTATTTCTTGTTTTTGGGAAGTGGGGTCCGTCAAAAGTATGCAGTGTAGGTACTTTTTGGATGCGGAATTTAATTATGCATCCAACGAGTGCTCCCGCTCGAAATTTGAGTAAAAACACAGGGAGATATGTTGAAAATACGAACAAAAAAGTAGTTTTTTTACGACAAATATCTCAACTCAACCATTATGGTGACTCATTTTATTGAAATTCTATTGGTTCTTGAATTCCAACTTATCAAGAAATGATGGTTGGCTCGTTTTCTTATAAGGCCCATTTTAGACCCCAAATTTCCTCTAATGAAGCCAACTTCAAGAAAAGAAAGAGTTTTGTCAAAAGCAATAAGAACTTCATGAAAATGATAATAAGACTGTTACTAGTTTAAGGGTTCAAGTGGAAGAGATAAAGGAGAGTGAAGAATTCCTGAATGGCCAACTCAAGAAGAAGGAAGAAATGTGATAAGAAAGGGAGTTAGAAATTGTTTATCCAAAACAAGAGTTGGATAAGATGAAGATAAACTCAAAATTTGAAAAAAGCATAGAAGTCCTAAATGAAATGGTGAGCCATCAAAGGTCCCCACTTGATAAAATTGGTATCAATTATGACAACAATTAGAAAAACATTGAAGAAGGTGAAACCTCCAATAAACCATAGAAGAAATCTCAAGAAAAGGCTAGAAGCTATGCAAATGTATTGAGAAGCTCCAATCATGATGAAGGAAACAACAAAGGAGAATATTATAATCAGAAGAAACGTGAATTCAGAAGGACTAGATCACAAAGAAGACCATTTGCTCCCAGGTACCAAAGTTTCTTTTCTAGTTATTGTTTTTCATGTAATAATTTTGGTTATAAGGCTATGAATTGCAGAGCTTATGGAAGAAATACTCAAGTAAGGAATATAGGTATCTACATGGATCTGAATAGTGTTGAATGTTATGCATGTCACATCTATGGGAACATTGCAAGGTAATGCCAAAACAACTTCGGAATAAATGAGAAAGATAATGTCATAATCAATCAAGGGAAGAATTCCAACAAGGTCTAGAAGAAGAATTCTAAAGAATAGAATGAAGAAGCTTGTGTATTGGTCCTCTATGCAGATGATGAAGGTTCAATGTTCAAACAACAATACCAAAGAAAACCTCTTATATTGAAGTTGGGTAGCATGTTGAATGAAATCAGAAACAACCCTAAATCGAAGACAAAAAGGAATTGGTGTTACATGTTGAAGATGTGAAGGAAAAACATGAAGAACAGGTCAATGGAGAATTCTCAAACGACATACCCGCAGTAGTTGCAGAGTTGAATAATACTGAAAAATCAACAAGTAAAAAGGAAGGCATCGGGATTACAAGTGATGATCCTGCAATAGAACAACATTATACATTGTTCTAAACAATTCGGCATGAAGACCCCTAGTATTGTGGATAATGTTGAGGGGAAGTATAAGTCACAGGAAAGGAAGACCAAATAAAGGACATCAACTTAAGGATTGTAGAAATCAAAATATAGTGGTTTGGTAAATCATACAGGAACATAGGGGGAGCTACTTCGGAAATCTTTAAGAAATGGCCCAATCTAAGGGGGAGCATTGCCAGCAAGGAAATTTATTCTCAGAAGGAATTCATAGTTAAGTAAAGTTATCATGGGGAGCCATCATAATCCTAGGGGGAGCAGGTGAACAAATTTATTCAACCCATTGTCATTAATGTCAAAGGGGGAGAAAGAGTTGAAGTTGTTGTCATCAATGAAAAAGGGGGAGATTGTTGAGCCATCATAATCCTAGGGGGAGCAAGTGAACAAAGTTATTGACATGGGGAGCCATCATAATCCTAGGGGGAGCAAGTGAACAAAGTTATTCAACCCTTTGTCATTAATGTCAAAGGGGGGGAAAGAGTTGAAGTTGTTGTCATCAATGAAAAAGGGGGAGATTGTTGAGTAAAGTTGTCATTGATGTCAATAGGGTCAAGATATCTGTGTCATGAGCTTATAAGAATGTCGAGTGATATTTTCCTTGATGTCACTATGGCAATGATGATGATGATGTGACAATGGTAATGATGATGTGGCCATGCAGGTAATGATGATGTGGCCATGGTAATGATATTGTGGAAATGATGAGATCCTTGAATAGATATGAAGGATCCTTGACATAAGTATATATAACTCCAAAGTGGCCCCCTTATGGCGTATCTAGTAAGCATGGCCCTCAAGGAATGAGATAACATGTGGTTGTTTCCATATGCCCACTTTTTGTTGTACACAAATGGGGCAAGCCCCTAAAGCCATGGAAGAAGTCCCTAAGGCAATGATGATATGTCCATCTAAAGAATCTTGAAGAAGTTTTTAAAGAAGCCCCTAAAGTGATGATGATGTGTCCACAATACCATGGTGATGAGAAGTGAGAAGAATCCCCTAAATACAAGTGAAGATATTTATGTACACCCCACTTTCCCACTTGTGGAGGAAATAAACCCTGAGAAATATGAAGAAATTATGTATTGGGACCACTTTGAGGGTGTAGGATGACACCTTGATATAGTGAGGAAGCAACCTATAATGACAGTTGGAAATGAGCAAGTTTTTTTGGTCTTGAAGGCATTAATGACAAGGTATGTTCCCACTTGTGAAGAAAGGAAAAGGTTTGAAGGATCAAGTAACCCCTTGTGGCTTTGCAATATTGTAGGCCCTTAGAAAATGAAGGAATCCCCAAATACCCTCGATGAAGACATGAAGTAATCAAGAAAACAAGTCAAATCCTCTTGATGAATTCATGAAGTGGTCATTGACCCATTGAAGAAGCCCCTAAAATGTGGAAGACAAAATTAATGTTAAGTTGTAGGCCGACCTAACCTAAAGGGAACTAAAAAGTGACCTTGGACTTGTATAAATAAGAGGATCCTCATTTGGAATTATGATTATAACAATTCGACCAAACCAACGAAGAGGAGCGAAATTCAGCATAGAAGAGTGAATTTCCAAGGGAAGATGAAGTGGAGGGGGTTGTGAAATTTGTTTCAAGTCATCTTGGAATTTTTGCTATATATATTTTTTTGGGGGATGTTTCAGACCGTGAATGTTTTGGGAATGGAGAAAATATGTGTGAGTACCCATGGTAAAAATTTTAAATGTTGGTTCACTATATTTTAAGAGATATGACCTCGGGAAGTTAGGGTTTCCGAATGAACCTGAAATCAACTTTAAATAGGTCAGTTTGGAATTTTCGCTTTAACTTTTGTTCTATGAAGATTCATATAGTTCCCTTTGGATGAGATGATATAGATATCTTGAAGAACATTTCGTAAAAGTTTCATATATTTGTTCACTATAGTTTCATAGATATGTGTTTTGAAAGTAAGGGTTTCTGAATAGTTTAAAGGAGAATATTATTGTGATATTGGAATAGATTATCGTGATGTTCTTGGCATAGATGATAGATTATTGGCATATTATTGGAATATATTATGGTGATATTGGCATAGATTACGATGATATTATCATAGATTATTGTGATGTTATTGGCATGGATTATGGTGATGTTATTGGCATGATCTAAGGTTCCCATCTTGGAATGACCTAGGGTTTGAAGTTAATAATGATGTTAAGGGTTTGAAGACGCAAATGAATGAATTATATGGATGATTGTTTCCAGGTTTTGATTACATATTTTAGAGGAATATTTTTGGTCCTATTCTTGAAGGTATTATTACATATTTGAAGGGCTATTTTGTTGCAAATTTGAAGGTTATATTGCAGATATGTTTTAGTCTTCTTCATGAAGGGGTTGATTCCACATTTGTGGAGCACTATGGAATTCTTGTTCGCAGATTTGGAGAACGGATTTTAGGCATGTATAGGTTGACATGTTGACAGTGGAAGTGACAATGATAGTCATAGTGGCAGTGCCATTGATAGAGATAGTGATAGTGGCAGAGGCAGTGACAGTGATAGTTGCAGTAATAGTGACAGTGACAGTGACAGTGGAAGTGATAGTGACAATGATAGTGACACAGATATTAATAGTGACAATGTGGAGACATTGACAGTGACAAGTTGATACTCTTATTCATATTAGGGTGGTAGGGTGGTTCTAGGGTGGTGCTAGGGAAGGTTGGTACTTGTGATCTCAAGGATTTGGTGCTTCCTTCCAGTTGGTGTTGGATAAATAGGGTGATAGGGTGGTGCAGGGGACATTGAGTTGGTGCCCAAGAGGATTTGTGTGCTCATCCCAGAGATAGGTTGGATCCTATCAGCAAGTTGGTGCTTTCCCAAATCAGTCAATTGGAGCTAGATATAGCAGGTTGGAGTTTGTTTTGGAAGTTGGTGCTTGCGGTGAAGGTTGGAGCCTTCACCAAAACGATATGATGAATATTACTGTAAACAAGTTGATTTCTACAGTTTGCGCAAGTTGGAGATTGCATCAGGGTTGGGTGTCCCTCTAAGGTCAGATCCTAATATTGTAATGAATGAATTATTAAAGAGCATCTTTTGTGGTTTTCTCCCATTTGGGTTTCCACATAAAATCTCTTTTGCACTATGTATGATCTTATGTGTTGATGATAATGTTTGATAATGTACTATGGTTAATGGTGTGATGGTAATTTGAAGTTGCTATAGTTTAATGTTTGAAATAAAAATTGGTAAAAGTTCTCAATACTTACTCACCCCCTTTCTCAAGATTGGTGAATATTCCAACATGATCTTAGCCTATGATTGGTAATATAGGCATCGTTAGGAGGCTTTATGCACCATAAACGGATCCATACATATTTACCATGGTTGGGGAGGAAAGCAAGGGCCTTAGGCCTAAATGAACCTTCTTAGGCTACTAAGAATCACGAATTAGGTGTCAATCTAGGATACATGGCTTATCTAAGGGATTGTTTTCCTACAAATGGGAATATAGTCACCATTAGGATGTTTTGTAGATAGGTCTCTAGGGCTTGACCTAGTCAAGGGAGGAAAATTAGGACCTTAGACCCTAAATAAAGTTTGTTGGGATCAACCACCATGAATAGGGACCTAAACCACCACCTATTAAGTTCTCCATGGGATCTTTGATCTCCATGTGGAAATACATGCACCATTAGGACGTTGTGTGCATTAGGGATGGGTTTAGGGGACCCTACCATGATCATAAATTAAGGTTTGAGGCCCTAAATGAATCTTCTTGAGCTCAATAACCATGACTGACACCTCAAACTAAGACACATGACCCCATTAGGGTATATTTCTCCTCCAACTGGAAAAATAGGTGTCATTAAAAGGTTTTGAACATCATGGATGGGTCTATAGGCCTTGAAAATAATCAAGGAAGGAAACTAAGACCTTAGGTGCTTAATGAAGCTTCTTAGGCTCAATCACCATGAATGAGACATCAAACAAAGACATGGGACCTTTCTAGGGAATTGTTAGCATTGATATTGGAAATTGGGCACCATTAGGAGGTTTCATGCACCACAAATGGGTATCTAGGCCTTAACCATGGTTGAGGGAGGAGAAGAAGGAACCAAGGCCATAAATAAATATTTTAAATCTCAATATCCATAAATGAGGTATTGAACTAGGAGACATGACCTCTTTAGGGGATTATTAGACTTTAAATGAGAACATGGATACCATTAGGAGGTTTTGTGTACTATTGATTGATTTGAGCATGTTAACCATGGTCAAGGAAAGTAAAAAAGGGCATTGGAACATAAATGAAGATTATTGATCTTAATCACCATGAGAAAGGCCTTAAATCAGCACATAAGATCTCTTTAGGGTAAATTTTACCTCCAAGTGGAAATATGGGAACCATTAGGAGGCACACAATAGATGGGTCTAGGGACGTTGATCATGACTAGGGTAGGGAACTAAGGAAATATGCCCAAAATGAATCTTCTTGGTCCCATGCATCATGAACAAGCCTCTAACCACAGCATAATCCCTCTATAGGTGATATTTTCCCTCCAAGTGGGAATATGGGTAGAATTAAGCAATGGTGCACACCACGAATGGGACTAGTGTCTATATTGACCATGATCAAGGGATGAAACTAGGACCTTAGGCCCTAAATGAAGTTTTACTCTCAAGAACCATGAATAAGGCATTTAACCACCACATAGCTCTCTATAAGGGATTTATAGCACCCAAGCATATGGGTAAGAATATGAGACTTTTGACACTACATATGATTTTTAGGGCCTTTATAATATTCAAGGGTAGAAAAGAATTTCCTTAGGCCTAAAATGAATCTTTTCAATACTATGTTCCATTAAAGACTCCTCAAATCACAATGCAAGACCTTTGTAAGGGATATTTGGCCCTCAACTAAGAATAGAGGAGCCATTGCAAGGATTTTCACATAATAGATGGGTCTCAAGGCCTTAATCATGATAGAGTAAGGAATACAAAATTCCTATCGCCATAAATGGAGCTTTCCAAGCTTAACCTTCAAGAATGATGCTTCTAACCTCCATATAGGGCCTCTCTAGAGGATATTTGGCTCTTGAGTGGAAATATGATGACCATTAGGAGGTTTTTTGTACCATAAATTGATCCATGGGAATTGACCATGGTACCAGGAGGATAAAAAGGGCCTTTGCAATAAAGAAAGTTTTACATGCTCAAAATCCATGAATGAGACCCTAAAATAGGGCGCGGGACCTCTCTAGGGGATATTTGACCTTGGAGAGGGAATTCGGGACCATTAGCAGGTTTTGTGCATCAAATATGGGTCCTTGGTACTTTACCATTATTAAGGAAGGAAAAAAATGCCTTAGTCTATAAATGAAGCTTCTTAGGCTCAAGTACCATGAATGAGACCTTGAACCACCACATGGGGCCTTTATAGGGGAATTTTTGGCCTCCAAGTGGTAATATGGGTGTCATTATGAGGATTTTCACATCAAAGAAGGATCTAGGGGACTTCGCCACATATAAGGGAGGAAACTAAGGACTTAGCCATAAATAAGCTTCTTTAGATCAAGTACCATGAACAAGGCCTTGATCTAAGACATCACATTACCTCTCTAGAATATCTTTATAAAATAGTGTCTGAGTATGGATCCAATAACATATTTTACATGCCAAAAATAGATCATCTTGTCCATGTGTAGGAGTGGAAAATAAGGTCCTTATACCCTAAATGAAATTTATTTAGTTCAAACACTATGAAGGAGTCCTCGCACCACTAAATTGGGCCTCTTTGAGGGGTCTTTGTCCTCCAAGTTGGAATACAAGTGTCGTAAGGAAGTTTTGCACACAATGGATGGGTCTTGGATCCATAACCATGGTTGAGGAAAGAAAACATGGAATTAAACCCTAAATTAAGTTTCTCAAGATCAAGTTCCATGAATAGGGCCTCAAACCACCACACAAGACCTTGATAGGGGATATTTAGCCCATAAGTGGGAATATGTGCACCATTAGTCCTAAGGTTTTTCTAATCACATATGGGTCTAATAGCCTTGACAATGGATAGGGGAGGATATTAACGGCCTTACACATGATATTCTAACTATATAATTATTTTATAGAAATATTATCATTTTCAATTCTAAAAATATTCTAATGACAAATATCCTCATTGAAAAATATAGGTCATTATTGCTTCTATTGCAAGTTTTGATCAACTTAATAATTTAATTTTTCGTCCATCCACACACACACACACACACATGGGATCGATCTCTACAAACTAGAGAAAGACAATACAATAGTTTAGGTACCTCAAGTGTTTGTGTGTGTGTGTGTAATTATTAGGGATCAAGCTCTACACACTAGAAAAATAAAATACAAAAGACCCCTCAAGTTTTTTTTGGGGGGGGAGAAAATAATTGTAATTTTATTCCTTTTAGATTAAAATTACAACAATTATCCAAAAAGGATATAATACAATAAAGAAAATATACATGTTGAAACTCAAAGTTCACTCCATTCTTAACCTCAAGTATGAACCAATCCCCCCAAGATAGGTGTAGGAATTCCTTAAACAAATCAACAGCCTTGTACTTCCTTTCTCTAAAAATGTTATTGAAAGATAAAATATTGAAATAATTTGTCATCATAATTGTTTCATCCAGAAGAGGTTGTAGATGGTAGTTCCTCATAATATATTCTCCCTTTATCCATTTGATAACCAACATAAAGTCACCAAAAACCCATAGTTAAGTTTGTCCATATTTGGATTCCAGTGTAAGAAAAATCCTTAAAGCCCATAACTCTAAGATATTGTTAGACCCTTGACCAATTTTTTATTTGAAACTGATAGAATGAGTCTTTGAAAGATGTAAAATTCCTCGGAAACCACCTATTTAAAGTTCCCC
The DNA here is from genome assembly GCA_027924585.1 of Larix kaempferi. Taxonomy (NCBI): domain Eukaryota; kingdom Viridiplantae; phylum Streptophyta; class Pinopsida; order Pinales; family Pinaceae; genus Larix; species Larix kaempferi. The sequence continues at coordinate 9,126,332 of BSBM01000311.1, forward strand.
TTGAGAGGCTCCATTGAAATAGGCCCATGGCCTACTTGTGTCAATAATCTCCTCCATTATCACTTTAGAATTTTTTTACATTCCTTTGTTGCTTAAAAGTGCTCATTATATTAAATCCCGATACGACTACAACCAATGGATGTACCTATCCTCAAATATTATAGAATTCTTGGCTAGCCATATGCCCCATGCCACAATAAGTGGAAAATCTCTATAATTTTTGGTGTTTGCAAGATCACACCACTTCTTCAAACCCTCTTCAATGGAATCGCTATACCATAATGCTACCAACCCAATAAGACATGATACATCAACCCAAAACTGTTGCAAAAAAGGACAACTCATGCTCAAATTAAATTGTTTTGCCTCATGTCTATGGCATAGACCAGACCACCTAGGTCCTATAAATACCTCTTTTGGAGTACACGTCCTAAGTAAGAGACTTGTTGTTTATTAGCATCCACATGAATATTTTAGATTTGGAAGGACATTTAAAATTCAATATATCCTTCCACCACCATTTCAATGGTTACAATTCACCTTGTGATATTAAAATATTATTGTCAGTACAAATATATGCACTATTAATTTGGCATTAAATTGTCAACTGGGGCTCATAAGCTTCGAGGTGCCGACACTATATGTGCAAGATTGAATCCTAAACTAGCCTAATCTAATTTAATGCCAGCAAACACACTTTAGTGCAATAAAACAAACACCATGAATAGTCCAACACCTTAGGAAGAAGCCCGTTACAGGAAGGCCATATCTCATGAGTTAGACCTTAATTTTGTCCATTGGTGATTGAAACTACCAAAAATTAGAGTGCAAGAAATCTTGGTACTAACTAATACAAAATTAGTGTAGACTGGTACTGAAATCAAACCTAGTACAAACTGGTATTGAAATAGAGAACTAGTGCAGGAATTCAAAATGCAAGAAAATCAAACCAAACTAAAACAGACTAACGGAAGAAAAACACAATTAAAACAACAATAAAACTATGCAAATGATATCCCCACTAAAAGACACACCATGAGCAAGAAAGATTTACAGAGAACAAAAAAACAAGTAAATGAATACTACATTTGTTCATCACATTACATTTAATATTCATGAACAAAATTACATGATAAACATCAAATATAAACAAATACTTTTTAACATAACAATTAACAATCTAATTTAACAATTGATAAATATTTACAAATTTTAATTATAATGAATATAGAAAGAAACATTTCATTTAATTTGTGGTTTACCCATCAAAAAGGGTAAACCACAAATTACAAAAGAGCTGAGAGATACTACGAGAGTAACAACACTAATAAATATGCAAGAACGAAGTCTCCAGAGGCCTAAGTTCATGGAAATGAGTCACTTCAAAGACTTTTTCATCAAGCAAGAGTCCTTTCTTGGAAAGACAGTCAGCCCTCTAGTTATAAATGCGAGAAATATGTTTAATAGACACATTTCCTAACCGGTTCAGTAAATGTCTGACTTTTTTCCTCCTGTGATCAAGAGTAGCAGCTTTAAAACTATGGATGCCCAGTGCCCAGCCCACAATAATCGATGAATCGCCAAAAATATGCACATTTGCGATCTTCAAAAAATTTAGATAGTAGAGAAGGCACTAGAGAGCAACTAGTTCAGCACGATTATTACTCCCTAGTCCACACCTCAATGACAACTCAAAGTATTCTGTAGCAGATAAGATGATAATACCCCTGCCCCACAATTTCCCAGTTGACCTGCACCATCAAAAAACCCAAATGGACCGGGACCAACACATCTAGAATATGTGAGAATCTTGATTTTGGGGATTTGCTTCATCACACAGGCAGGTGAAAGCACCCTCACCATGAACTGTAAAGCGCTGCTAAAATTATAATCAAATTCACCAAAAAATATACGATTTCTCAACAGCCAGATGCCCCCCATAAAGTACAAAGGGTAGGAGATAGCAGTGCGGTATCCCTTATGCCAATATGATAAAACGCCTTCAATGGAGTCCTAACACCAACTAGATGAAAATCCCCATATCTCGGCTCCTGTAGACCACAGCTGCAAAGTCACGGGACATTTAATAAACAGGTGTTCAACCGACTCGGCCTCATGTAAGCACAGATAGTAGACATTGGGACCAAATCCCCCCCGCCGAATAAAATTATCCACTTTCATAATTTTATTTTGCAAAAGAAACCAAGTAAAACAACGAATCTTGAGTGGGACATTCCACTGCTAGACAACATTGTACCACCAGTGACTCGGACCTGTAAGATGAATTTGAGCAATAGCGTGGTAAGCATCAGAGGTAGATGGATCCCCACATTCCTCAAGCCAGCACCACAGAAGAGTATCCATCTCATTAGTTAAAACCATAGTAGCAAAATATGGCCATATTGGTAGTTGTTGTACGGAAATTCGAACCGGATTAAAAATACAGCGAACATTCGAGATGATAAGGGTTCGGTACAGTCAACCATTTATATACCGAGAATTCATATTGGTACAATAAAATATAAAACTCCAAAGCATGGCCCACTAATAAAAAAAAAATTTTAAATAATTTTTCAAATTCTTATAAATTTACCATCCCTTAAAAAAAAAAATTGTGAATCAAAGAAAATAAGAATTTACCATCATTCCAAAAAAAATAATGTGCCTTATTACTATTGCGTTATTACTATTACATGTCGTTTTTTTATTTAAGTTTTATTCTATATATAATTGTTATTTTTTAGTATTTATTATTTATCAAAAAGTAAATTTATGTAGTTTCTTTATTCTCATTTTTTAAGTCATTTTATATAAAAATAGATTTGTGTAGTTTTAATTTTTATTTTTAAAGTTTTCAATGAATAATGAATGAGATGTTAAAATTTGGAATGATTATATATAATCTTATTTTTTTAAATTAAAATTGCATATTTTTTTGTATTTATAAGATGTCTACTCCCGTATTTTAGTCGTACTTGACTTTTTTGTTACGTATTTTTTCTGTATCGTATCTGAAACGTATTCGAATCCGTACTCGAATCTTGCTACTATGGTTAAAACAATACCAACATGCTTAATCATCTTGATGTAATCATTCCAGTCACTACCCTCGTCACCCGAGAGGCCGATATCCCCCGCATTCCTCCCGTTATCATCCCTATCATCCATCACCAGAAAATGAACTTGATTAAGATAAAATATCCCACGCTGTTGTAGGAGGGTCACGTATCAATTCTCAGTAGTTTAGAGCACCCGTGCATTACATCCTCCCCCAAACTAATCTAGTATCCGTTCCCAACCTACCACCCCAAATTAGCCAATAAAACCAGCCGTGCCTCCAAAAGACCATTCCAGATATTAGAAACCCCCAACAATTTCTTAATATCCCTTCTAATCCATTCTAACACAGTCAAGTTTCGCAAGTATTTATCACACATAATTATGCCCCATAGACCTGAATGTGTCAATGCCCTCCACAAGCTCTTTAGATGTAGAGCACGATAGCACCAGTAGATATTACGAATGCCCCAACCTCCATTTTCCTTTGGAACAGTTAAAAACGATCAACCTGATAAGTGAACACCCTCCTTCTCCTTCTGGCCAGACTAAAGGAAATTAAAAGAAATCCTCCGAAGTTATAAAGTTATCCTAAAATTGTATAGTAGTAGATTCTGTAGATAATCCATTAAAAAGAATCCAACTTTTCTTGACAACTTTTGGGTAGTCATCCTCTTTTACCCCTTCTAGGTTTATTTTGAATGGGATACCAGGTTTCTGTACTTCACAAAATACTTCCAACAAAACCAAAGAGAAACCCATTGGTGAAACCTGACCTTTTCTTCCATAAAATATTCTAAGACCAAAAACTTGTCAAATCTCTTAGCAATCCTTTCCTCTCCAACCTTATTGTTCCACCAAGTTGGATTGATGTGTGTTAACACAGTATCTACTAGGCCTACCTCTTACCATTTTTTCAAGAAATACCTCGCAAGTAGTTCAAATGAGCAGTTAGTTCCCAAAATTCACAAGCTCCATATTAAGCGCACCCCCCATTATAAGTAAACCTTGAAATATCCATTGCCAACTAAACACTTTAACCTAGATTTCAATTCTATTGACATATGGCCCATACATGCTAAGGAAGAGGATGTATTTCCCCAACCTCATAGAAAATAGGACTAAGTCTAATCTTGAAGAAATAGACCAGGAATTAGTAATATTAAAATAGTGATCCTCCTACCCTATTACAAGGCCTCTCAACCTACCTCTCAAATATACAAAGGAAAAGTTACAATCTCCAAACATTTTCTCCAACTCACCTAATAGTATACCCCCTTAATCATTATTTCTTGTAAATAATATATTGAGTCCATGCCCTTATTAATTTTTTAATTTTTTAAAGCCAATTTTTTGGATGGATTGACTAACCCTTGGTAATTATGATTTTAACAATCATCATAGAACCTCATACAAGGAATTTTGACCTCTAAACACCCCTTTTAAATATAGTTGTTTCCCATAATAAATTTCATTACTAGACTTTTCTTAAGAAAATAATAAAAATATTCCCTCCTTCTCATACCTCCTTTTGTTCCCCTCTTACCCATAAAACCCAAACCCCCTTCTACTTCATTAACTAACCCAAACAAGTAAGGTTTCTAGGTGGAAAGGATGGGTGTGCCTCTTTTACTCTTGAAAAACTATTTAAAAAACTCCCAAACATCGCAATTTTATTAGTCTCCAACAATCCCTTTAATGAACCAAATTTTATAGAATTTCCAAAATAAAAAAAAAAATGAGGTAGGATGTAGAATTGAAATCTCCATATCTTTCTACAATTTGGGAATGGTATTTTGATGAATAGGAGATGAACTTTGTGGTTCAATAGTTCATGCCCCTTTTCATTTTCCTTCATCGTGTCTTGAAGCTTCGTGGGGATATGAATTTCGGATTGATATTGAATCGTAGCCTCTAATGGCATGGATCCCATCTCATGTACTTTTAAATCACCACTCACTCATCTCCCCTTATCAATCATTTCCCTTTCTTTCTTTCCGTTCTTTTGTCTCACCTTCCACATTATATTTTTTTACCCATTTATGTCCTTTGTGTGAAAGGGAACAATCATATTCCAAATATTCATAAGAGTGACATATTTTACAATAAAAGGGTTTCCTTCATAATCCATAAGTTGGCAATGCTCTATATGGTCGTATTTAGAATGATGGTCTAAATCAAAACTCCTTCAAATATATGTTGACTAGCATATAGGTTATCAAATATCGTCCATAAATTTTGAAAGATAAACGAGTATAGATCCATCTTAAATTTGTATCTATCAAGCACCAAGAGGGATCCAATTTTTTGAGGTGTATTTCTTTTTTTAAATTTAAACTCAAGAAATTTGATCTCTCTTGATTTATAGATCCGGGTTTAAGTTTTAAGTTTTTATTTTATAAACGAACATCTATTTTTTAATTACTTTTCATAATATTTTATTTTATGAACCAATATGGATTTTTTTTAAATACTTTCCATAATTTTTTATTTTATGAGCTGACATGAATTTTTTTAATTATTTTTTAATTAAAAAATTTATTTTTTTACGTTTTATTACATGTAACGCTACATACATATTAGAACATCTCCCCATACTGAGTTGTAAAGCACCTCGTTTCACTCGATGCAATTAGCCTCCAAAAAAAAAATCCTAAAAAATTCCTAATATTAATCAAATCTTATTCTAACTAAAAAATGAGTAGTAAACCTAGTAACCGAACCCAAACAGATATCATGTGCATCCTCTTAGAGTTGGCACAAAACAATGGTGACCATTTTTTAGAAACAAACATGTTTCAATCTTCCAACATTTATTACTTATTATCTTTAAATCCTTTTCTAAATCAGACACCAATGTTATCCAACCATGGGATAATACCATATATTGTGGAAGATAACCAATAAAAAGTACCATATTTCACTAAGCCCATTCCTTTGATATCTAGACACCAATTCTACACCCTCAAAGTCTTCATACCAATGCCTTATTCGTCATTTGAATTGCTTCATTAAGTTTAACCTCTTCTCCCTAGAATCAAGTTTACAAAAGTTGATCTCTTCTTAACACACTATTTTAGAAGCCCCTGTAAACCCTAAAATTACAACCTAATGTGAGGTTCCTCAATTGTTGTATGTACACATGACATCATAGTTTCAAGGATTTCCTGACTTTATTAGTTTGAAAAAATATAAAGTATCATTAAATTTTCATAAAATTAATGTGGCAAAATAAAATTAGTGTGGCATATGTACATACCTTCTTTACAACCCTATAAGATTTTATAAATAAAAACCATCATTAATCTATATAGTACACAAATTTATAAATAAAGACAATTTTTAATCCCTATAGTGGCATGTATATACACATATATATTATTTTATTTTATTTTAATTTCTAAAAATCGCTATTAGAGAATGTTTAATTTACATACTTCACATATTTTACATAGATAAAATTTGTATATTCTGAATTCTGATTTCATTTCCTGCATGCATTTTATTGTTTTACATCACCTTAAAATTTGTTGTACAAATACCTCTCATCATTGTTTTTTTTTTCTTTTTTTTAATGTGGCAACTATTGTGTCATGAAATAGTAAGGTGGACCACAAGTACCTATTTTGTATCTTTGATCTAAAACCAAAGGTGGAGCTTGGTGAATACTTCAATAAACTAATGTACATATTTCCCTAAGGCTTGATACAATTGCAACTATTTTCACAAGAGGTTATATGAATAACTTGGGAGATAAAATCACCTTCTCAAGTCCTAGCTTAAGGCATTCCATGTAGTGATGATGCTAAGAGTGTTGTTGGTAACTTGTTCTTCATTTAGTTTCACATTTACATCAACGGAATCTTGGTGAGACTACCACCAAGCTTGAGCAAGTCACTATAAATGATTTCCTACAAGAAGGAGACATTCTACTTCACTCATAGTTGGGAAAGTTTGGAAATATGTTGTAATACTACATATCTAGGAATCCAAAACATCTCCTTGCATCTGGCCACCATACTTAGGTAAGGAATTCTAGTGTCTAGATGAAATGTGGAGGTGTATGCCCTATATTAGAGTTTGAGGGCATTAATAAGAGCATTAGATAGTTCTTGTACTACACTTTGCACATTGGGATCTACACCTTTAGAAGACTAAGTGTTATGAGGGTCCCTAGAGAGAGACATTGTGGAAAACTTGTAATAGAAAACCCTAATTGATGGATATGTTTCTAGGGTTTTGCAAAGTTGTAGAGAATCATTTAGGGCTAGAGTGTGATGCATCCCTAGGAAAGTTGACACAACCTTATAGAGAATATATGTGATGGAGGGTGGATTCCATAGATCCCAATAAAGGGTGACACAACCCCAAGGAGAAGATATGGGCTAGAGGTGGCCTCCATAAATCCAAACCAAGGGTGACAAAATCAAAATAAAGAGTTAAGGCTAAGGGGGTGAAATGTAGAAGATCAATTAAGGGTTATGTAATGCAATAGAATCCCTAGTGTAGGACGATGACCTCTTACCTAAAGGAGAGATGGATTTAGGTAGACGATGATCCAAAATACGAGTTGTGTTGCACAATCATTTCCTAGGTGAAGGTAATGGATAAGAAAAATCAGTAAAGAAGGTAGTTGGAGTGGAGTACATAATTAATAAAATTAAGTAACTAAGATTTATATGCTCAAGAGAATATTAGGGTGGGAGGATGGCCTCCAAATAACCTTAGTGTCTAAAATGTTAAGATATTTAAACCCTTAGGATTCAATTAACATCAACTTGGTCTAATGTATCTTTAGGTAAAGTGTGTTTCTTTAGTATGCATTAGTGTGCATTTGTACTTATTTAATTCAACAATCACGATATATTCTAGACATAGAGTGTTCTGATGATTCATCTTAACCTCGATCTTAACAACTATTGATTCATGGCTTAACTCCTTATTGGTCCATGATCTTTATTTAAAGAGAATGGAGGGTCATTTGCTTGATGATTGATTGTGAGAAACTTATATGTAAAATATTTTTCCTTTTGCATTAATATATTTCCTCAAGTAGCTATTTGGATGAGGTTGTGGACTATTTCCCTCTCTAAGGGTTTTAACCACATAAAACATCAGTTTGTTGATTTGTGATCTGTTTGTGTGAGAAGTTGCTTAAGGTGTTTAATCTTTTGGAAGTACCATGTTTTAGTCTTAGGCCAATATCTTACTACTTTGATACCAAATGATAAGAAATGTTCTCATGCTACCTCTAAAACAAACCCAATATAGAAAAACAAATACAATATTGTACTTGATTCAAAGAGATGAATAGAACACGAGAAGCCCATAAATTAGAGAAGATCAAAACAAATTGCTTAGTTTTATTAACAATTCCAATGTCATTTTATAGGCTTATATCATCTCTAAATCAAATACCCTAATCTATGGATACACATAACGGAGGGTTAAAAAATATATAATATGTATATACACCAACTCCAAGTTGGAAAGAGATATCCTACTATCTAATTCACACAACAAATGATTAAATAATGCATTTGTTGTTAGAAGGTTGTGCCCTCAATGCAGTAGTGTCCCTCAAACTTTGGGATATATACTTGAGCTAGTTGAGCTAGTTGGTTGGTTGTGCCCTAAAGGAAGGAATGCCCCTAAAATGCTAGGTTGGGTAAGTGGTTAGCTATCTGAGTTGGTTGAGCTCTCCTTGGGAATTGGGCTGGTGGAGGACATCCATGTTCCTTATCAATAGCATGTGGGTAAGTTCATTGTAAGGGTTTAAAAATAGTAAAAAAAGGATTCAATATACTATATGTTATTAAGGAGATAAGGGTGTTTTCTAAATTAAACTAGGGGTACACAGATTGGAGGGTTTCAACCAACCAACCCTTTTAGGGGGGAAAGAGGTTAGAGGAGAGTCAAAAAGTTGAGGAGGTCTGCCTTTGTGATTTTTTATGGAACTAGTGAAGCATATTACGAAGAGGTGGGGTGATGTATCCCTAATTCTTATATCTTATAAAAAATTACAGTAAGCCATGAAATTCTCTAAAAAAATCATGAAATGACCATATATTTCATAATATAGGGATCTAAAGACAAAATGGTCTTCTAAGTCCCAAGTAACATGTTTGATGTTTTTTACTTAAAGCTTGAATAACATATGCTAACAATATTTTTTAAAGGAGATATCAAATAAACAACATTTTATAAAGTAGTCAAGTCACTATGTAGAAGGGCTCCCTTATCCCATAGACAAGGGGGTCTTATACATCAATTTGGTATCTAGTTGGGTTGTGAACTTCAAATTAGATGATGATGATGGTGTTCAATATTGGGACCAACATATTAGGGTAAAAATATCAGAGGTATAAAAAATATAGTGAAAAAATGGTATTTTCAATATTTAATCAAAATAAGAAATTATTTTTTTTGAAAAGGGTGGGCTCTCCACAAAGTTGAGGAACCCTTTTGGTGCAATTGAATTTTTAAAAAACATGCTTCCACTTTGTAAAAACAAAACACGTATGCTTTCCTTGGCACTAGCACTGGAGGAACCTGAGCCTAACAAGTTAGTTGGCATGCAAGCTGGGAAAAGGAAACGTGCACACAATTTGTAAACAAAAATGCTTGCGCATTATGTAGGCAAAAAATGTGAGTGTTTTATAAGACATGGTATAAACACCAAAACCAACCTATGAGTGTCCATTTCTCCCACAACATGATTTGGATAGCATCGACATGAAAAAGAGGCAGAACACGATCACAATCACACTCCTAGAGAAGATTCAACCACCAACTTCGAATCCAAGAGGTAATTCTTCAACCAATTTAGCAATTCTTGAACCACTTTGTAATTCTTCAACTAATTTATGAATTCTTTAACCTATTTCTATTTCTTTAATCATCAATTATAACCAAATGAATGTTGAATATAGTGCGTGGTGCTCTTCAATTAGATATTATTTAAGCTTGTTGATCTTCTTCCTCATTTGTGAATATACCCCATCACCACAATGATCAAGGAGGAAATTTTTTTTTTTTGCTCCTATATTATAAGCAAATGAATGTTGAAGATTGTCCTTGGTGCTATTCAATTAGAAATTCTTCAAGATTTTTTATCTTCTTCCTCATTTGTGAATATACCCCATCCCTGCAATGATCAAGGAGGAAAATGTGTCTTTTGTGCTCCTCAATTATAAGCAAATGAAATGAGGATCTAGGGTTATCTATGGATAGGGTTCCATTTGATTACGACTAGGGTTTGTTATGCTTGCGTCCAGGGCTTTCAGCTTGGGTAGACGTGAACTTAGGAAATCATGGCATCAAGTGGGGGATTCCCTCCCCCAAGAAGTGGAATCTTTCAAAGCACTCGTGGAAAATCTTGGGAAAAAGCCACCTTACAAATCAATTTCACATTTTGTCAAGCATATGGACAAAATTTTGGAAGTATATCTCCCCCTGACAGCTCCCAGAAGAGTTTCCCTTGATATGGAGGAACAAGATTTGGTGGGTCAATTCATAGGGATTTCTCCCTCCCTGAAATCCATGAACATATGGATCCAAAATAACTATGCGCCCCTCCTCTTAGCAAGAATCTCATGTTACTCTATAGGTAAGGAGTTTTTAGATAGAGATATTATTTTCATAAATGGTCCATACTTCATGGGGCCAAGAGGACTATATCTGAAAAATGGTCTCCTTATTTCAATCCTTCCCTTGACATCCCCTCGGTTGTCCTAGTCTGGTTAAAACTGCCCCATCTCCCTACTCATTGTTGGAATGATAAATCCATGAAGGTTGTTGGTAACTCACTAGGAAAATACATAGATTGTGTTGAACCAAAAGACCAATTCTCGTGTAGTCAAATTTGTGTGGAGGTTGATCTAGAAGATGGTTTACTAGAATCAATCAAGAAAATAGTTTACAATTGTTCCCACATACAACAACTATACTACGAGCAATTTCTCTTTAAATGTCGTTTATATCATGAATATGGTCATTTCACCAAATATTGTAAACAAGCTTAGCCCGGAATATACTAAAATAGGCCTAGAGGAGGGATGGATTTAGGTTAAACAAGGAGGAAAACCATAGACGAAAGGTAGGAACTTGTCCTCCAAAAAATCCCCTCTTGAAGTCCCTCCCCCCCCCCCAAACCCCTTCAGCCTCTCTAGTCCACAAACCCCTTTTTATCCCTAGATGGGGAGAATCTGGATCCTTCCACATCAAAAGAAAAGATGGATGCATAGGGAGAATCATGAGACATGGAAGAAGAGGTTGAGAATCAAGAAATAACTCAAGCGATGTTAGAGGAAGGGGAGCTACAAGATTCCCAAGAAGTAGTACTTGATGAAGAAAATTTGTCTTAAGGATCTCAGGAAGAAGATAATCCTTCCCTAGAAAGAAGAACAAGAAAAGAAATACATATGAACAGGGAGGCAAGGGAAAAACACACAGAGAAAGAAAAAGTACTTGGGAAATAGCTCAACATAGAAAAAGAAATGGGTATAACTGGAAAAGGAAGAGGAGGAGGGAAATCAAGAATAATGGATGGGCCTACAAGGGGCCATTCTACACATACCAAAGTTAAATAATGAAGATAGTCTCTTGGAACTATAAAGGGATGGGAAGTTAGAGTAAGCTGGAAGCAATGTGAAATATTCTTAAAATAGATAAGCTAGACATATTCCTAATCTAGGATACCAATCTCAAGGAAAGGACTTGTCTAGAAGTAGGGAAAAAAATATGAAAAGCAAGCTTTGGATTTGTGGTCAATTGAAGAGGTGCCTCCGAGGGAATCTTATCTGTATGGGATGACTCAAAATTCTCTATGGTATCTTCAGAGGCCAATCAATCTTGGCTTCTTTCCAATATCATTCATTCCAAATCAAGAATTCATGTAATTATTCTAAATGTTTATACCCCAATTACTTACTAAAAAAAAACATGTTGGAAATCCATTAGGTCTCTCCTCGAAAGGACGTAGAGACAAAATATTATTTTAGCCAACGATATAAATCTAACACTCTCAAGGGATGAGAAGAGATGCAAAGAGATGAAATTCCATATTCCACGATCCCTTTCGAGAACATGTAGAAGACATTATGCAGGATTGGCAATTAATAGATCCAAAACCTAAACAATGAAAATATACGTGGTCAAATAAAAAAGTTGGCCCTGGCCACATTGTGGCTCGGTTGGAAATATTTCTTTGTCCACTCTTCCATTCTCCTCTTGGGGTTGTCTTTCTCCTCACATATTTTTTTGGGGGGGCATCAGATCACAAGCCTATTTCTCTCTTGATTTATAAGGATCATAACATGGACCCTATTCCGTTCAAATTCAATCATCTCTAGATCTCTAGGCCTGCATTCCAAAAGACAGTGCAAGCAACATGGGATCTACCGGTATATGGCTCTCTGTTTTATGTCTAGGAATAAAATCTAAGCTGGATTAAACATGATCTAAAATAATGGTACAAAATCAATTATCCTTTCCCCACCCAGGATCAAATTCAAAAGAAACATTTGTTCTCTAAACAACAAGGGAATATGGAGGATATCCCTATCTCCAAGGAAGAATCAACTAAATAAAAAAATCTCCAGGAATATCTCAACAAATCCTTCAAAGAGGAAGAAGAATATTGGATGCTCAAACCCAAGAGTCTATGGCTAAAGAGAGGAGATAGAAACACAAATTTCTTCCACAAACAAAATCCAGCTATAAAACAAAAAAACAATGTGGAAACTATCTCAAAAGGTGAAGGAAGAATAAATGACTTCAAAAATATTAAAGAAGAAGAACATAATCACTTGAATATATATATATATATATATGAAGTTAGATCAAGCTCCTCCCATATAAGGTGAATAAGTTCTCTCTCATATTCCAAAGCAAGTCACCTCAAAAGATAATGCAGATCTATTAAGAAAAATATTTTTAAAAAAATTGAGCAACTGATTCGGGATTCTGAGTTGGATTATAAATCCCCAGGCCTGAATGGTTTCTCCATACACTTGTATAAGACTTGTTGGATAATCATCAAATATGATCTTTTCATAATGGTTAGGAGTTCCCAACTCATGCCTAAGTTGGGAGGCAGGACAAATTCTTCCTTTTTATCCCTCATTCCAAAGGAATCCTCCCCCTCCTCTTTCTCTTAGTTCAAACCAATATCTCTCTGCAATGTCTCTTAAAAAATTATCACTAAGATCCTGGCTAACAGATTGAAGAAAATCATGCCTCACCTCATCTCTGAAAATCATGCCTCACCCCATCTCTGAAAATCAAAGGGGATTCATAGAGAAGAGGAAACTAATAGACAATGTCATCCCAGTCCAAGAAGCAATTCACTTGAGTAGAATGAGATAAGCGAAAATGCATGATCATTAAGTTAGACATGGTAAATGCATTTGGAAAAGTTGATCATGATTTCCTATTCAAGGTAATGGAAAATTTTGCATTTGATTAGAAATTCATTTCATGGGTTAAAGCTTGTATATCCCACCTTTGGATAGCCCCTTTAGTCAATGATCGGCCAACAAAGTTATTCTAGCTTAGCGAGGGGATAAGAAAAGGTTGTCCTCTTTCCCCCTTCCTTTTTATCGTAGATGCTGATGTTTTAAGCAGGAAATTGGAATCAGAAAGAAGATTGGGAAACATCCTAGGAATCAAGATTTCCCCAAGGGTAAAGGATATAAATCATTCTCAATTTGTAAATGATATGTTGTTGATGGGAGGAGCCTCCCTGACTATGGGCCAAAGGTTTGAATCCATGATGTATTCTTTCTGCAAAATATCAGGAGAGATAAATAAGCTAAAAAGTAGGATCTACACCTGGAATGTTTCTAATCAGGTTTCTCTCACTATCTACAGAAAATTGGGTATCCAAGTCTCCTCTTCCTAGCAAGAATTCAGATATTTGGGTCTCCCTATTGTTTTTTCCTCCCCTTCTAACAATGCTTGGAAAGCAATCATTGATAAAATCAAGAACAAGATAATCAATTTGGGTATGATTTGTCTAAATGCTACGGGGAAAACCATTTTAATCAAATCAATTATGTCTTCCTATCCACTCTTTCAATCTGCAAGCTCTTTTTCTCTAAAATGGGTCATGCAATAGATCTCCAAGATAATGAGTAAATGTCTCTGGAGGGGAGGAAAAAAATGAAAATAAATACCATTTGATCAGTTGGAAAATAATAATAAAATCCCATCAACACTAGAGACTTGAATATAAGAGAATTTTCTCTGACTAATCTTGTAATGGGAGAAAATAATTCTTTGGAGTCCGGTAAACAACAATTCAGTATGGGTATAGAAAGCATTAAGAAAAAAGTACTTGAGGCATAGAGACATTCGATGTTTGAACAAAACTCCTTTAGAGTTTAAATGCCTGCACATATGGAAGCTATGTAATAAATCCTAGTACTTCTTCTCCAACGAATTGTACTAGATCCCAAGAAATGGGAGGAACGTTAAGATCTGGGAAGATAGAATCCTAAACCATCCCCCCCTCGTATCCTATCAGAACCTGACAAAGCTTAAAGAATGGTTAGATTCCAAAGAAATTAAAAAGTTAAGCTGCCTGTGCATATGGGAAAGGGGAACGGGAAACTATTCAGGTTGGAAAGATCCAAATATTCCTACGCCTATGCAAGATAACTTCAAGTGCCTCAAATCCCTATTGGTAGGGGTAGATCCTATCAATAAGCACCATGAGGATAAAAAAGGATGGGGCACTCAAGGGAAATATATAGTCTCCCAAGGATATAGTGTTCTTGCAGTAGTGGTGAAGTAGCCAAGCACATCCAAAATGTGGAGAAAAATATGGCACACCATGGGTTCCCCCAAGGTAAATTTTTTGTGTTGGATAGTGGCACACGGGAAAATTATCATAGGGGGGATTTTGAAAAAGAGAGGCTTTCAAGGGCCATCCAGATGCATGTTGTGTAATGAAGCAGAGGAAACCATGGAGCATCTATCTCTTCATTGCCACTATACAAAAGAATTCTGGAGCTTGGTTATGGGATCACTTGGCAAGGTGAGTAACATCCCCCTTTCTATTAAAGGTTTTTTTTTAAATGATCATCGGCAACAAACAAGTCGTTCAGGGGAAATCCTTTCCTTTGCCAAGCCTAGTTGTTTTACTGTGGGAGTTGGGATTTATTGTGTTGGAATTAAAGTCTAGTGTCTTTGGATATTTTTACTGTGTTGGAAAAGAAGTTCATTGTGGAATTAATGTTAAGTGCGTTTGGGATATTTTACCATGTTGGAATTAAATTTGAGTGAGTTTGGGTACAATTATGGTGACTCGAAGGAACATATTGAAAATATCAAGAAAGACAAGTTTTGTGTTTGGAAAAAGAAAATCCACTTGCAACAAATTTACATCAAGCAGTAAAACAATTATCTGTTGAATTATACACCAATGACGTGCATTTTCTCATGGAGATGATGCAGGTTATTAATGAGTTACAACTTTTTAGTAATTATTAATCTTATATTTTTTCTTTGTTTTGATGATAATATTAGTGTTCTGTTTTGCATGCAGAATGTAGAGGACAATGACTATGTACCATATGTGGAACCTTCATTGGAGTTCGTCATTACAGCTAAAGATGCCATTGGCATAGGCACTCCTGTGACCTGGCTAGTTTTTAACAATGAGAAGGGATTTCACATATTGATTATATTTGCATCATGGGATGATCCACCAAAAAGAATAGCATGGAAGGTGGTTATATTGGATAAAAATTTATAAAATGTGAGTGTGTTTCTCTCCCCTCCTCCCCCTAAACCTTACTATCCCCCCCCCCTCTCTCTCTCTCTCGTACTCCTCCACCTACCCCTAACTCCTATCCATCTCTCTCTCCCCCAACGCCCTAACACCCTCCCATGCTATCTCTCTCTCTCTCACCTCCCTACCCCTCCCCCTACCTCTAACCCCCCTCTTCTCTCTCTCTCTCCCCCCTAACCCTTAATAACCCCCTGTGTCACTCTCTCTCTCTCTCTCTCCCCTACTCCTCCACCTACACATAACCCTCACCCCCTCTCTCTCCCCCCACCCCCCTAAAAACCCCCTCTCTCTATCACACTCTCACTACCCCTACCCCCACTCTCTCTCCCTAAATCCCCTCCGTCTCTCCCTACCCATAAATACCCCTGTTGCCCCTCTCTCTCTACTACTCCCCCTACCCCTAACCCCCATCTCTCTGTCTCTCCTAATACCCCTCCCCATACCACTTACCACCCCTCCTCCATATCTCTCTCTCTCTCTACCCCCACCCTGCACCCCACCTTCTGTCTAACTACTCTAATCCTCCCTAAACCCCCATCCCCTTCCACCCTGATCTATATCTCTTTCCTCCCCCAACCCCTACCCCTAATCACCTACAACCCCCCATCTCTCTCTCACCCCTTTACTCTCCCACTTACCCCTAAGCCCCACCCCTCTCTCTCTCCCACAACTCTTAATTCTCCCAACCCTCTCTCAACTCTTTTGCCTAAGGTAAATTCAAAATTATTATTATCGTACTATCGTTTTAACTCTAAATATCGCATGCTCATATTTTAACCCGAAAACACACAACATTTTGTATGATAAAATCACGCATGTGTTTTTTATAACAACAAATATTTTAAGCAAGAAAATGAAATTTGAATTAAAACGAAATGCGCTCACGTTCCTTAACACCTAAACCAAGCCTCATCATGTGTTCAAGTGTCATCCCTCTTCCTATGTGTCTGCTTCGGAGTTAGCTTCAAGTTAACCAAACCTGTACTATGGAATATGGTAAACATAGCTAATTGAGAATTTCATCCATTTTCTCAATATGCATGTGTTTTACCACTCGTTACGGTATACTACTCCCAATATTTTTTATGAAATTTTACACCCAAATAGTATTTTTTCTGGAGATTCCAAATATGTAATTATATATATATATATATATTTCTTTTTTTCTTCTGTCATTACTACTTAACTCAAAAAGCACATTATTAGTACATTGTCAATGTTTCTTCCATAACTTTAAAACCATAGCAAGTATAGAAATAATATTTTAAAGAAAACCAATTAATCTCTATCTTCAATGGACATTGACTAGACATTAAAGAAAGAAAGATCCACTCCATTCATTAAATTACTCCTTTAAAATTCTTTATAAACGTTTACAGGGAAGATGATCTTCAAACTAATATTTACAATCTCCATCAAAATTATCTGACTCTTGTTCGATCAAGAATCTGCTGCCACAGAAACTCTGCTCAGCCTGCTCGGCTTTCTCAAGAAATTCATTCTGTGGATTCTCTGAGAGCCCGAGCGACGGTTTGATAAGAGCAGAGCCCTCCGTGCAACTTCTCCAGATTGGACGAAAAACAGTCCCGTTCTTCCTGTTGGCGACACCTCCGAACCCTGGATCACAGTCATTCTCCGTGACCTGCTAAAGCTCGGCTGAGGGCGTCTCACCCCCTGTTCGCATCCCGTCTCCGGCCTCGGAATTCTGAGCCTGTGGAGGCCACATCTCACCGAAGGAGAGCACATGCATGCCGTTTCTGCCATGGATTAATTACTCTCTGGAGTTGCCTCAAAACACGATAATCTGATCAAATATATTCTGTGCGGTTCGATCCCTAGACCCCTTTAAGCTTTCTGTTAAAGCATCAATGGAGACTGTGCGCGCAGAAATTGCTGGAGGCATCCGGCTTTATGGAAAGCGGGAACTTGGGAAGGCGTAAACGGACCATGAGATACATTGTATTCGTCGGAAAACTTTTATGGAAGTTCCAACACGCTAACGTAATGTCTTTGGTTTTTCATTTTTATATGAATATTTTCTTTGGATTATTTAAGAAAATGGAATAATATCGAGCTAGTTGGTGAAGTAGTTAACAGTAATAGTCATCTTCCCCCTTTCCCCAACTTAATATTAATTTTCAATTAGGAATTTGTTGACCCAACTAGACATATTAACTAAACAAGATCTTATATTATAGATTGCAAGGTACAAGACATATTAACTAAACATAAACAAGATCTTATAATATAGATTGTAAGGTACAAGACATATTAACTAAACAAGATCTTATAGATGGGAAGGTATAGATTACCGAAAAATGTTGTCCATCATGTTTATACCAAGATGAGGACCATTCCTTTTGGTCACTTTTATTTTCTTCGGGGTAGTTTTCATCCACAATCCTAACTTATAGGAAAGTGATTTGTGATTAAAAATTAAATTTAATATATATAGAGAGATATTATATTTTAATTTTAATTGTTTATGTATTATTTTATTAAACAAGAGTCATGAGGAATCTAACTTATATCCACAATCTGAACCTAACTTATAGGAAATTTTTCATCCACAATCCTAACTTATAGGAAAGTGATTTGTGATGCTTTAATATTTACAATGTTTATAAGTAAAAATTAAATTTAATATATAGAGATATTATATTTTTATTTTAATTGTTTATGTATTATTTTATTAAACAAGAGTCATGAGGTGGTAATATCTCCGACATTGCACTTGAGTTGACAATTGCTATAAGTTTTATTAGCTAAATCAATGTTAATTAGTTTTTTATTATTTTGCATGTGGTCCATACAAGATTAGAGTTAAATCAACTTGTTGAAATAAAGTACATTTATTTATGTGTCACTTTTCAAATAATAATACATATTCTTTTGCATGGATTACAATATTTAGCATTATGTTTTTTCTAAATTTAGAATAAAAATTTATCTATAACAGTTAAAGACGGTATCAATTGAATAATATAACCTATCCTCCAAAAAATAAAAAGAGTGTTGAACAAAAAGGCTATTAAATTGCAATAGAAAAAAATACAAGGCTAAAACCAACAGTGGAAACCATCAAACATTGTACATTACAAAAAAATTGCCCGAGAGCATAAAAACCATAGCCCAATAACATTCATAAATTGCACACAGAAAATCATGGTTGCCATAAAATAGTTTAATACTAGTTAAAAATGGGGTAAGCTTATGGAATAAGAATATGTATCTTTTCAGTAAAATAAAATCATATAAATTTATAAAATAAAACATATACACCCTTTTTCCTAACACTTAGGAGTTAAACATAATATATAAATAAAATTTTTATTTCCATATTAATATAATAACCATAAAGAAAAACTTTTAAAAGAATAATTAATATGCAAAACCTATATTTGTTTTTCTTATAGGTTCGTGGAATGTTATATATATATATATATATATATATATATATATATATGCATTTATAGATCCCAAACCACTTGTGTTTATACTCTGCAGTCATCCACCTCCTTTGATCAATCTATATAAGATCCAATTTTGGTACAGATACATACAAAAATATGGATATAACAATGAAAATATGCACAGATTTATTTTGTACCTATAAGAGATTAACGCTGAATATAGCTCTACGATACGTAGTTTAGTTTGCATTTAACTTTTCCATAACAATCTAATCTTCATGCTCACACCCTTCTTTTCTCCAACAAACACAAGATCATTCAACCTGAACTGAATTGCAAAACTAAAAAGAGGGAGATAAGTTTTTACCTAAAATCAGTAGCGCGTCTGGGATATCTCCAAGAATAGGAAAAAACAGGCCTCCAATTATACTAGGTCCCATCACAACCAACAAAAGTTTGCTTCCATTCGACATAAAGGTAGCTTCCTGGAACATCAGGTATCCATAAATGACTAAAAAAACAAGTTTCCCACAATAGATGTAGTGCAGGCATGAAACCGTAAGTCTCACTGCAACTACTCAAATACAAAACCCATTGCAGTCCAGTCTACAAAGTGGGCTTCACTTTAAATACCCAAGCAACCATCTCATGAAATCATCGGAAAGCAATTCTGTCCCACAATGGATTCCTGTTGAGTATCTCTGGAGAAGAAGTGGCCTTTGTGTTGCGCTATGGACGCACACACATTGCAAAAGCAACAACAAAATGAGTACAAAGAGCCCCTTCATCATAGGAGCACTTTATGCTTTCTAGTTGGAGTGGATATTAGTCCCTTGGTTACCTAGGAGGATTTTTATTTGAAATCAAATACCCAAGGTAGAACTATGAGCTAAATGAAGGATCTGTACATGAATTTAACACCTTCAAATTGGAAAATCCAAGTTCTTGTTGTAACAACACTAAACTGCATTCATACCGTACTTATTTTACACTACATTCATACTACACTTATTGCAGCTATCCCACTGCGTGAGTATGTACTGCATTCATACCGCATTTATTGCAGCTAGCCCACTGCGTCAGTACGCATTGCATTCATACCGCACTTACTGGAGCTAGCCCACTATGCAAGTACGCACTACAAGTACGCACTTCATTCATACCACATTTACTGCAGCCATCCCACTGCATGAGTACGCACTGCAAGTATACCCTGCATTCATACCACACTTACTGCAACCAGCCCACTGCACCCAAGATGCTTATGTAAGCCAACCGCTAGATATTAGGTTTAAAAAAACTAAGACTACGTCACCCTGTCCGGCTCTAATCAAAGGGCCGATAAATACTATTTGTTTTTAAATCATAAATACAAAAATCACAATATTAATGTTCCAGCAATAAAAAAGTTTCAATGCCACTGCTCAATGAATTGACCTCCCCAATTACTATATGTTGGGGACATAATAATTTTATTTATGAATTGAATTAATAAGTAAATAAATTTAACTCTTTAAGTGTTTTTAATTTTTTTAAGTTTTAAAATAAAAAAATTTAAATAAAATTTTATGTGATTTGATAATTTCAAAACAAACCAAATTTTGATAAAAAATTCTAGTGAATAAATTATTAAATTATTTTTATGCGAGGGATATACTTTTCATTCACAATTCAAATTGCTTTGAATTGTATTAGTTTGCATGAGAGAGATCCAATTTCTTGAGGTGTACAAATTTTTTATTTTAAATTTTTTACACATTAGCAAAAAAATACACCTCAAGAATTTGTATCCCTTTGGATGCTTAATAGATCTACGTTTAAGATAGATCTATGATAGTTTAAAATAATAACCCATTTAAGTGAGATGTGTAACATCCATATTTATTATGTCCTTGACATATAGTTTTTGGTCGAGGACATTAGTTCAACTGTGATTGTCAATTTTTCAAGCCCAACTATAGTATAAACATAGGAATAGGAATTTTATTATTAAAACATTTTTTAAAATAGAAATTATTTGAATTTTGGTGGGTTATTTCAGGTTGACGTCTGCCTCATTATTTGTTTCCCACCACACGGTGGGGGAAGACACCAACCTGTTTTAATTCTTTCTCGGGTGATTCTCTACCCACCCCGTCATTTGACCTCTGATAAGAAGGTAGGTCTAAATATCGTGAATGATAAGGTGTTTCTTTAATTTAAAAAACTACATCCACCCAGGATCTAAATATTTATGAAATTGGGACAAAAATACCATCAATGGATGAACGATAAAAGAGAAACCCATTCTTGTTGTCTGGCGATTTGCATCTATCAATATTTATTCTATGACACCGATACTTTCTTCCTTGAATTACCGAGTGACTCCGTTGTGATGAGTTACAGATGCTTGCTCCGGTACTCACTTCGATGATCGCTTAGTCGTAACTGTATATTTGGTTTTGCAAACCAATTCTTCTATTTCACAAGATCCATTTCATCTACATCAATAGATATTTAATAGATAGATTTGTACAGTGAATCTATAATACATCTTGAATAATGAAAATCTTGCATTGAATTTTGTTTGTCTTGAATATATGACCCTTTAGTTTAAGCAAATTTGATTGGAAGTTACTACTAGTAGGATGGTCAGAGGCTCCATGATTTGATAATCATAATTCACTTCAAAATTCATGGACCTATTCTTTATGTGGCCACCACCATCAATGATTGGGTTGTTTTTACACTTGTGCTCCTTGTAACACGAGTAAATCATCTTTTAACATTTTTATAATAAAAATCATAACCAAATTGCTAGCAAGTGTGAGAAATATTACTAATACATATGTTGTAGACTATCTACCTAAATTAGGGAGGAATGACAATAGCCATTACAATCTTCCTAGCATGTCAACATTAGGGTATTGCAAGATGGCTTAAGATTGGGTCTCTGTCCATTGTTAATGAGGATTCCAACATAGCCAATCTGTCAATGGGGAAACTTTCAATCATTCTATCTCTTTAACAAAAACTTGTATACTATATAGGTACTTGCTAAAGATACCTATAATTTTGAACAATTGCTACAATAGTGTAATTTCTTAAATCCGAGTGAACATTAGAATTTTTACTTGCTCCTCATAAAGAGAGACACTTTATGAAAATGGAGGTTTTGTGCTAAGTGGGTCTCACTATTATCAAATAGATAGAGGCTTTTCTTTATGTTGTATAAATCTACGATTATTTCAAATAAGTAACAAGGAAGCTATTCAAATAAGTCACAATGAAGGTATTGTCTATTCCTCATATTTATGTTTTCAATAAACAAGATCTCCTATTGAAAAGCAAATTCATTTTTATATTAAATATTAATAAAAATATACTACTCTCAACTCTTAATTAATATGTTAATAATTAATGGTTTGGTTTGGACGTGGAATTCATAGGCAGATATTGGTACCTCGATGGGGAATTGTGAGGCCACTCTTTCAACTGTTAGATACCACTTACACCCTATGAGAGGTAGAGTCGATGCATGGTTGGAATGGGTTCTACTTGTCTCGATTCCAAGGTGTGTGGTTCGAAGAGCTTCCTAGTATGGAAACATTGGTATCTTTTTATTATATTGATTGGATATATATTTTTTTTAATCACCAATTGAATAATCAAAATAATAATAACATTGTTCCCCAACGACCATACACTTTAGCTTCCAACAATGATACCTACAACCATGCATAAAGGCTTTGCAACCTTCTAGGAGGTTGTGAGTGAAAATGATATGACCCAGACATATTATCGATTGAGTGACCAACTTAAAAAGGGTGGAAAAAATAATGGTGTGCTACAGAAACCAAAACGCAAAGGCGTGCCTATAGACATGTAGGAATCCACCACATCATGAAAATAGGTGGCCTTGTCTTTGTTGCAAGTAATATGATCTCAATGTTTTTCAAAAATCCTAATGCACAACAATCAAACCTGGTGTGACAAAACATGGAGCGACTGGAAAGTCGACCAGATACACGACTTCATCCAATGCATTGCACAGTAAGGATTATCATGAGGAAGTGTTCGCAACTAATGGGAAACCACAATTCCAAAAACAATCTCGCTATTCTTAAATACCATATCCGATAGCCCAATTCCAAGAATATCTCTCTATCCTTAAATACTAGATCCATGTGGAAGTAAATAGTAACTTATACAAGTTTTATGTATTTAAAGATAGATATTTCACTGTTAAATCACCGCCTTACACACTTAATTCAATCCCTGCATACCTGTACAGACCTCCTCACACAACATGCACCACTTGCATGCCCTTATTGCACCATAAGATATTACCACCCCAAAATGTATCCTAAATAAGAAATGGATTAGAAATTAATTAAAAGTTAATTAACATCGCTAATCAAGTATTTAGTCAAACCCCTATTTCCCCTAAAAAAATTTCTGGTTGCATAAGAAGCAATGTGGATATTTGCACATGATTCGATGTTGGGTTAATTCAAAATTTTCGAAAGCGGGTATCAATGGAAAAATCTCTCCAATTTCATATTTTTTGATTTGCCCCAAAATATTCGTGATTTAACCAGACCCAAAATATGTTTCCAAACCAAATCTATGTCTATATTGAATCTATCCTGCTTGAAAGAAATCTATAAGTCTGCCAACACACTAGGTCTATGATCAAAACAAATCGGATTGTGTTGAAATCCTCTAAAGAAAATTGATGCTATCATGATCAGGGTAATTTTTAAGGGCGAAATTTCGCCAATTGGCTATTTTTTCGGGCTTTTTTTCAAAAAATAAATTCGCTATTTGATCATTTTTAGTCTCTAATATTGCCTATATTCACATAAAGTATGTTTTTAATCATAATATTCGCCAAAATTTACATATTTCAGTAGTAAATTGTATGTTTCTAATTTAATATTCGCCTACCTATCTATATACATGTTTGTTTCAATCCAAAATAATCCCCTAGGATACTATACTTAAGTCTAATATTAGAATCCTTAAAAAATACCCTGATCATGATCGATTGGTAAGAATATGTTTTTTCCAGTTTTTTATGCCCTAGGTTGTATATTTTCAAAGATGTTCTTTTTTTGTTTTAGAGATGATTGTAAGTACAGAGGAACATTATATTGCTTACAAAATATGCATTGCAGAGGAACCCTCTATTGCTTAAAAAAATTACATATTTTGTTTTATATCTTACCTTGAACAAAATATTCGAACTTGTGTCTTGTTTTAGATCTAACCCTGCTTGAATCGTCAATGCATCATCTCTATGATCAAACCAAATCGTATTGCGTTGATATCCTCTGAGCAAAATCGATGATGTAGTGATACGACTGGTAAGTTGTTTTTTTTTTTTTTTTCAAACCAAATCGTATCGCGTTGATATCCTCTGAGCAAAATCGATGGTGTAGTGATACGACTGGTAAAATCTACGAACCCATCAATAGGTTTGTGATCAAACCAAAATTGATTGCATTGAAATATGATTAAAAAAATTGATGGTATAGTGATTGACTGACAATATTTTTTTTTAGTTTTTCTATTAATCGATTGGTGTAGTGATGGACTGCTTATCGGCCAATTGATTCAACACATCAGCTCTCTGATCAAACCAAATCGGTCTGCGTTGAAATCCTCTGAGCAAAATCGATGGTGTAGTGATACAACTAGTAAGAATTTGTTTTCTTCAATTTTTTGTGCTTTTTTTTACATTCTTACCCTACAATTTTTGTATTTAAGCAATCTATAAAATGATTTATCAAATACTGTATATGTAGAGTAATTAATTTTACCCTTTATTATTTGATGCACATATCAGTTTGGACCATCTGGATGCGAATCTAAAAGCTTGGTTAGAAGGATAAAAGAAATCGAAAGTTTTTACCAAAGGTTAGAATTTATGTAGTATTTATCGTATGTGTTTATTAATACTCTATTTTTTCACTCTTGCTTTCCAATTAAGAGATCACGTGTAACCTATGTAGGCCATTTTGGCTTCCTGTCGTGATTGCATAATTTTACTTCTTATAAATTTGATCATGTTCAATACAGACCCTGATTCGTTGCCACATAAAGAATGGAAGTCATTGCCTCCAGAGGTTGTGGAAGAAGCTTTTCAAATACTTGATGAAGAGGATGCTGGACAAGAAAAGAGACGAAAAATGAAGCAACAATTGTCTATACAGTGAAAAAATTCACAGAAATTATATAGACTTGCAAAAACTGATTGTTGGAGTGACGATGATGTATCCAACAGTAATGATGTTGAGAACCAACCTAATGATAGGGATATACCTTATCAACTCCAATGTCGTTCAACTCTGCATTATGTTAAGGGAAAATCTCCAAACTTTGATACAGTTACTGCTCTTAAAGGAGAAAACAGTTCGAAAGATCATTATCTGCAAAGTTATAGATGATTCACATACAAGAAATGTACAGTTGACAATGTTGGATCCTTGTGGTGATGACAAATTTTTCAATCATATAAGGTCTCGAAACATTATACAGAGTGAATCTTATGTGGAAATTCCTTGTTCATATGAAAGTTTCATGGTTACTTTTGAACTAATTGCAATACATTTTGTACCTCCTTGGATTGTAAAGAAGAATAATTCACTAGAGTTCAACATAGAAGGCTATGAGAATTTTAAGGAGGCAATTTTCTATACATGGCCAATCTTTCCTGATAGATATTAGCCAACTTCAGGCTTAAGTTATTAGAATCAACCTCTTGGTAAATAGAGAGTGGGACCAAAATTTAGCTTTCTCTATTTGTATAATAGCCTACAACCTCGTGTACAGGTACTCTTTTCATGGGATTCACACCAATGAAATCTTGTCCATCAATGTTATGGATTAGGGATGAGGATTGGTGTACCCCATTTGGATTTGTAAACATTTTTCCTTTCATTAATAAATTTTTATACTGTTTGGTGTAATATATATGGTGAATTATATTATGTAGTATATATGAATTATTTATTTCTTGCATTCAATTGTTTCTGGTATTTTACTATTATGTTATAAATGGTTTTTCTTTTCCATGAAATTTTTCTTTATATATGAAATTGAATGTTTGAAACAATAATGTACATTTTGTAGCATGTGGGCTATTGAGAAGATGGTTCTGTACTGCCTTTTTTTTCTGTCCTAAAATCTACTTATTTCATTCTTCTGTAATCATCAAAACATGCCCTGTGAGGATCTGCACTTACAAAAAACATGGAGTAGAACTTTCCAAAAACAAAAACCTTACGAAAGCGGTATTTTCTTCATCTTTGTGGGGCAAACCATCTAAAATTAACTTTGGACTGGTCTAAATAGTTTTTGTCCCTTCTTATTATTTAGTTTTGTAGATAAAATTTATTTATGACAGTCACATGAAGTGCAATTTATATGTATATGCACTATGGTTCTATAGTAATTGCTCCAGGATTAAATGTATTGATCATTTTGGACTTTCAGTCTGCTGAAGAAGATTGGGGTCTTTTGATAGACCAATTTACAGATTGTTGAAGAATGTATTACATTTATGCTTGAAATATAATATGATTTTTTTTAGGAAAAAAATGAGTGGTTTTTTACCTTTTTTATCCCAAGACTAAATTTAGATTATTTAATCTAACATAGAAATAAAAACATTCTTCATGTGCTAGTTAGAACATTACATAGTCAAATTGAATGATCCAAGTTGAACATGATGTGTCTTAACAGTCACCACTACTCCACTATTCAATATTTTCAATTTTATCCTAAAAATTGTTATTGTGTAAAAATACTAAAAATCTTATACCCTAGTTCACTAAAATTCACACACAATGTGATTCAATTTTTGGTCTCTTTGAGTGATTCAAATTGGAAAATGTGAGTTTTACTATTATCTATTTTTTTTACATTTTCATTTCATATTTTCAAATACTAGGAAATTTGGCTGAGTTATTTTCATTCAAAAAAATGGCTAAGTACTGAAAAAATGGCTCAAGTGGCTATGGGAAAATGACTGCCATTTCCTCAATGAGAGAGAGAAAATTATTCTAAGGGCACCATCCTATAGGTGGATGACTAATATTGCACCTGAATATAGTATCAGTTTTGGAAAAGCGTTTATGTTCAAGAATATATTGGTCTGCCAAAACAACCACTCAACCTTTTTTGCACCTATAACTGGCATAAATGGCCTTAGGGAAATGCCCGCCATTTCTCACCTATGAGGAATAAAAAAATTCTGAGAGCATAATCTTTTAGGTGTAGGATTTATGCACTTTACCGTTGACTCATTCCTGATAAAAATTCTATGGCCAAGAAGATAATGGCTTTCCAAAATAGTCAATCAAACTATTTTGTACCATTCTAGAAAATGCTCGCCATTGGAAAAAGTGGCTAAGTACTGAAAAAATTGCTCAAGTGGCTTTGGGAAAATTACTTCCATTTTCTCACACAGAGAGAGGAAATTATTCTCAAGGCACCATCCTGTAGGTGGATGACTAATGCACCTGAATATAGTCTCAGTCTTGGAAAAATGTCTCTAGTCAAGAATATATTGGACTACCAAAACAACCACTCAGCCTGTTTTGCACCTAAACCTGGTCTAAATGGCTTTAGGAAAATGTCCGCTATTTCCCACCAATGAGGGATAAAATTATTCTAAAAACATAAGCTTTCAGGTGGATGATTTTTGCACTTGACCATTGATTCATTATTGATAAAAATTATATGGAAAAGAAGATAATGGCCTGCCAAAACAACCAATCGACCTCTTTGGCACCATGCCAGAAATGATCCCCTTTGGAAAAAATGGCCTAGTACTGAAAAACTGGCTCAAGTGGCTATGGGAAAATGACCTCCATTTCCTCACTGAGAAAGAGAAAATTATTCTGAAGGCACCATCTTGGAGGTGGATGACTAATGCACCTAAATATAGTCTCGATCTCGGAAAAAAGGATCTGGTCAAGAATATATTGGCCTACCAAAACAACCACTCAGCTAGTTTTGCACCTACAACTGGCCTAAATGGCTTTAGGAAAATGCCCACCATTTCTCATGAGTGAGGGATTAAATTATTCTAACAACATAAGCTTTCAGGTGGATGATTTATGCAGTTGACCATTGACTCATTATTGATAAAAAGTATACTACAAAGAAGATAATGTCCTGCCAAAACAACCAATCAACCTGTTTTGCACCGTGCCAAAAAATGTTCGCCATTGGAAAAAATGGCTAAGTACTGAAAACCAGGCCCAAGTGGCTTTGGGAAAATGACCTCCATTTCCTCAATGGAGAGAGAAAATTATTCTGAAGGCACCATCCAATAGGTGGATGACTAATGCAGCTAAATATAGTCTCAGTCTTGGAAAAACATCTCTGGTCAAGAATATATTGGCCTGCCAAAACAACCACTCAACCAATTTTGCACATAAAACTGGCCTAAATGGCTTTAGGAAAATGCCCACCATTTCTCACCAGTGAGGGATTAAATTATTCTGACAACATAAGCTTTCAGGTGGATGATTTATGCACTTGACCATTGAATCATTCTTGATAAAAAAGTATATGGAAAAGAAGATAATGGCCTGCCAAAACAACCAATCAACATGTTTTGTACCCTGCCAGAAAATGCCCGCCATTGGCAAAATGGCTAAGTATCGAAAAACTAGCTCAAGTGGCTTTGGGAAAATGACAACCATTTTCTCAGAGAGAGAGAGAGAGAGAATTATTATGAAGGCACCATCTTGTAGGTGGATCACCAATTCACCTGAATATAGTCTCAATCTTGGAAAAAAAGGCTCTGGTCAAGAATATATTGGCCTTCTAAAACAACCACTCAGCCAGTTTTGCACCTAAAACTGGCCTAAATGGCTTTAAGAAAATGCCCACTATTTCTCACCAGTGAGGGATTAAATTATTCTGATAACATAAGTTTTCAGGTGGATGATTTATGCACTTGACCATTGACTCATTATTGATAAAAAGTCTATGGTAAAGAATATATTGGCCTTCCAAAACAACCAATCAACCTATTTTTCACCTTGCTAGAAAATGCTCACCATTGACAAAAATGGCTAAGTACTGAAAAATTGGCTCAAGTGGTTTTGGGAAAATGACCTCCATTTCTTCAATGAGAGAGAAAGTTATTCTAAAGGCACCATCTGTAGCATCCTGAATTTTCATAAAAATTTAAAACTTTTGAAAATGGTATTAAATACGAAAATTATAGTTGCGGAAAATAATAATTGTTTGATTACAACAGCAATGATTAAAAAGTCGTTAGTACTAAACATAATTTAATTTTTGTATTAGTAGCATTGTGATAATGACAACTTTAACACACAATTGACAAACATGATTATTGTAATAAATGTATTGACGGGTCAAAAATATGATACGATACTTTTAATTTGATATGATACTGACAGTTTCCTTTTTGATGTCCAAGGGTGTCCTACGAGGTACCCTGGAGTTTACTTAGCTACAACGCTAAAGCATTGAAATATTTCTATGTGCAGACGACAGGTAAGAAGTTCCATGACTGCGTAAATTTCAAAGTACGTGTATAGTTAAAATTCAACGTCGTAAATAAATAGAATGTTAGAAATTTGTTGCGACTCGTAAAAACATACATGTATGATTTACATGGTTAAGGTTACTGTTTCCAAAGGCTGTCTACAACTCAACTATGATTTCAATACGTCGCCTATTAACATCATCAAGCTGATAGGTTCGTCGTTGTAGTAGCTGGTTTTGTCGTCGTCTTAAGATAATTAATACTTGTATAATACTAATGTCGTAATTATAATGCTAAGCATCAAATGCATTGCATTAAGAGTTAGGGTATGGAATTCATAGCACTGGCATGCTAATATGTATTTATTGGTTTCGTTGAGATTCCAAAAATGCAAACTCTTATGTTTTTAATAGTTGCAATAATGAAAACTATAATTATCATGTTAACGATATAACTCTTATTGATTACTATCCTTTGCAATAGTTTGACAATTGTAAACTATTCACGATATATATGAAAATTCACAATATTAAACTCATATGAAAATGGAACTTAATACGTGGCTATATGAACTTTAATATCCTAGTTGTGACCTTAGAACTAATAACTACTTATACGATATATCAATAATGTTTTTGAGTTTGTAACAAAATCAATTTGAAAACTATATCGTCGATATAATTGGTACAAACATGTATTAATGTCGACAGGATGGACGAGTTGATGGGTCTTTAAAATGGCATAAGCCTCGAGCTGAGTGGAGATAATGTCTCGATCCTGCATTAAAAACTCAAACCAACTCCAGGTGACAGGGATTGGTAACATTCCACATAGTGTGATATCAATGTAATAGGAACTACGGGAGCCACTGTGTAATGGTTTTTATATTGAACTCCTCCGAGCTGGCTGTTTGATCGATCCACCATGTGCATATGTGGCAATGCCATGTTTGTACTAATGAATGAAATATTAAATGCAGTTGTTGTTTGTCCCTAAGCAACCTTGCTAGCACTCTTATGATCGTTGATTGTGATGAGTCTGTTTCGTTGGATGCAACCCTAGTGTTGCGTCGTTGTGTTGGTTGAAAGAGAGTTAAAGTGTTTTCATTGTGTCAATAGTGTTTCGAGCAGCGAGGCCGACAGGCTGCTGAAAGCTAGGGTTTGGCCAAAAAAAAGTGTGAAGAGGATTCAACCTCATGACCTATAGGATAGATTTAAGTTGCAAGTTCTTTCTCACTGTAATGGCATTGTACTAAAATGTTGGGTCTGTGGTTTGAATTTGCTATCGAGTTGATAGTTTATAGCTTTTCGTTTAGAGTTTGAGTGGAACACACAATGCTGCAAAATGATAGAGGGTATCCTGGTCTCGTCTACAGCAGAGAGCTCGTCATTTTACTGGAGAATGTAAAGAGCTCGGTCGTTTTTTGAGAAGGTAAACATGCTCGAAATTTAGTGGTTCTTTGTTGAACTTCGACTTATGGTTTAAAATATAACAGTTGTCTAACTCTAGGATGTTGTTGTGTCAGTTGCAAGGTCCGAAGAACGACTTGAGAAAGGGTTTGGAAAAAAAGTTGGTGCACTTCCATTCCTGGTAAGCTTCAGGTCTCAAACCCTCGTAGGTGCCTTTCGACTTTGGTTGATGTGGTTTAAAAAAAAAAGATGAGTAAGCAGGTTTTCACCATGCTCAATTCGAATTTGCCTTATGTAGGCTGCCTAGGCCTTTTCAGTTGTTACTGGGTCATTAAATGAGCTTCCTGCCCACTCCCACCACCTGGGGGATAATGCCACATTTTAGGGGTAGTTGTCCCATAACAAACAGCTAGTGGTGAAGTGCAATTGCTGCCATCTGTTCCTTGCCTTCCAACAGCTTCCATTCCTCCTAGTGGGTCGGTGAACACTCATTTAACAACTTCCTTGGGTGTTTGTCTCCTACTTTAATTTATTAAATAATAATTATTCAATAATTACATTCATCCTTGACCAAACTTGGTCATAATTACAAAACTTTGTAATTAAAATTTAACATAAAGTATTTTGCCAAGAAATAATAATTTCAGAAATTTGGGTAGGTGACACCATCCTGTATGTGGATGACCAATGCACCTGAATATAGTCTCAGTCTTAGAAAAAAATCTCTGGTCAAGAATATATTGGCCTGCCAAAACAACCACTCAACCAGTTTTGCACCTAAAACTGGCTTAAATGGCTTTAGGAAAATGCCCACCATTTCTCACCAGTGAGGGATTAAATTATTCTGACAACATAAGATTTCAAGTGGATGATTTATACACTTGAACATTGACTCATTCTTGATAAAAATTCTATGGCAAAGAAGATAATGTCCTTCCAAAACAACCAATCAACCTATTTTACACCCTACCAGAAAATGCTTGCCATTGGCAAAAATGGCTAAGTACTGAAAAAATGGCTCAAGTGGCTTTGGGAAAATGACCGCCATTTCCTCAATGAGAGAGAGAAAATTATTCTAAAGGCACTATCATGTACGTGGATGACCAATGCACCTGAATATAGTCTAAGTATTGGAAAAAAGGCTTTGGTTAAGAATATATTGCCTTACCAAAACAACCACTCAGCCAGTTTTGCACCTAAAACTAACCTAAATGGCCTAAGGCAAATTCTCTCCATTTCTCAACTTTGAGGGATTAAATTATTCCGACAACATAATATTTCAAGTGGACGATTTATGCACTTGAACATTGACTCATTATTGATAAAAATTCTATGGAAAAGAATATAATGGCATTGCAAAACAACCAATCAACCTGTTTCGCACCCTGCCAGAAAATGCTCGCCATTGGCAAAAATGGCTAAGTACTGAAAAACTGGCTCAAGTGGATTTGGGAAAATGACCGCCATTTACTCAATGAGAGAGATAAAATTATTTTGAAGGCACCATACTATAGGTTGATTACTAATGCGCCTGAATATAGTCTCAGCCTTGGAAAAGAAGCTCTGGTCAAGAATATATTGCCCTTCCAAAACAACCACTCAGCCTATTTTGAACCTAAAACTGGCCTAAATGACCTCAGGAAAATGCTTGCCATTTCTCACCTTTGAGAGATAAAAAATTTCTGAGAGCATAAGCTTTTAGGTGGATGATTTATGCACTTGACCATTGACTCATTCTTGATCAAAATTCTATGGCCAAGAAGATAATGGCCTTCCAAAACAACCAATCAACCTCTTTTGCACCATGCCAGAAAATGCTCGCCTTTGGAAAAAATGGCTAAGTACTGAAAAGATGGTTCAAGTGGCTATGGGAAAATGATCGTCATTTCCTCACTAAGAGAGAGAAAATTATTCTGAAGGCACCATCTTGTAGGTGGATGAATAATGCACCTGACTATAGTCTCAATATTGGAAAAAAGGCTCTAGTCATAAAATAACAATGATTAAAATGATTAAAAAGATCAATCTTGTCCAATAAAATAAAAAAATAAAACTTCAGTCTTGGTAGATACGGGTTTAAGATTGATTTATGCATTTTTAAAAAAAGTGATAGCTTATGTCTATGTAATTTTTTATGTCAAAGTACAACCCATTTATAAAAAGTGATAGCTTATGTTTATGCACTTTTTTTTGTCAAAATACAACCCATTTATAAAATTCCCTCTGAGGCCAAGTCTTGAAAAAATATTAAAAGTCGGATGTCAACATAGGGAAACATGCATGCCCAAGTCATGAAATATGACCTGGAAATACACTCAAGTCCTAATTTTTGTTTCTGAAACACTCTATCCGTACATAATTTTTTTGAGTCTAAAATACAGTCTGTGTGTATCACTTCTTCTTTGAACCTAGACAACCATGGCTGAACTTGAAACAGGATCCTCCTCTATGACCGTAGTTGAAACACGGGTGACCATAGATGATAGGTCCATAGGCAAAAAATTCCAGGAGTCTTCTGATGCATGGAGAGATGAAAAGAATTGGCCACAAGGTATGGAAACTATCCTGAAGAAAGCAGAAGTTTTCAACTTTTTGTTTGGAATGTTCAATTTTGTTGATAAGGAGATAGATGAGGCAATTTTAAATTATGATGTTGGGAATATGGAATTGAGAATTTTTGGGAAGCGGGTATATCTCAACCCTGATTTGGTTTCCCAATATACAAATATTCCACGCAGAGGGGGAGCGATTTTAAGCTCTTGGAAAACCCCCAAACATGAGAAGAACCAGATGGCCAATCAAATTTGTGGGAAAACAATATATGTTCCAAGCAATGGTTTAAGAATGCAGGATGTCCCTCCTAGAATATACAAAACATTGACTTAGATTGTCCTTAGGACGATTTTGAATCATCAGAGGAAAGACATATCGGGTGAATGTATGAGGGTAGTGATACATTGGGTTGAAGATAGACCTATAGATATTCCTTATCTATTGGCTAATAAAATCCACTATGCCCTGCAAGATATCCAATTGAAGAAGTTAGTTTCCCATGCTCACTTCAAAAATAATTGATTTATGTCGACCCCATGCTACTGAAACAGAGATTGGTGATATCAAACAACATGAAAATATATCTTTTCTAAAACCACCTGTTCATAAAACATACTTTAGGAAATATAATAGCAGGGAAAATAATGAGGAATTGATAGTACAGTATCCTCAGCAGAATGAGGAATTAGTACAATCTCCTGAGCACCATGAGGAATTACCAATATATCCTCCTAAACAGAATGAGGAATTTCCAGTACAAACTCCTGAGCACCATGATGAATTACGAGTACACTCTCCTGATTTTGTCACCATTGATGTAGTTCATGCTGCCACAACTTTTAAAGAGCTACATGGACATGCAGATGGAGGTCATTGGGAGGAGGTGACAGACAACGAAATGGAACAAACTACTGCTGACTTTTCCATTCCTCAAGAGGTTCTTGATAGAATTCCTCCAAAATAGTTGGAAATTGAGTATGATTGTTTTTTCAAATTTGATTCAAGGGCTTCCACTATGCATTTAGACAATCCATCATATAAGTTTGATAGTATATTTGTGTTCAACATGTATGATAAAATGGAGCATTTAAAGGAATAAGCTTCCTATATATGCAATTAGGCGGAAGAGGGTGTGATATAAGATAATAATATTAGAGAATGCCTGCAAACAGATAACAATGTTGCAAAAGACAATTTTGGAAAATCAATTCAAAGCGAACATAATTATAAAAGGAAAAGAAGAAATGGTTGAAGAATTATCCAAAGAAGTAGACAAAATCACTGATGAAGCTAAAAAGGAAATTGAGTTAGTGAGGGTTGTGTATAAAGAGGCTTTGGAAAAAGCTAAAGTTCAAGTGAGTGAAATTAAAGAAGAGTTGAAAAAATACCACATGTTTTCAATATACCACCAATAAGGACAGAAATGGGTCCTTTACAGGTATTGGAGAATAAATTGAAAAAAATGAACACTTAATACAATAATATCAATTGAAGATGAAAGAGTGGGAGGGAATCCATGAACAAAATGTTGGAGAATTAGAATCATTAATTTCCAGTTTTAGAAAAACCATTTCTAAGCAAGTTGATAAGCTGAGAGACAAAATGTTTGAAAGGATCTCTGAATCACTGAACTTAAAAACCAAAGGAGAGGAAAAAAATTGACAGTGAAGAATGTGGTGAGGGTCAATGTAAGGGTACCAAAGGAGACGATGGTAAGGGTAAAAAGAAAAAAACAAATACATGTACAATGTCCTTAGAAGAGAGAGAGAGAAGTCCTTAGCAAATCGAGAGAAGATGCTATAGGAATGCTTCTCAACGAGCATTTCTCTAGGTGATGTGTTTGGTTCATCACCATTATATAAATAAATGAAAAAGAAGATGGCTTAAAAAGATGCAAAAATAAGAGATCTAGAATCAAAACTCTCAGATGGCTAAAAATTTTAGCGTTTGGGATGTAATATGGAAATTTAAACACTTAAATTCACAATCGTTGATTTGCAGAAGGAATTACAGGGTCCAGCTGCTGTGATGATGGAAATTCTTGTCATTCCCAATAAGACAGAGTTGAGGGGAAAAAAGCAAGAGAAAGAAAGAAATAAATTGACAGTTGGATTGGCTGAAGTTACCAATCGGTTGAAAAATATGAGACAACAATTGGAAGGTGTCGAAAAAGAAGAATCTACAAAGTATAAGAAAAATGTGGAAATGATGAACAAGCCGATGGAAGAAAAAAGTGTCTTGCATGGAAATTTAAAAAATTTACATAGAAAGTTAAAGAGATTAAAAACAAATTACAAAACGTGCCTCCTACAACTTTAGAAGAATCAAAGTCTTCTACGAAAGGCAAGAGAGACCATACATATTTGTCTTTTTCTCAAGAGGAGGGATTGTAGCCATATTAGAAACATGCTAGACATGTATAAATCATTGTATATATGTATTTATCGGCAGATAATGGAAAATACATTTTTGTATGATGGAGTTTTCTAAATTCTATCTCATTTTTAGTTGTATTACTTTTTCTGTTGTTGTACATTAGTGAGTGATAGAAAATATATTCCATTCACTTATACACTCAGGGAATTTTTTAGAGCATTTGCAACTGTCCAAATATTTTTAATATATTTTTTCATATATTGTCTATAATGACTTGGTGAATTTCGGTAGTAACAATGGACAATTGTGCTCGATTTCATTTCTACGAAATAACAATTATACTGTTCTTTTCTTGGATAAAAAAACTATAACTGCACATGTAAAAAAATGCAACCACAATATAATGAAGTTATGACGAAATCTCAGCAAATGGTTTTTTTTTCCTTAGAAAACTCCAAGTTTTTATTTCTAGATAGAAATGGCAATACAGTGCTTATATGTGCATACAATATTAGACACTTTCATAACTATATCCAACAATCTTCAAAATATCTCTAACCTCCAAAATATCATCAAAATAGGTCTCTTAATACATTAATACCATAAGAATGCCATATTATTGCAAATGTTATGTTCTTCACCACTTTGCATACAATGTTGCTTTATGATCATTTTGTACTTTTCTCTTTTTTGGTTGTCTCTTACTTGGTTTATCAATACCAGTTTTAATATGATTGTTACCTTCCATCACTTGGATGCCAAGAGATGTCCCTTGAATTTATTGTTCTTCAACACTTTTCTATACCCCATTTATCGAGGATGAAAGACACCTTCTATTGTGAATCATAGATTCCATCAATGACATATCAACAGTAGTTGCTCCATTCAATTCTTGTATTTGACTAGTCTCCAATGCCTCTTTTCTTGAGGATGAAACACCCAAAGTTTTATTGTTATTTTCATCAATGATCATTAGGGTATCAGAAACAACATCCCCTTGCATTTGTTTTGTTTGATCACACCAGCTCGGCTCATTTCCTACGATCGGTGAGGTGGAAAAAGATAGAGTTCAATCCAAAGTTGTACCTTCAACCACAAATCAACTAGATTGATAAAGACATGCTGATATGTAATGAATTGAATTAATATAATACTCACTATTGGAGGGAAATACAGGTTGTTGTTTGTTTGTTTTAACACCATTTTTTGCCTTGTACTTTCCAAAGCGATATGATTCACGATAAGCCTCTTCGCCATATTTGCTGATTGGTTTTGATCTCGGAAGATAGTTATTGAACTGGGAGGACATATAAGTAATTAAACACACACATTATGACTCCTCACACTATAAAATTAAAATCGAACCAGATAAAATTTAAAATTAGGAAAAACTTATTGTTGGTGGTGCAATCAATGATTTCTTGAATCGTTTTTACCATGAGTTAAATAGTTGTTCCACTTGTTTACAAGTGACATTAGGGAAACGTGATGCCAATTGTGCTGCAATTTCCTTATTTGATTGATTTCTTGACTTATCATATTCAACACAAAATTGACTTCTAATATTTGAATGCAATAATCTTCTTTGTCTAAACTTTTGGAAAGTACCTTCTGTGAAAATCCTCACAGCAGATCTAAGAGATGATGTATCTCACAAGAGAATAATTATGATTAAGCAAGAAAATAGAAGAAGAGTGATACATGCAGTATAATGAGCAACAGAATAATATGGTACAGTAGAACTCAGGTAGAAGCAATAATACTTCGGTCATACTATGTTATTAATCACAAATGGACATATAAATAATACAATGCATGAGGAATTCGAATGCCTAAGGTGGCAATTCGAATTAGCCTTCATGGAGTGATCAAAGGATCACTGGAGTGTCATCGGAGCACAACTAGGTGTCCTCATGATCATCGGAGCGCAACTGGAAGTCTTCATCATCATCAGTGGAGTCATCAATGCTCAAGTAACTGTCAACCATCAGTCAAACTAACTCTGGTAGGTGTAACTCAGTGTAACTAAGTGTAACTCAGTGTAACTCAGTGTAACTAAGTGTAACTAAGTGTAACTGAGTGTAACTCAATGTAACTAAGTGTAACTCAATGTAACTAAGAGTAACTGAATGTAACTGAGTGTAACTGAGTGTAACTCAATGTAACTGAGTGTAACTGACTGTAACTGACTGTAACTGAGTGTAACTGAACTGGTAGGTGAAGAAGGGCGAGTTGCTCCCTAAAATCAAGGAAGAAGGGCGCACTAAGCAACTGGAGGGCTAAAACTGAATAGTGAGAAGCTCCTGGGGGCTGGCTAACTGAGGGCTAGGTGCTGGACTGATGACTGGGATGCATGCAAACCCTAGAATGCATGCAAACCCTAAAAGGTGCATGCATGACTGAAAATGTAAATGATCAAAATACTGGTGGGACTAGGATGGAGTATAGGAATATCCTAACACCACCCCTTAATCCATCCTGGGCCCTGGTAACTAAGACCAAAGGTCACCCAATACAATGAATAATAACAATCAATAAACCAAGGAAGTGGGAAAATTTCATGGGAAACATACCCCCTCCTCAAAAAATAGACTGTAAGGCACACATAAAAAATAAAAGCTCCAAACTCAAGCATGTGTGATGCTTGGTCATATGTCTGGAGGTATCTTCTTCTTGGGAAGAAGTGGATCATGCTCAAAAAGCATGTGCTTGTACTTGCTCTTCAGATCGAATGTGATGAGAACAAATCCAACAGTATTAGAATGATCCTTGAACCTGTGATTCGAATCAGCTGAGGTAGGATCAAATTTTTGAATGTGCATATAGTCCTTTGTCTTCTCCTTCGAACCACCATGGGTGAGATTATGCCAAAAAGAACTATTACATGTTTGCTTGAAATCAAAATCAGATTTAAGACTTTCAAAACAGTTTCTTGAGATCTCCTTTGAACCATGAGAGGTGAGATCAAAACCAGTAGATGCATGAGAAATTATCCCAAGCGAATGGCAATGGCCATATTCTTCAATGACCTTCTGAAAGCATGAATTTATGATCATATAGTAGTATAAAAGAGATGTTTGCTGAAGAGGAGCGAATGCATTACCTCCATTAGCTGATTTGACCTCTGAAATAATCATGTGATCATGATGCAAACCAACAGACTCTAGTGCAAGAGAGGATTTAGGACCTTCTGCAATATCTAGAGTGTGAGCTGGCACAGAAAGAGAAGAAAGTTTGAGCATGAGCGGAGAATCTGCAAGTTCTTTGTCAACAACTTCAATATGAGATGATACTGGTTCATGATCTGAGAGATCATCAAGGGGAGCGAATGCAACATGATCTGAGAGACCATCAGGAGGAGCGAATGCATCATGATCTGAGAGACCATCAAGTGGAGCGAATGCATCAACTTGCTTGCTTTTGAAGGGATTTGGACCAAATCCAT
This sequence comes from Larix kaempferi, assembly GCA_027924585.1. Lineage (NCBI taxonomy): Eukaryota > Viridiplantae > Streptophyta > Pinopsida > Pinales > Pinaceae > Larix > Larix kaempferi. Next base: position 9,165,897 of record BSBM01000311.1, read on the forward strand.
CATTCTTTTTGCCGAATCTTTCATCCAGATGAGCCCATAACTCTTTTGGAGTTTCAATATCAATGATGGTCAGGTACAATATGTAATCAGTCATAGCAAGCATCATTCTTCCAATGTGCATGTCACCTTTATTCAACCATTTAATCTTCTTTGTAGAGGATTCGAACTCTCTTTCAAAATAGCAATCAAAGAGATCATGGCTCTTCAAATATGCTATCATTCTTGGTTTCCATTCATCATAGTTGAATGGAGAAAGAGGAGTAATTTCTTCTAAATTCATTGAAGATGTAGAGGACCTGCAAAAACAATATAGAATCACTGCAACTGCTACTGCTGCAAAAATGCAGATTCTGCTGCAACTGCTGCACTCGAAATCTTGGTAATAACCTGCAAAAAACTCTCAAGAATGGAGATAAACAATACTCTCAACATGCTCTGATACCATGTGAAAATCCTCACAGCAGATCTAAGAGATGATGTATCTCACAAGAGAATAATTATGATTAAGCAAGAAAATAGAAGAAGAGTGATACATGCAGTATAATGAGCAACAGAATAATATGGTACAGTAGAACTCAGATAGAAGCAATAATACTTCGGTCATACTATGTTATTAATCACAAATGGACATATAAATAATACAATGCATGAGGAATTCGAATGCCTAAGGTGGCAATTCGAATTAGCCTTCATGGAGTGATCAAAGGATCACTGGAGTGTCATCGGAGCACAACTAGGTGTCCTCATGATCATCGGAGCGCAACTGGAAGTCTTCATCATCATCAGTGGAGTCATCAATGCTCAAGTAACTGTCAACCATCAGTCAAACTAACTCTGGTAGGTGTAACTCAGTGTAACTAAGTGTAACTGAGTGTAACTCAATGTAACTAAGTGTAACTCAATGTAACTAAGAGTAACTGAATGTAACTGAGTGTAACTGAGTGTAACTCAATGTAACTGAGTGTAACTGACTGTAACTGACTGTAACTGAGTGTAACTGAACTGGTAGGTGAAGAAGGGCGAGTTGCTCCCTAAAATCAAGGAAGAAGGGCGCACTAAGCAACTGGAGGGCTAAAACTGAATAGTGAGAAGCTCCTGGGGGCTGGCTAACTGAGGGCTAGGTGCTGGACTGATGACTGGGATGCATGCAAAATGCATGCAAACCCTAGAATGCATGCAAACCCTAAAAGGTGCATGCATGACTGAAAATGTAAATGATCAAAATACTGGTGGGACTAGGATGGAGTATAGGAATATCCTAACACCTTCTGATCTCATAACAAGCTTGAAAAATTGTGCTCTCATCTCATTTACAAGACACATTCTATCATGTTCAAATGTGCTTATATTCTCCTTATGGACTCATCTTCCTCCTCCTTGGTTGCTATTCAAAATTTTCATTTCTCTATGCTTACGCTCCATTACTTCATTCCTTAACCATCCAAACATATAAGGACGAATAGACTGTGTCATTTCAAGAGCATGAGCCCCTTGGACATGCATATAAGGAACCATCTCATCTACTAAACAAGAAGAACACAACCAAAGCAAGTCACTTGCAAGGAATCCAATCCTGCAATGACAGTGGCTCAAATTGTTTATCATGAATGAAATGATACCACTATTCAAAATAGATAATATGATTAAATTGACTTACATTTTCTCATATGCATATACATCATCCCCCCTATACCCTTGTAGTTGCAACATGTGGAATTATTTATAACACTTCCATATCCTCATCAACTTTTTATTCTTCTCTTCATCTGGTAGGCCTTCAATAACCTAGAAACAATGCATAATTTTCAATGCATATGAATATATAATAAGTTTTATGTTCAAAGTAAATAACACTGAGATCCATTCAACAATAGTCAAAACATAATAACAACATCATTTATTATTAGTCAAGGCCCACATAAAAAATAATTGATATGTTAATATAATTATTAAACTTTTAAAATTCCCTCATGTCGAATGAGGATCTTGTCTGATGCTTATCCATCTGATTTCCCATAGTTAAGATCATTGTATTGTTGGATTTTGTGATGGTATGGTTCTATTGGCTTACATGGAATACCAATTTTCTCCATCTCCTCCCAAATTTGAAAAAATATTGTTTTCTCCATGCCTCTAGTTGAATGAACCTTGTCATAATCTTGTGCAATTCTTTGAATTTCACGAAACATCTTCAAAATTGTTCTGATCCCAACATGGAGAGAACAGTATCAAAGCTTGGACATTGAGCCAGGAGTCAACTGTAATTGGTACCAAATGTTTTAGAAGGTAGGAATTAGTGAAATACTAAGAAGCTTAATTTATAGTTAAGAAATAATCATGAAAGTGTGTACCTTTTCATCATTTATTCTATCAATGGGATGGTTCTTCACAAGAGTCATTTTTCCACCAGATAAGGCTGGTTGAATGTTTATAATATGCTCATCTAACTTTTCTTCCCATCCTTTGCTTGGTTCCAAAGCGGGATTCAAATCCTATAGTAAATTTCAAGAAAGTAATGGCAAGATATAAACATAAAATTCAAAACTTGTAATAAATTTGCATAGCTTACAAGGAGAAATTCTATTGACATTGCATAACATTCATAAACACTACGGATAGTATATCCTTCTTCAATGTTGATTTCATCTGTAACCATGTGTATCATTTTTTTATGGCATGTGCACCGAGGACAAAAATTATTTCCCATTGTAGAAACACTATTATTACATACTAAACTACATATGGCCACTAGATCATGACACTCAAACAAATTAATTTTCACAACCCTTCCATCTACCATATTGATGCCATCTTCTGAAAGCTTATTTATCTATTTCATTAAGTTCTCCTCATTTTCAGGATCAACAACATGTGATAAAACTTGTCTATATTATTCTTTTCCATCCCATTTTCCAAGGATTACACAAGACATCAAGCCGTTGTCTTCTAGTAACTCAAATAATATCTCACATACCTGTCCACCTCGATCATAATGTACGCGATAATCAATACCAAGTTTGAAATAAAATTCATTGACTATAGTTCCAAACCTCTTTTCACATGATTCAATCATAAAGGAATCATATGACTTTACTTGCTTGACCCTAACTCCATATGTGAAACCATCATTTCTCTCCCAACCCATATCAATATCCTCAGCTTCTTCACTCCGCTTTTTTATTTCGCTACAAACTTATGTTGGATTAACCCCCTTTAGTACACCATGAGCATCAATTCTCTTCAGACATTGCAAAGCCTTATGAGTCATGCTTGATTCGATAAATATTGAATCCATGTTCATCGACATAAAATCCTTATGAATCTCTACCACAACAATTGATCGAAGGTTAACAAGCAATCCATCTAGATGTTCAAGAACACCCTCAAATTTAGATTCTTCATTATAGTTTTTGCTCATGAAGTACCCAATTCTAGCAATAATGTCATTTTCATCTACATATTCAAGTGATTTTCCAGAAAACCATCTCTCAATTTATTTAAATTTTGTCTTCCCCTCATTTATTATGTGGTTATACCATCTTGACTACTTCTTAAGATGCAATAAGGATGTCCTTAAGCAGTTTCCTAGTGACCTTCTCTTAACATGCGTAGTTTCATTTGTTGAAAACCCTTATAGCATTTCTACTACAGCTTAACCAATTGTAGAATTTTGATTTTTTGTAGTTTCATTTCTATCCATTTGTTCATGAAATGCAATTATTTCAGTTGTTTCATCTCTTCCAATTGCATCCAAGTTCCTAAGAGGTTCATGTTCCAATTGTTTCCCATTGGGTTCTACACTTTGATTCCCTTCATTAGTAAATGCAGTCAAAGGCTCCCTAGGTTTTTTAGCAGCACAAACTACACTTTGATCAGAGTGATTTGTAACAACAATAGCATCAACCACTGATCTTTGAGAGAAAACTAGGGCCTCATTATGCAAAAATGAGTTCATTCTTTGGTACATATTTTTATTTTACAAATCAACGTTCATTGTAATGGCATCATGATTAAAAAAAATTATTTGAGGGAAATTTGGGACATGCACATTCTCTGAAACGGATTTCATTGTAGTGGCAGCAGGAATAAAATCTGTTCTCTGAGATAAATTTGAGACCGACACATTCTCTGAAACAAAGTTCATTGTAGTGGTCAAAGGAATAAAAATTGTTCTCTGAGGGAAATTCGGGACCCTCACATTCTCTAAAACAGATTTCATTCTTTCATAAATATTCTCACTTTGTGCATTAACATTCCTTTCAATTCCAATTGGAAACAAAGGTTGCCTCTGTTGTCCAACAACATTGTTGTTTGTCATAGGTTGCTTACATTGAGGACAATGAGTTTGAAGAATGGTTGGATGATTGCTTGTTGTTTGAGGGAAACTTCTGGACTCATTTTGTGGTATGGAGTTCTGATCTCCAAATCCTCGACATTTTCCATGAGCAACACATTGTGTAGTATTTTTACCTCTATCACGAGTGAATTGAAGGACAATGTCACATGGTTCCAAAGTTGGAAGATTTGAGTAATCTACACCCTTACGTTGACCTCTTTTTCGAGGAATATTTTGTTGAGATGGCTCATTTGAATGATCCATTGATGAGATACTTTTCAAAATAAAATAAAAATCAATATTGGCATTAGATTTCAGACAAATTTCTCTAATTAAAAAAAATATGAAATATATAATAAATGTAATTTTACACTATAATTTTACTTGTAATTAAACACTCAAATTTTACTTGTAATTTTACACTTTAAGAAAAGTAATGGTATGCAATAAAAATTCAAATTTATGTGTTTTTGCACTCTGCCAGAAAATTCCAGCAAAAGGAAAAAATTGCCTAAGTATTGAAAAACTAGCTTAAATGACTTTATGAAAATGCCCACCATTTCTCATCTATGAGAGATAAAAAAATTTAGGGAAGCATCTGCTTGCAGATGGATGGCTTATGCACTTGAACATTGGATCAATTTTGAAAACAAGTCTATGGTCAAGAAAATATTGGCCTTCCAAAATAGCCACTCAGCCTGTTTTGCACCTAACATTGGCCTATATGGCCTTAGGCAAATGCCCGCCATTTCTCACCTTTGAGGGATAAAAAAATTCAGAGAGCATAAATTTGTGGGTGGATGATTTATTAACTTGACCATTGACTCATTGTTTTAAAAAAAAGTCTCTTGTCACGGAGATATTTTCCTGCCAAAACAACCATTCATCCTGTTTTGCACCCTCGTAGAAAAATGCTCACCATTGGCAAAATTGGTTAAGTATTAAAAAAAAAGGCTTAAGTAGCCTTGGGAAAATGCCCACCATTTCTCACCTATGAGGGATGAAAATTTTAGGAAAGAATTATATTGTAGGTGGATGACTTATGAATATGACCATTGGCTAAGTTTTGAAAAAAAGTCCATGGTCAAGAAAATATTGGCCTGCCAAAATAGCCACTCAACCTGTTTTGCACCTAAAACTAGCCTAAATGGCCTTAGGAAAATGCCCGCCATTTCTCACCTTTAAGGGATAAAACAATTTTGAGAGCATAAGTTTGTAGGTAGATGATTTATTCACTTGACCATTGACTACTTTTTGAAACAAATTCTCTTGTCAATGATATATTTTTTGCCATTGGAAAAATGGTAAGTATTGAAAAAAAGGACTTAAGTAGCCTTGGGAAAATGCCCACCATTTCTCACCTGTGAGGGATAAAAATTTTAGGAAAGCATCAGCTTGCAGGTGGATAATTTATGCACTTGACCACTAGCTCAGTTTTGAAAACAAGTCTATGGTCAAGAAAATATTGGCTTGCTAAAATAGCATTTTAGCCTGTTTTGCAACTAAAACTGGCCTAAATGGCCTTAAGCAAATGCCCTCCATTTCTCATATTTGAGGGATAATTTTTTTTTGAGAGAATACACTTGTAGGTGGATGATTTATTCACTTGACCATTGACTCCTTTTTTAAACAAAGTCTCTAGTCAAGGAGATATGTTCCTTCCAAAATAGCCATTCAACTTGTTTTGCACCCTCCCAGAAAAATGCTCACCATTAGCAAAATTAAGTAGCCTTGGGAAAATTCCCACCATTTCTCACTTGTGAGGGATAAAAAATTTAGGAAAGCATCAACTTGTAGGTGGATTATTTATGCACTTGACCATTGGCTTAGTTTTGAAAACAAGTCTATGGTCAATAAAATATTGATCTTCCAAAACAACCACTCAACCTATTTTGCACCTAAAACTGACCTAAATGGCCTTAGGAAAATGACTGCCAATTCTCACCTGTGTTGGATGAAAAATTTCTGAGAGCATAAGTTTGTAGGTGGATGAGTTATTTGCTTAACCATTGACTCATTTTTGAAAAAAAATCCTCTGGTCAAGGAGATATTTGCTTGCCAAAACAACCATTCAACCTGCTTTGCACACTACCAGAAAAATGCTCGCCATTGGCAAAATTGGTTAAGTATTGAAAAAAAGGGCTTAAGTAGCCTTGGGAAAATGCTCATTATTGCTCACCTCTGAGGGATAACTTTTTTAGGAAAGCATCAACTTGCAGGTGGATGATTTATGCACTTGACCATTGTCTCAGTTTGTAAAACAATTCTATGGTCAAGAAAATATTGGCCTGCCAAAACAACCACTCAACCTATTTTGCACCTAAAACAGGCCTAAATGGCCTTAGAAAAATGCCCTCCATTTCTCATATTTGAGGGATAAAAAATTTCTAAGACCACAAGTTTGTAGGTGGATGATTTATTCACTTGACCATTGACCCCTTTTGGAAAAACGTCTCTAGTCATGGAGAGATTTTCATGCTAAACCATCCATTTAGCCTATTTTGCACCCTCCCAGAAAAATGCTCGCCATTGGCAAAATTGGTCAAGTGTTGAAAAAAATGGCTTAAGTAGCCTTAGGAAAATGCCCACCATTTCTCACCTATGAGGGATAATTTTTTTAGGAAAGCATCAACTTGCAGGTGGAGTATTTATGCACTTGACAACTTACTCAGTTTTGAAGACAAGTCTATGGTCAAGAAAATATTGTCCTACCAAAACAACCACTTAGCCTGTTTTGCACCTAAAACTGGCTTAAATGGCCCTAGGAAAATGCTCACCGTTTCTCACCTTTGAGGGCTAAAAAAAATTCGAGAGCATAATTTTGTAGGTGGATGATTTATTCACTTGACCATTGACTCCTTTTTGAAAAAGGTCTCTGGAAAATGCGATATGTTCCTTCCAAAAAAATCATTCAGCTTGTTTTGCACTCTCCCAGAAAAATGCTAGCCATTGGAAAAATTGGTTAAGTATTGAAAAAAATGGCTTAAGTAGCCTTGGGAAAATGCCCACCATTTCTCACCTGTGAGGGATAAAAATTTCAGGAAAGCATAAACTTGCAGGTGGATGGCTTATGCACTTGACCATTGGCTCAGTTTTGAAAAAAAATCTATGGTCAAGAAAACATTGGCCTACCAAAATAGCCACTCAGCCTGTTTTGCACCTAAAAATGGCCTAAATGGACTTAGGAAAATGACCACCATTTCTCACCTGTGTTGGATAAAAAATTTCCGAGAGCATAGGTTTGTAGGTGGATGAGTTATTCGCTTGAACATTGACTCATTTTTGAAAAAAAACCTCTGGTCAAGGAGATATTTTCCTTCCAAAACAACAGTTCAGCCTCTTTTGTACCCTGCCAAAAAATGCTCACCATTGGCAAAATTGGTTAAGTATTGAAAAAAAGAGTTTATGTAGCCTTGGCAAAATGCCCACCATTTATCACCTGTGGGGTTAAAAATTTTAGGAAAGCATCATCTTGCATGTGGATGATTTGTGCACTTGACCATTGGATCATTTTTTAAAACAAGTCTATGGTAACAAAAATATTGTCCTACCAAAACAACCACTTAGCCTGTTTTGCACCTAAAACTGGCCTAAATGGCCTTAGGCAAATGCCCGCCATTTCTCATATTTGAAGGATAAAAAATTTATGAGAGCATAAGTTTGTAGGTGGATGATTTATTCACTTCACCATTGACTCCTTTTGGAAAAAAAGTGTCTGCTCATGGATATATTTTCTTGCCAAAACAACCATTCAGCCTGTTTTGCACCCTCCCAGAAAAATGCTCGCCATTGGCAAAGTTGGTTAAGTGTTTAAAAAAATGGGTTTAGTAGCCTTGGGAAAATGCCCACCATTTCTCACCTGTGAAGGATAAAAGTTTTAGGAAAGCATTAGCTTACAGGTGGATGATTTATGCACTTGAAAATTAGCTCAGTTTTGAAAACAACTCTATGGTCAAGAAAATATTGAACTGCCAAAACAACCACTCAACCCGTTTTGCACCTAAAACTGACCTAAATGACCTTAGGAAAATTCCTTCCATTTCTCACATTTGATGGATAAAATATTTCTGAGAGCATAAGTTTGTAGGTGGATGATTTATTCACTTGACCATTGACTCCTTTTTGAAAAAGGTCTCTAGTCAAGAAGATATGTTCTTGCCAAAAAAAACCATTCAACTTGTTTTGCACCCTCCCATAAAAATGTTCACCATTGGCAAAATTGGTTAAGTATTAAAAAAAAGAGCTTAAGTAGCCTTGGGAAAATTCCCACCATTGCTCACACGTGAGAGATAAAAATTTCAGGAAAGCATAAACTTGCAGGTGGATGGCTTATGCACTTGACCATTGGCTCAGTTTTGAAAACAAGTCTATGATCAAGAAAATATTGGCCTACCAAAATAGCCACTCAACCTGTTTTGCACCTAAAACTGGGCTAAATGGGCATGGGAAAATGATCATCATTTCTCACCTATGTTGGATAAAAAATTTATGAGAGCATAAGTTTGTAGGTGGATGATTTATTTGCTTGACCATTGACTCATTTTCGAAAAAAATCCTCTGGTCAAGGAGATATTTTCCTGCCAAAACAACCACTCATCCTGCTTTGCACCCTACTAGAAAAATGCCCACCATTGGAAAAATTGGTTTAAGTATTGAAAAAAAGGACTTAAGTAGCCTTGGGAAAATTCCCACCATTTCTCACCTATGAGGGATTTTTTTTAAGGAAAGGATCAGCTTGTAGGTGGATGATTTATGCACTTGACTATTGGCTCATTTTTTAAAAGAAGTCTATGCTCAATAAAATATTGGCTTGCTAAAACAACCAATTAGCCTGTTTTGCACCTAAAACTGGCCTAAATGGCCTTAGGAAAATTCCTGCCATTTCTCATATTTGAGGGATAAAAAATTTCTGAGAGCATGAGTTTGTAGGTGGATGATTTATTCACTTGACGATTGAATCCTTTTAGGAAAAAAGACTCTAGTCATAGAGATATTTTCCTGCCAAAACAACCATTCAACCTGTTTTGTACCCTCCCAGAAAAATGCTCGCCATTGGAAAAATTAGTTGAGTGTTGAAAAAAAGGGCTTAAGTAGCCTCGGGATAAAACATTTCTCTCTTGTGAGGGATAAAGAATTTCTGAAAGCATCAACTTGCAGGTGGATGATTTATGCACTTGACCATTGCCATTGCATTTCATAAAAACATCATTTCCAGAAATTTAGAGACTCAGCTAATCATTTTATATAATCACTGTTAAATTTAGAATTCATATATAAAATAAATTTTCATGAAAATGATTTATCATTCCTCAAAATTTTATTACAAAGAAATAAAAACAATGGACAATTGATAGGGTTTCCCAAATTTTCTTGTCTAGCACAAAAATGCACACCGGACCAATCCAAGTACACCCCATGTATGAAATATTGTCAAAGGCATAATTACACATATATGAGCATACTTATCCATGAATCACCTTTGCCAAATTGGCTACATACACATATCTGAGCCTAGTTATCCATGATTTGGTAGGAAAGCCATTTTTTCATGATTAGCACAAAAAAGCACACTTCCTCAACCAATCAACTAATTATTTTTCTTACTATCATCACTATCATCTCAGAATATACTGTGAATGGGATACACATAGAAGCAATGATTTAAAAAATTCTATAAACATCAGTAAATACATGCTCTTATTGCTCATATTTCTTGTTTTTTATTGATCAATAGTAACATGCAATTGCATTTTTATTTCCTATTGAGATTACAATGGATTGATAGACTGGTTTATTGCTAGCCTGCACGATGCACCTTCAACACACTGAAATTATCAAAAGAAATTTTTGCTTGGATGAATTTTGAGGAATTGTATTTGTTGTGAGTTGTCTTGATGGCCAAAGGTAAGGATGAATACACTGGCATGTTTTTGTTCTTTCATCACCATGCCAAATATCACCGCCAAAAAAGGATTTTCAAAAAACATTCTCAGTTTTATTTCTTCCATGATTTTTGTTTTAAGTTGCCCACCAAATCAGTGTTTCAGCCACTTTGATTTTCGAAAATCATTATTAGTTTAATTTCTTCCCTGATTTTTTTTTTACGTTGCACGCCAAATGGGTGATCAGGTTTGGATGCTCAACCAATTTCAATTTACGAAAAATTTCTCAGTTTATTATGTTCAAGTACACAGGGTACTCCCAAAAGACCAAACACCTAGAGCAACCACTTCACACAAATAGATCACAGATCAATACACCGATGTTTTGACGTGGTTTAAACCCTCATGAGGGAAACACTCCACGGCACCGGCGAAATAGCTTCTAAGGGACAATTTATTATGCAAAGAAAGAAAGTTACAAATGAGCTTCTCATAATCAATCAACTAAACAATGAACAACCATGCTCTTTAAATAAATATCATGGACCAATCGAGTGTTAAGCCACGGATCAAGGTTAGGTATGATCTAAGAGAAGTTGAGCCGTCGGATCACTCTATGTCAAGAACATATCGTGACCGTCGGATTAAGTATTTCCAAATGCATACTAATGCATACTAAAGAAACACACTTTTCCTAACGGATATATTACACAAGTTGATCTTAACTAACTCCTAAGTGTCTAAATATCCTAACATTCTCCCTTAAGAACAACTTGGGATATGATTGAAGGATTTACAAGAGTGACACTATTAGGAGAAGGAAGGAGGCATTAGAGCCTATCCCCCCTTAATGACAAGTTCCTGAACTCCTAACATAGATCAAAGTTTAGAAAACTTCGCTTCTGTAAGAGACTTCGTGAAGATGTCTGCAACTTGATCATCTGTAGGACAAAAGAGTACTTCAAGAACACAATCATGAACAAGATTTCTGATGAAATGCATATGAAGCTCAATGTGTTTGCTGCGTTGATGTAGGACTGGATCTTTGGCAAGCTTGATGGCACTTTGATTGTCACACCAAAGTGGAGTAGGCTGCTGCTGTTCAAATCCAAACTCTGAAAGGATCTGTCGAAGCCATAAAGCTTCCTGACTGGCATTAACTACAGCTCGATATTCTGCCTCTGTTGAAGAAAGAGCAAGAGCTTGTTGTTTCTTACAAGCCCAAGTAATAGGTCCAGATCCCAGACTAAAAACATTACCTAAAGTAGACTTTCGATCATCAGGATCACCGGCCCAATCTGAATCAGTGAAACCAACCAACCAAGGTTTCCCCCCTGTACTGTAATGCATCCCGAACTGAATTGTACCATTAGAGAGATTTTGAGGTCAAAAAAAGGCCTCCTAAGAGATGTACTACAAAAATATGAGATATATTAAAATATTATGAATTGGGGGTTTTATGGGGTGGGTATATATGACAAGTCACCTCCCACACTATTTTCTGTGCACAATATAAATAACCATGGTTGAGTTACTTTTCAAAATTCACTAGAAATAAAATTAATAAAATAAGTCTACATTGATGTGACTAAGATTCATTGTAAATTCCCAAAAATGTATTGTCCTTTAACATTTATTTGTCTTGAACTTGCAAATGAAATTAAATAATAAAAAACATTTTTAAGAGTTTTTTTTTTATTTTATGTTAACTTTTTATATTTAGTACTTTTCTCATGAATTTAATAATGTAATTTAATTGAGAATTTATTTACATGTAAAATGTCAATAATATTATTATAATCCACATTGCATTATTATTATTATTATTATTATTTATTAAATCTATTATTATTCTTTATTAGTTTGACATTATGTTATTAAATAGAATGGAGTGAATATATAATTTAAAATTAAAAACATAAAAATGATAATATATTATTTTATAAAAAAATGTGAAAGGACTTTCTTTATGAATTAAGAGTACTTCACTTGAAAATGACAATAATATTATTTTATGTGAAAGTGTGAAAAGACATTCATTATGAGTACTTTACTTGAAAATGACAATAATATTATTTTATGAAAAGACTATCATTATGAGTACTTTACTTTATGACTTAAAAGTACTTACACCACTACCTTGGTTAACTATGTGTTTTCATCCACCATAGAAAATTTGACAAATAAGCATTCTTAACTCATGCAATGCCACCTCACCAAGGGGGATGATGTCATCTACTAGAATGTGATTGGTTGTATTTTATAGTACATTTTCTTTGTTTTGAGGCCCTTTTTTGACCTCAAAATTTCTCTAATGCTCGAATATATCGAAGTATTCTTTTAGTTGCTTTCCAGTGACTTTCATGAGGTGTTTGCATATAACGGGCAACACGAACAACGACAAAGGAAAGGTCAGGACGAGAATGAGTCAAGTATAAGAGACTACCAACAAGCTGACGATACAAGGTGGCATCTACTTCAGGTGAAGGACAAGTGGCGGAAATTTTGACTCCAGACTGGAAGGGAGAAGGGGCTAGTGTACAATCTTCCATGTGAAAGCGACGAAGAAGGTCACAAGCATACTTAGACTGAGAAAGAAAGATTCCTTCTTTGGTTTGTAGGACTTGGAGACCAAGAAAATAATGCAAATGTCCTAAGTCTGACATTTCAAAATTTTACTTAAGACTGGATTTCACATGGGTTATAAGCTTAGGGTCACTACCAGTAAGAATGAGGTCATCAACATATAAAACAAGTATGATGAGATGGTTTCCTACTTTCTTGATATAAACATTAGGGTCAGAATGGCATCTAGAAAAACTAGTGTCAAGGAGAAAGCTATCCATTTTGGCATATCAAGCTCTAGGAGCTTGCTTAAGGCCATATAAGGATTTCTTAAGGTGACAGACAAGGCTAGAGTTATTCTGAACATATCTAGGAGGTTGTTTCATGTAAATTTCCTCCTGTAAATCACCATGTAAGAAGGCAGACTTGACATCCATTTGATCGACTTCCCAGTTATGTAAGGCTGTAAGGGAAAGAACAAAGCGGATGAAGTTCATTTTTGCAACAGGAGCAAAGGTTTCATTGTATTCAATCCCTTCAACTTGGGGAAAACCTTTGGAAACTAACTTTGCCTTAAGTCTTTCAACACTTCCATCTAATGCATACTTAGTTCTGTAGACCCATTTACATCTGACAAGTTTTCTTCTTTTTGGAAGAGGTACAAGATCCCAAGTATCGTTCGTCATTAAGGAATGATATTATTCATCCATAGCTGCATCCCAATCTAGATTTCCTGAAGCTTCTGCAAAGGTTTCTGGATCATGATTCTTGGAAACTTGAGCCAAAAGAGAAGAGGCTCGCTGAAACTGAGAACATGTTCAACGTTGATCTTTAGGATCACCAGCAAGATCAACAGTTGCTTCACATGTTGAACGGACCCATCGAGGAAGCACTTGTGCTGGTGCAACTGGAGGAACATGAGCAAGCGGAGGTGGATTTTCATCCTCACTGTCATCATCAGAAACTGGAGTTGGAAACCTGTCAAGGAAGTTGGAAGAAGAAGAAGGCACAATCATTGAATCAGGCTCGCAGGCCAAAGATGGCACAATTGCTGAGTTAGGCTCGCAGGCCAAGAGATTTTCATCAAATTTAACATCTCTTCTAATGATTACATCATGAGAATGTGGTTGAAGAAGTCTATAACCTTTTACATCTTCAGAATATCCAACAAATATGCACTTTTCACTTTTAGCCTGCAATGCTTTCCGTTTTTCATCTAGAATGTGAGCCCATGCTTCACTACCAAACACACGGAAGTGACTTACATCAGGTTTAGTTTTACTCCATGCTTCTTCCGGTGTGATACCCTATAAAGCTTTAGTGGGGGTGCGATTAACTATGTAATTTTCACAATTAATGGCTTCAGCCCAAAATTGAAAATTTAGTCTCTTAGATTGGATCATACAATTTGCCATTTCTTTTAAAGTGCGGTTATTCCTTTCAGCTATACCATTTTGTTGTGGTTTATATGGAACACTGTGTTGTTGTTGGATGCCTTGTTCAGTGCAGAAAGTAGTGAACTTTTTGTTAACATATTCTCCTCCATTGTCAGATCTTAACTTAATAATTTGATGACTAGATTGTTTTTCAACAAGGGCCTCGTAGGCGAAGAACATGTTAAATACTTCGCTCTTAAGTTTTAGGAAATAAACCCAAGTGCGTCTGGTGTTATCATCAATGAAAGTTAAGAAATATTTGAAACCAGAAAAGGAAGCAGATGGAAGAGGACCACACAAGTCACTATGCACAAGCTCCAAGGGAACCGAGGCATGTCAAGAGGCACATTTGTCAAAACTGTCCCGATAATGTTTTCCGAGTACACAACCTGAACAAACACCATCCCTGTAAGATACTAGAGGAAGACCTGTCACCATATTGTCTTTACATAGTTGTTGCAATGAGCGATAATTTAAGTGACCAAATCGCTCATACCAAAGTTTTCTCAAGTTATCACTATGAACAACAAAAACTGAAGGAAAAGGTGATGACCCAAAGTTGTTAAACTTGTACAACCTGGTAACATCATCAACAATTCTAGTAGCTAGGACCTGTTGAGGATCTTTAAAATCCTTAATTACGACTTGGTGAGGTGTAAACGTCACAGTTTTACCTTCACTAGAATGAGTGATTTGATAGACTAATAATAAATTGCAAGAAATTCTTAGAACACATAGTACATCATTGAAATGACCATTATCTACTGGAACTGTTCCAGTGCTTACAACACTTAGAGATCTATCATCACCAACAAATATTTGTTTGGTGTTACATTCATGCATAGTAGAAAAAATGGCTTGATCCTTAGCCATATGATAAGATGCTCCAGAATCAATGAGCCATTCATTTGAAGTAGAAGAAGAAGATGCATTATAAGAATAACCAGAAGCACAAAGTGCATGTCTATGAGAGGTAGATTCTGAAGGCGAATCTAGGCTAATGTGGTGCTTCTTCATTGCTGCTTCCAAGGCTGCCATCTTCTTGAAACACTTAGATTCATTATGATTATCTTTCCCGCAATATTTGCAATGACGCTCAGTCTTCTTGCCTTTTGGCTTGGAACCTTTGTCATTTTTTAAAGAAAGAGCTGACTAAGAGGGTTTGGGACCCTTGTTTGACTTATTATTGCTAAAATTTTGTTTCTTAGGAGGCTTGGACTTTTCTTTCTGTTGGGACAATAAGGCTTTCCCAGATGTATCTGCATTGTTGATTATTCCAAGATGGATGAGTTTATCTTGCTCTCTAATCAATGAATCACAAAAGGATTCAAGACTAGGCTCTTGATAACTAGTTGCATTCAAGGATTCTTTCATGGAGTAAAATGTAGATACAAAAACAGAATATGCAGGTCCAAGTTTGGAAAGAATATGATAAATTCATTGTTTATCATCCCTCTTAATCTTACATTCTGCACATAAGAGTTTAAGAGTTTTGTACTTAGATAAATAATCTTGAATGTATGAAAAATCACTTGGATTTAAATAAATCAACTCATTTTCTAGTTAGTGACTTCGAATTTCATTGTGTTTACCAAACACAGATTCCAACTTGTCCCAAACAACATCAGGTTCATCAATTCCAGATATGTGGAATCGCAAATCAGTAGAGATTGACATCCCAATCAAGCCACGAGCTTCGTCACATCTATTTGCCCATTTTATTTTCTTATCATCATTAGTGGGTTCTGTTTCTTTCCCTGGGGTAATTCTAAAAAGTCCCTACTTCGTAGAACATCCTCCATACAAGATTTCCATGAGAAATTGTTGGAACTGTTAAGTAGAATATCACAAGGGGCGGCCATATTTGTAAATTAATGGCTGTAAAATCAAAAACCAATAGTCTAGATGCGAAGAGCTCGAAAAAATAGGTGGTTTCAAAAAAAATGGGACTGAAAACTGACTTCGGATGATGAAGTTATGCTTGAACAAAAAAACTGTTGAAGATGTCCCCAATAGTGATGTGGTACATAGAGAATGACTAACTAAAAAAAGGACCCCCCTCTTTCTATGATGAACCTTTTACAATCACTTTACAAGAAAGTTGTTTTAAGTAAATCACTTTTATAAAATAAGTGATTTCACTTTTACAATGATGTTACTTTAGATAGTGCAATAATAAAATGGAACTTAAGTGACTCACTTTTTATATTTATTTTATTATGTAAGTGAGATGCACTTTTACAATAAAGTAACTTGAAAATAAAAATTGTATGCACTTTTTCTTTTAAAGTAACTTCCTAAGACTTTAACTCAAAACCTATTAAGAAATAAAGCAACTTTGAACCAAGTGAGCTAAATTAAAAGGTATGTAAAATATGGGAATGAGGAATGGGGCTTTTTTTTTTTTTTACTTTTCCTGCTCGGTTTCCGTGCTTGCATTTTTTCCTGCAAATCACATCACAAACCAAAACAAAAAAACTTTTCCACACTTGTGGAATTAGATCTCGTTAGGTTGCCCAAAAAGTCTATGTTTTCTCTTAGTTTCTGATTTGCCAAGATCGCGTAAGGTGCACGGCAAAGAGCATACGCAGCCGAGAAAAACCATTTTCCTTTCTGTTTCTGATTTGCCGAGATCGCTCAAAGTGCACGGCAAAAAGCATACGCAGACAAGGAAAGCAACAATCCGAAACCAAAAAAAATATAATAGTAAAAACTGATAAAATATGAGATTTTTTTCTTTTAAAACAAAAAATAAAAAAAATGCGTCACTGTAACATTATACCTTCAGATCTGATGAAATACGCGTTTCTGAAGCAACTGGGAACCGTTTTCGATCAAACAAAAACTATTTCTCAATGGAAATGGCGCTCTGGACGCAATGGAACACCTCCCATAGCCCAAAAATGCACAGAAATACTAGAACCAGAAACCCTTTCAAGTTTCGGCAACAACAGTTCAAGATCTAGATCATAACCGGAAGCGGCTCTTCATAAAAGCTCTAATACCATGTTCGGGTACATAGGGTACTCCCAAAAGACCGAACACCTAGAGGAACCATTTCACACAAATAGATCACATATCGATACACCGATGTTTTGACGTGGTTTAAACCCTTGTGAGGGAAACACTCCATGGCCCCATCCAAATAGCTTCTACGGGACAATTTATTATGCAAAGAAAGAAAGTTACAAATGAACTTCTCATAATCGATCAACTAAACAATGACCCTCCATGCTCTTTAAATAAAGATCATGGACCAATCGGGTGTTAAGCCACGGATCAAGGTTAAGTATGATCTAAGAGAAGTTGAGCCGTCGGATCACTCTATGTTGGGAACATATCATGACCATCAGATTAAGTATTTACAAATGCATACTAATGCATACTAAAGAAACACACTTTTCCTAACGGATATATTACACAAGTTGACCTTAAGTAACTCCTAAGTGTCTAAATATCCTAACATATTACCCATCAGATCATGTCAAGAATGGATGCTCCACCACTCCTATCACATAATTGTGCCACCCTTTTCTTAAATACTTACAAATTAAAAACTAATTTACTTGTAGGTTTCACTCCTGGAATACGCTGGTTATTGAATGCGATTTAGAATTTCAAGACTCTTAAACCCACCTTCGTCGCTTCCTAACTCATGTTGAACCTGCATTAACTCTTTTTTTTGCTAGAAAATGTCCCGATTTGCTGGGAAATTGTCCCCACTAAAAATTTTCTGGCCACATACTTTTGCGATTAGTTGACTCACTCACCATCTTCACAATAAAAAATATTATTTCCTCAGCCATGTGGAGAATTTTAACCAATAAAAATAATAATCTTTTGACAAAGAAAGCATCTTAAAAGCATATGTTGGCATTATTCCTAATGAAATAGGATACATGCTAAACTTGGATAGAATGTTATGATGCGGCCCGGGTGGTGTGAGAAACCCTACACGTATCTTCTAGAACACCCTACTAATTTCCATTGTTTTTATAATATTTTTTTCTTATCTTATTTTACCCTGGGTTTAAGCAAGGGCATCGTTTCCTCCTCTTTTGTTGTTTTGCACGCAAAGGGTTGGGCTATGTCTACTGGTAGCAATGTTAAAAAAAGATGTCTACTAGTAGCTAAGGATTTGTATGTCAATTTGGATGGAGGCTACAGGGTTGATCATAACTGGTGCTTCCACGCGCACCATGCTTTATTGATCACTACCTTAACGTATGTCATTTGAGTTATTTCCATGGTGTTTGAGTTTGAGCAAGTAAACAGAGTATGGGATAATTTTGTGATACTACTGGCATACATGGTAATCGTTGCTCGTTACATCCCTTCCACTTTATCTCCCCCCCCCCTTTTTTTAGAGTTACTTCTATTGTCCAAATATAGTGTCCAGTTTTGGCTTAAATATTTGGTATTTTTTTATGTGACTATTACTTATCCCTTTGTTGTTTGTACCCTTAACTATTGAATATGTTATTGCAATTATTGTCTTTTACTCTTAGATTTTGGTTTGCTTTAGTTTTCAGTTCGAGTTCCTATTTTCATTATATATATATATATATATATATATATATTTCAGTACGATACAAGAACTATGGGATGACTCATAACAATGGTGTTTCACTCACCCTCGTGGCTTGCTCGTTTCCTTTCTTCCTCATGTCAGACGGTCATGTGAGATATCTACCTTCTTTTCTCTATGGAAAAAGCTTGCGTGAGGGGCATTTCCCTTAAGAACCTCCAAGCATGGAAACATTAGTATCTCTGTTGTAGTTAAAGTTGTTCCACAGTGGAGGTACAACATCCTTGTTAACCTAGGGCCTGGTTCAATTACGTGCCATGCTTCCCCCATGTGGGGTTTGTGGGTTGATGACAACATTGGGCTCTTGTAATCATGGCGTGTGAGTATGACCAGCATAGATCCAAATCATAGGCTCTATCAAGCGCCGAGAGGGATCAAATCTCCTGAGGTGCAAACCTCTCCTTGAATAGCTTATTGAGTGCAATACCCGAGCCACCTAATCCTAATCTCTAAAGGCTTTAGTTTAAGTCTCATATTTACTTTTTAATTTGTATTATTCCTTTTACTATTTACTTTATATTATTATTTTTTGTTTACTTTGTATTATTTTGTTACTCATCAAACTCTACAGACACTCTAAAATCTCATATTTCCTTTTTACTTTGTATTAAAAGTAAAAAGTAAAGTTTCTAGTTTAAGTCTCATATTTACTTTTTACTTTGTATTATTATTTTTTGTTTATGACTGACATAATATTTATCACCTAATCCTAAGCTCTAAAGTCTCAGGTTTAAGTCTCATATTTACTTTTTACTTTGTATTATTCTCTTTTGTTTATGGCCTACATAATATTTATTTCTTTTTACTTTATATTAAATTCTTTGTTGTTTACTTATGTTATTTATGGTCGACAATATCGACAAACACTCGACTTACAAGATCTCCCTCATACAAATGTTATTTATGGCCGACAATATCGACAAACACTCGACTAACAAGATCTCTCTCATACTGGGCTATAGAGCGCCTATCGGTGCAACCATAGGACCTATGCAAGTTTTCCCTTATTAATGAGAGAGCCTTCTTCTTCATAGACTCATAGACTCTCAATATTCATTGAATTTGAAATTTCATGGAAATTTGCATCGAAAATTGCTTGGCCGATTATATATATATATTTAAATTTTATTACCAATAATAGGGTTTCTCATCAGAACAATAAGATCAAGGAATAAGGTATACGATCTTAGTTCATCCATACCATTCATACCAAGTGACCGAGGAAAGAAATGCTATAATGCATTGATGGAGGAATCTCTTGAAACATAGCGAACTTCATATCATTAGTGCTAGAGGAGCGTCACAATGAGTATGCACACTGTGGAATCCAAGAAAACTGACATGCATTGTATGTGAAGAAAGAATTTATATTTCTCTTAGAATATTTATAAGCATTTAATTGTATTCCTAATAGAATCTGAGTGGAGGTCATGGCTACATAGATGGTGACCTATGGGCCTGCGCAACCATGGCTACTGCAACCTCTGTTACATTATTCCTGCATCTCCTTTATTGCTTACCCTTTACATAATTTTTTTTAAACAAAATATAAATGGCATTTTTCATACACCAGCTAATGTGAATTGCCAATCGACGAGGTTTCTTGAAAGGATGTGAAGATTAATAGGCCAGGGGTGAGCCCTAACATTTTTGCTCACACGCTATTTTACATAGAAATTTGTTCTTGATATGGGTCTGATTGTCTTCTTTCCCTTTTTCAAAGAAAATTTAACGTGTTAAAAAATGTTTGGTATTTTTTTCATTAGAACTTTTCCGAGAAAATATAATGAATTTGCATACCAAATAATATTTAGCCAATATATTTATAAAGAAGGAAAACATTCATGCAATAGTTTGTCCTCAATTGTCTAGGAATTCGCTTAAAACATTTGACCATTTACCCTTCTAGAATCTTCCCGCCATTCTGGATATCTTACAACTGCAACCTTTAACGAGTCCATGGATCGATGCATTTTATTTTCTTAGGTGGTACAAATTACTTACTAATATTGGGTACCTTTTCCTCATAGCATATGTTATTGTTGTGTTTGGATATATCTTATGGGAGCTAAAAGATTAAGAATAATCTGAAGTGATTCTCAGGGATAATTTTAAGGATGCATACTTATTTAAAAGTGTAAAAAACTTGGCGAATCTCACAATTCTTAAAATGTCGAATATAAAATATTTGGCAATATTTTTCTAAAATATTTCAATTTCTAAGGTTTTTACATAGTTTCTATAATAATTTGGCGATTTTTAGAGTGAAAAAAATTTACCGCATCAAAATCGGGTGAAACAAGGCTTCAAAAAATACAAATTGGCGAATCTTTTTTGGAAAAAAACATGGAAAAATAGCCCGTGGGCTAAATTTCGCCCCTAAAATTTTCCTTGGTGATTCTCCTTGCAGTGTAATGTCATTGTCTTCGTCAAGATGGATTCACATATCTATAACTTTACCCTTTAAATGTAACTTAAAATTGAATAAAAACTCAAGTTGTGGTATTTTAATGTGGACATGAAACCTAGCAAACATGATTTTCAAATCATTACAAATTTATAGATTAGCAAATTGAGATGTAAGAGATGGACCAAACTGAAGAAATTTTAAATCTATAAATTAAATAAAGATTATGAAGTTAATAAGTTTATGTTATGAAGTGAATAAGTTATAGCAATAAAATAGTTTTGTTGAAGATATTGAATATTAGCTTATATAAACTTATCAATGAATTTAAACACCAAATAAAATTTTCATTGTGCATCATTGCTACCAATTTCCATACTTTAATATTTTTTTCACACTTTTAATTCTTGAAGAAAATTAACCGCAACTGCATGAATCTTTGGCGATGAGAACTCAAGTTCAAAGGTTCTTGGTATATTTTGCAATTCCTGTTAAGAAGGCATGTTCAAAGTGAATTTCATGTAGCTGAATCTCCTAACCAATCCATAGTAATGCTCATTGTGGTCTGATTCAATTCAGAACTTCCATATTCTCGTGTTCACATAGCTAAATTTCCAAAGACTAAGAAGCCATCTACTTTGTTTTTCAACTAAACATGCAATTTGAAGAGCCAACATGGTGCAATAGTTAGTCTTTACAAAGTAAATCAAATAAGCTGAAAAATATCATGTGTGGCATGTTAAGGTGGCAACACTGATTGCACAATAATCTAAACTTGAAATTTTCACACCTTTATAAACTCAATGGTAGGGGCATACAAGGGGCATGCATTATGGACATGAATTATGCCTTGGATATGTTATATAAAATAGACCACATGGTTACTGATAGGATTGTATGTAAATATTATAAACGAATTCTCAAGAGCATTCACTACCTAGCATAAGTAATAACATGGGTAAAATTGAGACCACGGTGACAAAGACAATGGCGACATCATTATACATTTGATCATGACTATTATAGCTTCTTATGACTATTATATTGAATGCAACTTTGTCAATGCTCTATACTGAACTAAGGCATGGTCCCTTATTCAAATCAAAGAATATATAACCAACAAAAATCCCAAGATTTGTTGTTAAACTTAGGTTTTTGTTCTCGTGCGACATGCAAAATTATTATATGATTTTAAAGGTCAGAAAATTGAAATGAACCAAAACATTAAAATTAATATAGACTATGAAGTTTCTCTTTAAATATGATCTTCAACAAAACTATAAGAATGTATATCATTTCTTCTTCATGTCCACTTGAATACATTGTTTCTATATAAAATGCAATGAACCTCACATAAAAATCCCTTTAGACTTGATACAAAAATTCCATGCCAACTACAACTTTTGTTTTGTTTGTTATATGTGCGTATATGCTAAAACATTTGTATGAAGAAGCTGCTTCAATTAAGGTTGCCAGCACTATGTTGTATAATATATACAACAAAGTTCTCTCTCCGTGGACACAATTTGCAAATCTACATGATTGGATTCCATCATTAACATTTCATACACATGTCATTTAACATAATCACCTGAATCATTCTTGGTAGAACTAATTCTATGCCTCTACTCGTACAAGAGCACATTAAATTGATCATTATGAAATTGAAAAGCACAAGTTTTTTTATGAATCTATGTCTATTGCAAGGGTCCCAATATGATAGATGCGAGGACTAATCAAAAGACATAAAAATACTCTGTGGTTATTGGCTAATTGAGGAGTTGGTATATCACTGATCAATTCTGGATTATGATGATGATGATGTTGATTGTCTTTAACGTCCACTGAGACCAATCTTGGTCTATTGGATTTGGTTTTCTTTAAAATGTTATTTCTATGCTCAAAAAGCTTACATAGGAGTGTCCCTAGCTCACTATATTTTTCGATATCTAGAAAGTTAGAAAGGTTAGTGTCGAAGCAAATATTTTGAAACTGATATCTAATATGAGTGAGAGCCAAGCATTCTAACAAAAAGTGATTTTCATCTTCCACGCTCTTAGAATCACATATATTTTTTATTCATTACAAATTAGCATTGTGTTTGCAAAGGTTCTTCCTCACCAGTTTTTGAGTCTTGACTTTTGATTAGGGGCTCAATGAGTTAGTGTGGAATTATACATAAGAGACAATTACAATATGCCTTTGTAGTCTATTTTAGTATGGAAGAATTCTCTTTGTTGTTGAAAGGTGGGAAAAGAGTGACCAATTAGAATTGGTTAGGCATTGTTGATAATAATCTCTTCCCTAAAACAACAAACTATCACATGGTAAAGTTCAATATGCATTTGACAAAAATAAAGTAGTACATGATAAACTTTAATTACAACTTGGCAATAAGAATTGAAATTTTATATTAATCTTACTTAACACCTCTTGCTAATACAGTTGCTCTTTCTCTTTCTCGCAAGAGCAAGTGGCAATATCAAGAACATTGCTAACTCGTGGCTCTTGTTATAATAATGAGTTAAATTCCAATCTATATAATGTTATTATTTTGAAAAATAAATAATATTTTTTTAATTTCTTTTTATTTTTAATAAAAATTATATAAAAACAATAAATTCTTCACATCTCACCAAATAACTAACAATGTTGGAAACAATAAGTTAAACTAATCTTTTTAAATTTTGAAATTTTATATTATATAAATACATACAAAATGTTTCGAGTGAATGTGGATCGTTTGCCCAATTTTAAATTCAATATAACTCTCTATTATTTTATTTTTATTATTAAAAATCTACGTTAAAAACAGGTGAACGGTAGTTTACCTGATTTTAATTTCCTTTGCCACGTGAGAAGTGTGCACGGATGGACTTGGCTGCTGGTCTCTAATTCCCTCTATTACAAGTCACCATGTTAGGAAAAAGTCATGCCAATATAAGTCACCAAAAAACTATAGTATATGGAATTTAAATAAATTGGAAAGCCCTAGCTTTTCACATGTGGAATGCATATTATGGTATCTACATATGTAATCAAACCATTCGTGGGGTATTTGTCTTAGAGGAGTTGTTGGATCCATTTTTTAAGGTCATACCTTTGCCCTTTGCTCAAATTTGAATCCTTCATATGGAAAACAAGATTGAGAACTAGAGCCCGTATGTCACATATCTTTCTAGTATGTATCAATTGTCATAAGCCCCATTTTTATCTATATTTATGTATGTAGGGTTTTATCTCTAATTTTGTATGGTTTACTTTGTTCCATGTTGGTTCTATGCATTCGTAAAATCCCATAGCTTGATCACATATTTAAGGGTAGAGGTCTTCACCAATTTAAATCACTCTCCCATAAACCTTAATTTTTCTTTATCTAATGTTCTTTTTGATTGGATAATTTCCATTGGGAGAATGAGGTATTTAGGTTTTTTTCAACAATGAGGAAGTCGATATCACCACACAATCGATATGATCCCACCGCACAACCTTATGGAGATGTATATACTTCATTTTTTCATTTCACAAGGAGAGGAATATAATTACCCTTATTTTTTTTTATTAAGGTCAACAAACCAAATAGGTCTTTTGTGTGGAAAGATGGGTCTCATCTCTCAAACAAAAATAATCTCCTTGGTGTTACATCTTAACTTAATCTTAATATATGAAAAAATATAATATGATGATAGACTACAAGGAAGAAAGGAATCAACTCTACCTAAAGAACAATAAGAGTGTCCCAAGGTCAAATTGAGCCCTAGAATCACAATCTCTCACATCTCTCTTGATGAGAGTTCCCTTGAGCCTAAATGATAAGAAAACGGGAATGGGTTATCAAGTATATCACTTGGCTAAAGATTACTACAAAGACAAGCTTTATAGATAGACTTTTTTTTCATAAAATGTTCTTGAAATCAAAGATCTAAGGGACAAAGAGTTACAACTTGAGATGGCTTATCTTTCTAGGTCTACAAATAGTAATCCATATAAATAAACCCCCTCCTCAGTGAATGCATGACTATGTATTAGACTGAAGAATGGGGTGAAACTAGTACAACAGCAAGCCCTTGAACCCATGGCTATCTTACTATAATGGCATATCCCTATGTTGAGATGTTAGTGCATTTGTTTGCTTATTTTTGGCTTATTTTTGTGATTTGTAAGCTTATACGAGTCTTGTGTTGTCTAAGTACTAGGGGTAGAAATAACAAGGAGTATTAAAAATGTCAAGAAAATAATGGAACATATGACATCTAATAAGAATAATGGGTTTTTTGAATGTGTGGTTGCACCTACAGAGTTTGCATTAAATGATCTCGTGACTCGTGCACATATAAGTGGATCAAATCCCAACCCCATGCCTTAAAATTTAAAAGGGATGGTGGGCATTGAAGGGGGTCCTATCTGGACCTAATGGAAATCAAATATTGTCCTTTGGTTGGGGTCTTAGGGTAACAACCAATAATCAAGATGAAATTCATGCTTTGTGCCTTGGGATCACTCTTCTTCAATCTCAACAAATAAGGTGAACTTTGATCTTTAGCGATTGCTCCCTTGTTATAGGCTTAGCAAGAAAGAACAAGCACAAAGACGGAAAAATTTTGTTTAGTATGTTGTAAAGGATTCACAACCTTCTTACATTCTTTGATTTGATCAGTCTATTCCACATTCGAACAAATAACAAATCCAATGTCAATAATAGGGCCAATCTAGCAATTTATTTGGACAATGGGATCCTAGTCCAAAAGTGGGGGACACCATCAAGGTGATGGTTCCCCCAGCAATTATTATAACATGGTTTTAGCCTCCATTGCAATCAAGTTTTTTAATGCATATAATGATAATGCATTATGACTTAATAAGGGTGGTTGGCAGATTTCTCATAGTCAAATACGAGGAAGCTCATATATCCCTCCCCCTTGCCTCCATTAATCTCATACATTTGAACTTAGATTGGTCTGTAGGGACATTTAAACTTGGTTTGATGCCAATGTGGCTTGCAGGTGGGATATTGAGCCTGGGTTGTGGTAAGGTTTCGTTCAGTTTCATGAGTTTAGGGTGTAATGTTGTCATATTGTTTTCTCCTAGCTTCGGTGATGAAGGGAATGTTTCACAGAGGAATGTATTGCCTATTGGAGACAATGCAGCTCTCTCGAGTGATCAATTCAAGCTCAATGATGTTTGGGACAAGAGTATGTGGTATGGTTTACTAAGATCAACATTTCAAAAGATGTAAAACCTGTGTCATCCATTTCTTAGATTTCCCGACTTTGCATGTTGGCCATCCCTGCTATCAAGATGTTCTTAGTGAAATCATATCAAATGTTTTCCCATGCTAGTATAGAAGATTCTCCATGACCTTCTTGTTTGTGGGTCTTCTCTCATCGAATTAAACTCATAATTCAAGGAGACAGACTTAGAATCAATAGCACCTGCGGGGCTGACTTTCATTGTTGGCGAGTTACCTTGCACTCAATAGATGGCATCCCATCATTTGCTCCTTGAGTGAGTGGTTTCTCTCTACGTGCGATGAAAAGACATATATTCATATTTTGGGTTTGTGTTATACCTCGGGTTCCATTTCCATCATTGGTGGAATTTCTCATCTCTATCTATGACTTACATGATTGGTCATCATTTAGAGAGTCTTTCTCATGTGCTATTTACAATTGGTGAAATCAAGGAATGTAATTGGTGGTGTGTGTGTGCAACATTTTTTCCAAGACCTTTAACTCAAATCATTTTCATGATGCTTGCTCATGTTGGTTGATGAGGGATGCTCTAATGCCCTCCTTTTAGTGGATCTCATCCTATCAACACCAAATCATTTTCTTTGGGAGTGAGATTTAGAGTCATTTTTAATACATTGGGGCTTGTAGTCATTAGTGGCATGTTCCCTTGCTAGTGATAGTATGAATTCATCAATGGAACCTATTTGGTTGATTCTAATAAGTGTTCAACGTTAGCACATATTTTCACACTTACTAGACTGTACTATTTTCCTTAACACCCATTGTTATTATCAGTGTGTTATCATGCGTTTGTTAACAATATTCATCAATGAGTGGTAATCAATTTTTTTTAGGGATTTGGATTGAAGATGTTGGGCCTATAGAACATATCCCTTTTTTTATTGCCCAAGTTGCACAAATAGTATCACACACTTATATTACATTAGTACTTTGTTGGATATTAGCTTTTGATTATATCCATCATTAGGCATTCTCCCATTTCTTAAGGTGTTCAACCGGCTTAAGGTTGCTTAAGATTAGCTTATGAGTGCTTATGAAGACCTTTTCTCAATGTTGATTGAGATTTTAAACTAATGTAGCTGCATGCATCAAAGGGTTTATGGATTATGTTATCTCTACGCATTTTTGGGTTGAGAGAGGTGTTTCATTGTGTATGGAGTGCTTCTTTTAGTTGGAAATTATTTTGGTTTCACTCAAAAAGGTTTTTGTTTGCTCAAGATATGGCCATTTTACAAGATCATGAGGTATATTGTTTACATTTATGGATTTTCTTTTTAGAAATATTTCTCAAAATGTTCATATTTTAGCCGGGTTTTTGTTAAATTCCTCATTTGTTACATTTACGGTCTGCATATGCTCTTTTCCATGTATTTCTTGATTGTGTATTCTCTTTACCATGCGCCTTGTGTGAACCTAGTCACCCATAAACAATGAGACAACTTGCATTTTTTAGGAAAACTAACCAAGGTCTAACCCCAAGTTTGAGAAATTTATGTTTCAAAATTTTGTTTTTTTTGTTTTTGTGTGGTGGTGTAAAATGGTCTTGTAGGCCAAAAGCAAAGGTTTTTGGGTAGGTTTTTTGTTCTTCAAATTTTAGGTAATCCCTCATGCTGAGTACTTTATTTTCATCAATTTAGTTTTTGCTTTTTGGGCCTAAAAAAACTATACAAGTGCTCAGAAGGGTTTTGGGTTGATCACCACATGAGAGATGGGAAGAAAATTTATGTGTGCAAAGTTATGTGAGGGGATCTCCGCACCAGGGATCTTTAGTAATGAGGAAAAAAAAGTGTTGGTCCAGAAATTGGCCATTGACAGGGTGTCCCACTACGACATTCGGGAGATCAGTTATGAGCTCGATGAGGGCCAAATCCTTTTACTAGAACCAAGCGACAAGGGTTACCCCACCATGTGCCCTATGTGGGAAACAAGGCCATGCGACCAACCTATGCCCCACCTTGTCGAAGCTCAGGAATATTTGTAATACCCATGTGAGTGTAACACATGCATCACAGACGATAGCAAGGGGCACCTCTTCCCCCATATTGTCGCCCAGTATGACACCTAAGTACAAATCGTTGCATACCAATTATGGATGTTCGATTTGATCTCAATTTGGGAATTACACGCACCATTTTCCCGACCTCTCTCGATTTCGGGATGCTTTGGTGACCATTCACCTCACCCAACCTTTGGTTGAGAGTTCTTCGCCTCAACCCCAAGAAACGACTTCCATAAATGTCGTCGCTATGGAGGCATCCACACCCATAATGGTTGCCTCAAAACCACTTCAACTGGAACAATCACTCCTTCCACTCCATAATCAACAATTTCCTCCTCGACATCTGCAAAGCCCAGGGAAAATTTGCACAAAGGAGTGCAACACTTCCCACTTTGGGAAAATCCTTTGAGGTTTTCAACATGGCCCAGTATTGTGTTAAAAAAAGAAAATGTGAGTGACTCCAAATTGATCCTGCAAGGTTCTTGTTAGCAAAATAAAAAAAATGAAACAAAACTTGAAAATAACTTGAAACAAAGCAAAGGAATTGAGAATATGCAAACCACAACAAGAGAAAAATGCTAGAACTAATTTAGATTCCCCAATGGTTAATCTTGTTACATGAAGTGTCACCTAAGAGGTGTGGGCTTTAAGGGAAGCCAATAATATCCCTTAGGGAGGTCCTTTTTTCCCACACTAAATACTAAATAATTTCAAAGAACAAATGAGAGAAACACTTTCCGACACAATTCTAACAACATAACCTTGCTCTAGATTTCTCTTATTAGATGCATGCCCATGGCTTCCTTTTATAGGCCAATAGGTGGCCAAGAAACAACTAGATCCAAATATGAACCCATTGACTCCATGATCTAGCTCCAAATTCATAAAGGGGGGCCATTCAATGAACCCAAGTACATGAGGAGCCAAATTCAAATTCTTGGAGGAGATGGGGCTTTGATGAGCCTTCAATGTGCGGCGAGTATTTGGGATCCTATTGTTTTGAAATTCGGGTGGATTTCAAAGGGAAATCTACACTAGTGTAGCGTGTGCACAGAACTGATAATACGAGCAGTAATGCGGGCTATCATGAGAGTAACTACGCTACCTCTTCTTGTGACTATTTTTGGAATTTTTGGACTCATGTTGTTTGTTGGATCTGATGAGGATGTCTTCAATGGGATACATGTTTTTTTTTATGACAACTTACTAAAAGATTAGCGAAATGTGGCATGTGTGTGAAATTTAGTCGTTAACATATGCCCCCTGATGTATGAGGTTCACAGGGTTGTAGAGAAAATAATGCATAATTGTGTCTTTTATGGTCTCTCATCTTATTGGAAGTTCTTGAGCAAGTGTGGACGAAAGGTTCCCTTGGGGGAAGATTGCTGGTGACAACCAGTGAAGCTGTAACAATGAATAATGTTTTATACAAACGAGGCAGGCATACCCATGCTCTTGAAAATCTTTCAAGATGACTACAATGAGAGGATACCGAGGGGTCAACACCTAATACTGCTAGTACATGGATGAATATGGCTTCAATCCATGTGAGAGTAAATGAATTGTGAGATGATGTTACACATGTCGAAGAAGCGGAACTTCTAACGACCTGATAATCCCATGAGGGTGGGAGACCCAGATACTGGTGAAGTTGTTGCATGGTGAACTTCACTGTATTGCTACTACCATGATTTGTAAATTTAAACATTGCTACCTTCGAAATGTACGATTTTACCTAATCTGATAGATGTGTTGACGTCGAGCATAGGAGATACCGCTAAGTTGGGGAGCAATGATGAATCTCCCTACCTAGTTCGAGGTGATCCCTTTTGTTGATTGAAAGGGACCCCAAGGTACAACTATAACTATTACAACTCTCAAAATATGAGGATTTGGTGTCGATGAGAGATGAAGTACACGATAAGATGAGTGTATTATCCTAAGAACCAAGATCATGTTGTAATAAACTATAAGATTGAAATACCTGACACAAGACTAGATGGTAAGCATGGGGCTCACAACTTCCTCAGATTAATGTCAACTTGGGGAGTGACTAACGAAACATTCTTCAAATAAAGGTATAGAGTGTAACGGAGTGAGACAAACTACAGATGAAGGGCTTTGCAGTAGACATGACATTAAGGGTGATGGTGACTGACAAAACTGATAATGATGGGGGTAGGGAGACTCAACAACATCGATCAAAGGAAACCAGGGGTTGTTGTCCAAAATAATTGTGGTGTTCCTTCGGTTTGGAGTGGATTGGGGAAATATTTGTACATAAGAATAATTGGTGGGGTCCCCACGGTTTTGGGTGTTTTGAGGGACCAATTTGATGATGGGTGGGATTCCTGTTTTTTTAGGTGAATTGGGGAATCAATTTGATGATGGGAAAATTTCTCAGAATTTTGAGTGGGTTGGGGAACCGTTTCCATGATGATGTGATGGTTGTTTGCAAAACACAAAGAGGGGTGCCCCATGAATCAATTCCATGCAGAGTGTTCCTGCAGGAATAACTAAATCAAATTGTTTGCTATGAAGGGTAGGGGTCCCATTGTTGTCTTCGCGAGGGTGATGATACAAAGAAGATTGCAAATGATAGATTGCTCGTGGAGGTATGAGTTGTCAAATTTTTTTCTTGATTGTAACATGTCGAGGGATTTGATGGCATCGACTACTGAAGGTGGGGGAGTAAATGCACAACTATAAAATGATGAAATATGGGTTGATCGGTTCAAAGTGTATCTAATTCCTCGGACTTGTGGGGGTTCGACATCATGGGTGTCAAATTATTACATGGATGTAATGGTGCGCACACCCATGGAGGAAGCATGTTATATGCATTAATGATGTTGATGGCACGTTATTGTCAGGAGTTAGGACCCTATGGTTATTAGTGAGACTACTGGTAAATACAATGTAAACAGAGGGAAAACATTGCCTATATGCCAATTTTTGGATGATACCTGTGATATGAGTCTAGTCCCATTGATGAATGGGTTGGAGTCTCATTGTTGTTGGTCATTTTCCTGCAAACATGATGCAGATACCCGAGTGTAATAGAGCTCATAGGAAAGGTATCGAAAATGCATAAATAATAACAAAAAACATAGCGCACCTTTGGAGTGCATGTGAATCAAGGATACACACATTTGAGATACAACGCGTTGATAGGGATGTTGAGGATTATGCCTTCAGGATCTATTAATATATATGCCCCTTTGGGGATGCATTGCTTGACGACATAGGGTCATATCCATTTGGATACAATTTTACCTGGTCCTGATTTGTTGTCTTTCTTGGAGTTGAAGATGAGGACAAAGTCTCCCTCGTTAAAGGTGTGAGGTTGGACTTGACGGTCATAGTGCACCTTGGAGCGTAGCTTCATGGCCTCATTCTATTGGATTGAGTCCCTTATTTCTTTTCCGATATGTTCCAAGGTGAATAACCATTGTTCGAGATCCAGAGTATCAGGTAATAGCTCCACAACTAATTAGAGTGCAAGTATTTGGCACTTGATGAGTAGCAGGACTTCTACTCCATGTACAAGGTGAAATGGAGTAAATACAGTGGCCATTTTAACCAAGGTGTGGTGTTCCCACAGAGCAGGGAATAGCATATAATTCCAATTGGATTTGTTCTTGTTTATTGTGCATTGAAGCATAGTTTTGAGAAATTTGTTCACAGCTTCGACTTGCCCATTCGCTTGAGGATAGTAGGATGTCGAGAATTCATGCTTGAATCCTAACAAATGTGATAACTATTCGAAAGTCTAATTTGTTGAATATGATTGTCATTGATGTCAAAGGAGCTCAGTAATGACAAAAGAATAACCAAGGACAAGATGGCAGGGCAAACTTAGTGAAAGACAAAGGAATGACAAAGGAAGTGATGACATGGCATGTATGATGAAGTTGGAAAGACACATGATGGTGTTCTGGAGCTATCATTAAGTCAGTGTTGCAATATGACATCATTCTGGAAAAGAATGTCAAGTTTGTGGAACTTTGGAAATGGACTAAGTCTGGAAAAGAATGGCGAGTTTGTGGAACTTTGGAAATGGACTAAGTATGGAAAAATTAGTCAAAATTGCTCTAAGGGAATGCTCGCCATAATCCATCGTTTAAAGAAAATGCCCGCACCATCATATCAGGCTATAGATTGTTGAAGTGGATATCTAGTCATGGTCTCATTTTTCCTTAATCATTTATGAGGAGAAATTTATAACTTTTCCAAAATAGGCGTTCAGGATAAATTTTGAAGAAAATGTTGAAAATGGCTAAGTGTTGGAAAATTGGTCCAAGTGGCCTTGGGGAAATGCCTGTCGTACCTCATAGGTGAATGATACAAATTATCTGAAACTATCATGATATAGATTGTTGAAGAGGATATCTTACCATGGTCTCAGTTCTCAAAGAGGGTTTTTGATGACAAAGTTAAAGGCCTGCCAAAACAAGGTTTCAGGTTGTTTTTGCACCAGGGTAGTAAAACTGCCTAAGTGGCCTCGGGAAAATGCCCGCCATAATTCATAGGTTAAAGTAAATGCCTGCACCATATGGTCATGATGTAGCTTGTTAAGTTGTCTACCTGAAAATGGTCTCATATTGTCTTGAGAGTGTCTGAGGAGGAAGTTATGGGTCTACCAAAATAGTGTTTCAGACAAATTGCTCCAAATCCAGGAAAATGCAAAAATTGTGTAAGTATAGAATTACTGGTAAAATTTCTTGAGTGACCTCAGTAAAATGCCCGCCATTTCCTGTGGTTGATTTCATAAAATATTTTGAGAGTATGGATCTATAGAATGGTGTATGGTGCATCCAACCATATCATTGGTTTGTCCAAAGAGTTTTCTTAGGTGAAGATATTGATCTGCCAAAAGTGCTTCCTAGCTTGATTTGCACTGCTCTAGAAAAATGCCCGCCGAGGTGAGAGAAATAAGTTTTCGAAGGATGAAATTGGTCTAGATGGAATCACCTTGTTGGAATCTATCCATTGGGTGTCTCACATTTTAAATTTGATGAAAAGAAAATTCACTTCATATTAACCTAGGGTTTGATAATTTTGCCTAAGTGTCAAATCACCAGTTTGGAAGACTATTTTCAAATGCTGTCCAGATGATGTATGTGTGTCAATAAATTTATCTTTCGACATGGTATTGTTCATTGTTGAAGTGGCTATCTAGTCGTGCTTTTAGTTTTCGTTATGGTGATCATATATGAAAGAAATCAATTTGCCAAAGTGAAGGAAAAAGTGTTTTGCATATTAAGAACAAAAATTTGTCCAAGTGTCAAACTCACATGGCTAAGAGGCCATTTGGAAATGCCCGCAAGGAGGTCTCCTTGTGCTGATAAAATTAATCAGATGGCATAGGCTTATTCTCTAATGAATTGGTTATCTAACCATGAGCTCATATATTCCTATGGAGTTCACACGTGTGAAAGACAAGCCTGCCAAAATGAGAAAAAGTTTGTCTTGTTGTTTCAATGAAGGTTGAGAGGCATGTGGAAATGCCCACCATAAATTGTCCTTGAGCTTATATTTTTATCAGATGGCATGGGTCCGTTCCTTGATGATTTGGCCATATATTCATGGTCTCGTAGTTTTCTTTGGAGGTTACACGTGCGAAATACAAACCTGCCAAATTGAGAAAAATCATGTTTGCCTGTTAAAAATAAATAAAATATGTTAGTGTTAAACACATGAAGTTTGAAGGGCCATTTGGAAATGTCCACCATAAATTGACCTTGTGCTGATAGATTCTACAGATGGCATGGGTATGTTCCATGATGAATTGGCCATCTAGCCAAGGTGTCAGATTTCTCTTTGGAGGTCACACATGAGAAAGATTGAGTTCCCAAGTTGAAGAAAAATTCTAGTTTACACAGAAATCTGAATATGCCCAAATTAAGTATATGTTAAAATCATTTTTTATTTTAAATTTCCTAGTTAAGTCAATTTAAATAAGTAATAGTTAAGATGCTATAAAATGAAGGAAACTAATTACCAGCGATTTATCAAAGCAAGTTAGATAAACCAAGAAGTATTTTTTATAAAGAGGTGCATTTGACAAAAAGACAATTTCCATAATTGGAATGAAACAATGATGGAAAGGGTATGATGTTGAAAAGGCATGATGATAAGATACAAGAATAAACTAAATAAGGAGGAAGCTTATTAAATAAAACAGATTTTATTTTTAAATAAAAAGTAGAGTTCATCTTTAATTAAAAATAGGGTTTGTTATTCAATTACACAAACATAAAATTAATTCTTTTGAAGAGGCATGAGTATGAAAAGACATGAGCCCGATTCGAAGAAATGCAATGGTTAAAAGATCAGATAGATCTTATATAAACAGATTTTTGAAATAGAAGAAAGATGTCTTCACAGCCTAGATCAAAGAAGAAGAAAGATCAGTCAGAGACAAATAAAATGAAGTAACAGAATTGAAGAAAAGAAGATTTGAAGTTGTACTGAGATAAAAGGAAGAGTAGAGAATGGTTGCTGAGTATTTTAACGTGAAGATCTGAAGCAATACAGAACTGAGAGAATGTAAGAAAAGATCAGTATTGTCTATGTGGTCAAAATTGATGAATTGCAACAGAGGATAGAGAACAGAAGATATTGCAAGAAGTTATTGAAGTTATGAAAAACACAGAATAGGGAGGTAGGGTGGTGCTAGGGAAGGCTACAGGCCTGAAAGGGAGTTGTATCCTCCTTCCAGTGGTAGCTGGTAAATAGGGTGTCAAAGCATCCTTTCAAGTGTAGCTAATAAACCAGGGGGTTGTAGCCTCCTTCCAGTAGTGGCTAGTAAATAGAGTGTAGTAGCATCCTTCTCTGTTGTAGCAGGCAAAAACCAGGGTGTTGTAGCATCTGTTAACAATAAAATTAACACCCTTAGTCCGGTGAGGGAAGAAGCGCATTTTTACCATGAACCTGCAGCAGGAAGACATGACACAAGTTCATGCAAAGATGAATCCCCTCTGAAAAATGCAATAATTGTGCTTAAAATCATTCTAAATGGTGCAAAAAGCCTAAAAACTATGAAAAGTGGGTTTGCAAGTTAAAATAATCTAAAATGGATTATCCCACACTCAAAAGAGAAACCGAAGGCTCATTTCCCAATGCTATATAAGAAAGGCATGGGAGGCATGGTAAAGGGAGACAAAAAGAGCAAAGGCATGCTGAGGAGATTTTGAAGGAAGGAGAAGAGCTCCAAGTCTTCAAAAGCAAGGATGAAGGAAGGAGAATTTATGGCAAGGGAGGAGGCACTCACACCAGGATTCCTGGTAATCATGTATCTTCTCCATTGTTTTAGCATGAATTGATTCAAGTTTCTGCCATTATGATGTTTAAATGTTGCTTATATTGTGTGATTTAAACTTTTAAATGGTTGTAGATCTTAAATTTGCTTGTCTTAAATGGATGAATGAATCTAGATTTAAAATAACTTGTGATAATATGTTCATCTCTGACGTAGAGACTCACCACCTCTTAGCAAGATAGTTAAGCTAGTGTAGACACATCCCTACACTAATTACTGTTAACAGAATGGCGACCATACTGGTTGTTAAAATTTCTTGAACTTTCTTGAACTTCCTTGAATTTTCTTGATTTTTTTTTCAATTTTTGGGTGTTATTCCTTCAGATGTACTCATTCATGCTGTAAAGATCCATTAAAGAGCCTGCTGTAAAGATTCAGATCAATTTTTTTGAGTGTCAACTCTGTTTCGATCTCTGCTGCATTAAAGTTTTTGAAGCTTTCATCTCTGCATAGCTTTTAAATCCTCTGTGTTCAATGATCTTAAAGGTTCTGTGTTGAAGATTTTTAACACGAGACTCTACCAAGCCCAACATTGAAGATTTTTAATAAAATGAACTGTGTCGAGCTATTAAAGTTCTGCAATAGCTCTGCGTTTTAAAGCTCTGCCTTAAAGATTGAATTTCAAAGAAATCGCAGAAGCTTTCATTCTGCTATACGTGTTTACCTTTAAGATTTGGGTGAAAACTTCTATCTCAGCATGAAATGCTTAAATCTAAGCGTTAAATCCCTCCATTAAAGTGTTAGATATTCAACCACGATCTGGCCTTGTGAAGCGGTGAAGATTTAATTAAATTCTGCCCGAATTTTAGTACCCTACATGAAGAACTCTGCGTGTAGAGGCCCCTTGAAAAGTTGAAAGATTTTAAAAGCTAGGCATGTTCTTGTTCTTTAAAACTTTGCATATTTCTCTGTGTGTAGATCTCTGCCGTGGAAAATCCCTGTAGCCTTAGATCCCTGCGTGGCTCCAGCTCTGCATAAAAGTTTTTTAACTCTTTGACTCCAGCCCTGCTATCACTCTCTACCATCACTCTCTGCATTGAAGGATAGTACCAAGTTCGTGTCACACTCTGCATTGAAAGGGAGTGAAAGTTTTGGAAATTTAAAGCTTCTGCAGTGAAAGTCTACAAGACTCTGCCATAATTCTAGCTCTACGTTAGAGTTTCCAACCTGAAATATCAGCATTAAGCTAGTCTTGGATCTTAGCCTGCGTGGAGCTGCCAATTATCCAGATCTTTAATCTTTTGAGAATCTCTGCTACAACCTTTAAACTCCAAGAATACTTACCACTCGGCATGACTAATACCAGTATTCTTGATTACATATTCATTTTAAAAAAGGATTGCAACTCAAATTAATTTAAATAATGGCAATATCGAAGTAAAAAAATTTAATTCCAACAAATTCTGCGCCAGAAAATTTAGAAAAGTCGAGTTGTTCCCAAGAATGTTGTTTCTTGTGATAGGATGGCCATTTGAATAAAAGTTAGAATGTGTAGTTAAATACTGTGTGCTCAGATTGGTGAAGGCGTTTTGGGATTCCTTTGAATTTTATTGCTGACTGATGTTGTACGGCTGCGTACCTTTTAATTTCCAGATCTGTATGGTGAATGCTCATTAAACTCTGCGTTGAAAGCAGCTTTAATCTTCAAAATATCTGCATTTTCAAACACTAACAAATTGTACATCTGCGTTAAAACTCCCAAAAATACCAGCGTCCATGTGTAGCAGCGTTGACAAACAGCTGGAGTGTAATGCTGGAATGTTAATGCTAATTAACGTTAAATGTTGGAATGCTTTTTGAATTAGCGTTGAATGCCAATGCCAGAATGTGTAAAGTCTTAATGCTGCATAAAATGCCAAACATATTAAAGGCTGAAATCAAGTACAATATTAAGATGGAAGACACGACCGACATGCACTAAAATTAACCGTTGCATTTGAAACTTAAGGATGAATCGTGCTTAGCATAAGTTTTTTTTATTCCTTTTGGAAATTTTGCAAAGTTGTGCATAGTTGGTCAAAATCTTTATTTTTGGACTTATATGCATTTGAAAAACCATTCAAACATCTTGCATAGTGGAGTTACACATCTTTTTATCTTTGGATTAAAAAATGATTCAGAAGTTTGCAAAGATTTGGCATACCTGCGATAGGTTTGGACTTATATGCATTTGAAAAACCATTCAAACATCTTGCATAAACATCTTGCATAGTGGAGTTACACATTTTTTTTATCTTTGGATTAAAAAATGATTCAAAATTTTGCAAAGATTTGACATACCTGAGATAGGTTTGGACTTATATGCATTTGAAAAACCTTTCAAAAGTTTTGCATAGTGGAATTTAATCTTTAAATTTTGTTTAAAAAAGGAAAAAACTTTTGCAAAAAATTTTAAAAGTTTTTAAATTTTAAATTTTGGAATTAAAAGGAAAAAACTTTTGCAAAAACTTTTAAAATTATTTAAGGCTGTAATTTTAGATTAAAATGAGAAAATTTGGAATTGTTTTCCAAGCATTTTGTAAAAATTTTGATTAAATTGAAGATGTGGTTGGAGTGTTTTTGCAAAAGCTTTGTTAATTTTTGGAATTCAAATCTTTAGCTTTGAATTAAAAAGAAAAAAAAAATTCAAAATTTTTGTTTCGAAGCTTGAAAAGTTCGAAATACAGTTGGCATGGTTTGTTCAAATTTTTATATTTGGCTGTAAAAAGAGTTAAAAAGTTTTTGCAACAAAGTTTGGTATATTTTGGGTTAAAGTTGTTTTTCTTTAGAATTAAAAGCATTCAAAAACTTTTGTTTGGAAGTGCCTTTGATTGGTTAAAACACTCATTTTCAAACTTTCGCAAAAACTTTGCATGTCTGAAAGAAGCTCATAAACCTCTAACCCTCCTTCAATAAGAATATTCATCAAACTGAAAGATAACATAGTGAGCATCTTGCATTGTGTGGTTCATTTTGTTTTTGAGTCAAAACACCACTAGTTTCACTTCCACTCCTGAGACTAAGAAAACTTCCACTAAAAATTGGCGCTGAATCTAAAATCGACAAACTCTTGATTTTCATATCACCAACAAGATTAGGTTAGTGCCCTGGATTAGGTTTGGAGAGTTAACACTCCTGGGCTGCAAAACTTTGAAACTAGCATTGATTAAAGAGAGTAAATCCATTATCGCAAAAAACGCTTGTCGGAAAAGTGCTTCGGAAACATGCATCAAGCATGAGGTCAATCTGGATAAGTAAGGGTGGTTCCCCCTTCTTGCTTATTTAGTGGGACATGAGCTTATCGAAGGGATTCTATGTTCAGTGACAAGTCCTCGTGGTGACATCATTGTTTCTAGAGTTTATGGTAATAAGAGTTGTCCTCAACTTACAACTGTCTGCCCAACCGTCGATTGTGAAGTGGTAACTTTAGTGGCTATTATTAGGATATCACATAGGCTATTGTGAGTGGGACACACTTGCAATACCTGAGACAGACTTTGGAACTTTTACTCCTTAGGAGGGTGAGTGGTCAGGAACCAACACTTGTACCCTGGCAATTAAAGTTTATTGTAACTGTTTCTCACACCTTCGCTCCTAGCAATTGTATGAGGACATGAAATCCCTCGGCAGCTACTAGTTTCAGAAGTCCCTACGATCTAGCTTTTCACTGAGCTTCGGTTCTTTGGAAAAGTAAGTTTGCTTGCTTGAAATCTCTAGGGAATTTTTACTATGTGGACACTTTTCATTTTTTTAGTCTAGACTGCCTTAGGATTGTTTGATTCAAACTATCATTTTAAACACAACTTTTTTTCAACTTCTTAGAAGTGGCTACTCTCCCAATCCACCAGTCACGACGGCAACGAGGTGAGTCACCATAAATTGAAGGCCCTGCTACATTGCAGAGACAGACACAAAAACCACATTCTAATGACTTGGAAACAGAACTGATTTTCAACTCAATTAACATTACTCGAGAATAACAACATCAAATCAACACTGAGAATTCATCGTCACATCATGAACTGAATACAGACGTAGTTGATAATCTTACTCTAGTTGAAATTGAAACATTGAAACATCACACACATGCTCATGAAATTCCTCCTTTGATGAGTCTTTCAGAACCAGTTCCAATTACTATCCGTGAGTCACTGGGTGATATCAAACCTCTTTCTGAAAGTTTGAATGACATGCACAATCCAAGACAGGACCCCATGGCTTTCTCAAACATTGGTTTTCCATATGGTTTGGCTAACCAGGGTCAACACACACAAGGAGTAAACCAAAGTCCTCATGGTACACAAAACACTTGTCCAGATTCTACTTCCGGGGGAAACCCTTCACCATGGAATGGTAATATTCTTGGCGGAAGCAATGAACCATGGAACATTTATGCCAATTGGGTCTATTCTTCTCAAATTAGTGGAAATGCCCCGGGGGGTTATCCTTTGATTTATCCTAGCACAATGCCTAGCGGCAATCCACCTATCAACCCCATTCCGCCATGGGGTGGGGAGGTTTCAGGAAGTATCCAATCTTCTTGGGGCCCACCTTCGTAAGGAGGATATCAACCTTGGAATGCTTATCCAAACCAAGGAAACATTCAATGGACTGGTCCGATTCCAACTAGTAACCAATCTAATTGGGACCCACCCCCGCAAGGGGGCAATCCACTCATGAATCCCAACCAGCAATGGAGTGGTAATGTTCCACCAAGTCATCATTCTCAATGGAACATACCCCCGCAAGGGGGAAATCCACCTATTAATCCTATCCTGCAATGGAATGGTAATGTTCCACCAAGTCATCAATCTCAATGGAACATACCCCCACAAGGGGGCAATCCATACATGCAACCTAATTCACAATGGACTAGGCAATATTCAGAAAGTAACCAACCTTTTTGGATTCCACCTCCGCAAAGAGGCAGACAACCTTGGAATGATTTTCAATACCAAGTTCAACCGCCATGGTATGGTTGGGATCTAGTAAATAACCAATCTTCTTGGACCCCACCTCCGCAAGGAGGCAATCCACCCAATGGTCATGTTTCAGGAAGTTTCCAAACTTCTTGGGGTCAGTCTCCACAAAGGGGAAACCCACCTTGGAATTCTTATCACACCCCGGGACCACATCAGTGGAGTGGTCAGGTTCTAGAAAGTAACCAATCTTTTTTGGGCCTAACCCCACAAGGGGGAAATCTAACCATTAACCCCATTCCACCATGGAGTGGTTAGGTTCTAGAAAATAATCAATCTTTTTTGAACCAACCTGCAAGACCTATGTTTGATCCAGCTAGGCTGCCACATGAACCTCATGTCAATGGGTTGACGAATTTTGTCAACCATCTTGAACAGATTACCCCACATCCGAGACAAGTTTCTATTCAGAATTCGCAACCCACAACTGGACAGGCAATACATGAACCTGTGAATCCTTCCAACAATTCTGACACCCTCACAGTCTCATCCATAGACCTCAGAGAAAAGAAGAAGAAGTACAAGAGTAAGCAAGATGCTAACTCTGGGAAGGGAGATGCACCAACTGTGCTTCAATGTCATGGGAGACATCAACCCACTATTTTGACACCGGTACCTCCGCCAGGGGGCAACCAGCTAACCCCCCCGCAAGGGGCCAATGATCCTAATGCCAATGTCTTCATGCATGATCCTGAGATGAATATTCAAACAAGATTTGATTCTTATGATGTCTCTCCTAGTACACCATATCAACCGGAATCACAACCAGATGGTTATCTCTACATTGAGAAACCAACCATAGACTTAGTACCACACCCCCCCAAAGGTGTGCTACGTAGAAAAATGCATAATCCCAACATGCGAGCTGCTCAGAACAGTAATGTTCTGGAGTACCTAACTCAAGTACCATGTGCCATGTCGGCCTTGGAGGTATTGCAATGTCATTATGCGCCAAGAAAGGAACTATTTTCTACCATTTGTGTTTTTGATCCATCCGATAAGACTTTGATCACATCATACATAGACCATTCAATATGTAGACTCCTTCCCGAAGTTGCTTTTCAGATTAAAGTAACGACTCATGGTAAGAACATCTGTCTAACCATAGTAGATGAAAGGACCTCAGCTTGCGTAATGTCATTTTCATGTTGGAAAGCATAGGATCACCTCTATCTGTCGTAGAAGTTTCAAACTAAGCTACTCAAATAGGTTCGGCAGATTCAGATCAAAATCTTCCCTTGATGGAGGAATATGATTCTGTTACCTGGCCCATTTGGGATGTGAGATCTCCCACCTAAGATCATCTTTTGTGGGGCCACTGGGAGCATACTTGATATAAATCTACCCAAGTATAGGAGCATGATCTGCATGTTCCTCAATCTTATTGTTGGGAATGTTATATCTCTTCACATGGTGGTTGCGTGTACAACACGATCCCCTTCCCAGTAGTTGTACACGCTTTGGGTTGTTTTTTTGCTTTTTCGCAATTTCGATCCATTGTACTCTATCCAATCCCGATAAAAGGGATTAGGGTTGTAACCTAATTTCGGGTAAATGAATTAGGGTTTTAGATGCTGCGGAATACCATATATTGTATTGTAAATGGTTGAATAAACATATAATGAAAAGGAGCAGTGCGGCTCTAAGTTTTGCTGGTTTTTCCCGGTTAAGGGTTTCCAGGTGAAAATCTTTGTGTTATGTGTGTGCCATTGTGTATTTTTCTGTTAATGCTTAAGAATCAATATAAGTTTGTACTTCACTGTTAAGGTTTAAAACTTACATTTGGTATTAGAGCATTTTTGGGTTCAGAGGGATGCCTTTGTTTCCAAGGGTTTGGCTCGATCTTGGATTTGTGATAAACCTGGTTTCAGTGGGAGCTTTGCAGCGGTGATTTATTTTTCTTTAAAGAATGGCGAGCAGTTCTAGATTCGAGATTGAGAAATTTAATGGCTAGAGCTTTGAGCTATGGAAGCTCAAGATGGAAGATCTTCTGATAGATAGAGAACAATGGATCGCAGTAGATCCAGGTACCATGCCCACTGGTGCGGTAAAAGAAGAATGGGATAAGCTGGAAAGAAAAGCAAGGAGCACCATTCATCTTTGCCTCGCAGATTCGGTATTGGTGAACGTATCTGGAGAAGACAGTGCAAAGAAGCTATGGGATAAACTGGGAAATCTATATCAGTCAAAGTCCCTGGTAAATAAGTTATTTCTGCGAAAGAAATTGTACCTTCTGAGGATGACTGATGGAGACTCTGTGTCAGAGCATCTAAACGCCTTCAATACTCTGGTAAGTCAGTTGACATCTGTTGGTATTACGATTACTGATGATGAAAAATGTATTAGTCTGTTGTGCTCTTTGCCAGATTCATGGGATAATCTGGTTATAGCTATTGGGAGTAATGCAACCACACTAAACTTCGATGATGTGGTTGCATCCCTGCTATCAGAGGAAATGAGGCGGAGATCCATGGATAGTTCAACCAAGGATGCCTTATTTGTAAGAGGTCGCCCTGGAGATAGATCTAAAAATAAGTCTTCAGGTGGTAGATCTAAATCTAGAGGTAGATCTAAATCTCCAGGACCTTCTGTAAGAAAATGCTGGAAGTGCCGTAAAACTGGGCATTACAAGAAGGATTGTAAATCCAAAAATACTGATAAAAGCAGAGGACCTAATGATGCTCCATCCGTAGATGGGAAAGAATCTACAGAGGAAGGAGGAGATGTGTATCTCGCATCTTCAAGTACACATGTAGAGCATGATTCGTGATTGATTGACTCAGGTGCGTCTTATCATATGACTCCTCACAGGGAGTGATTTTCTGAATACGAAAAGTATGATGGAGGAGATGTATTTCTGGGAGACAACTCAGTGGCGAAAATCATAGGTCGAGGAAAGATCAAGCTACTGCTCAACGATGGAAGGGTTAAAACTCTTCCCGGGGTTTTGCACATTCCAAAGCTGGCTAGAAACCTTATATCTGTAAGTAAAATGGATGATGCAGGTGTGAAAACTTTATTTGAAACGAACATGTGCAAGATGGTTCGAGAATCACTGGTGCTGATGAGGGGAGTTCGAATTGGAACTCTATACAAGTTGTTGGGAAGCACCTTCAAAAATGGATGTAACAGTACTATTTTTCCTAAGGGTAAAAATGAAGGAGACAGAGTCCTTACTGTCTCTAGTGAGAAGACATCGCTATGGCATCGAAGGCTGGGACATATTGGAGAGAAGGGTCTTCGACTATTACAAGGTAAAAGTATGGCTGAAGGCATGTCTGATTTCACATTAGATTTTGATTTCTGTGAACATTGCTTATATGGTAAACAGAATCGGGTAAGATTCTCATCTGGTGTTGTAAGAGCTAAAGGAATCTTAGAGTTAATACACAGTGATGTTTTTGGACCCGTGCCTGTTCCATCACTAGGTAAATCTGTGTATTATGTGTCATTTATAGATGATTTCTCAAGGAAAACTTGGATTTATTTCCTACGTAAGAAATCTGAGGTTTTTAAAAGATTCAAA
Organism: Larix kaempferi; assembly: GCA_027924585.1. Taxonomy (NCBI): domain Eukaryota; kingdom Viridiplantae; phylum Streptophyta; class Pinopsida; order Pinales; family Pinaceae; genus Larix; species Larix kaempferi. The sequence goes on from BSBM01000311.1 coordinate 9,210,170, forward strand.
GAATTTAAGGCTCTTGTAGAGAATCAAACTGAAAAGAAAATAAAAGTACTCAGAACAGATAACGGTGGAGAATTTTGTGAGAGTGAATTTGAGGAGTTCTATAAAACGTGTGGAATAGCAAGGCAAAAGACTACTCCATACACACCTCAACAGAATGGGGTTGCAGAAAGGATGAATAGGACATTGATGGAAAAGGAAAGGAGTATGCTCAGTGATGCAGGGCTAACACAACAATTCTGGGCAGAAGTTGTTGACACTGCGTGTTACTTAGTGAATAGGACACCCACATCAGCATTGGTTGACAAGACACCTCATGAAGTTTGGACTGGTAAGAAACCCTCTCTCTCTCATCTCAGAGTGTTTGGGTGTGATGCTTTTGTACATGTTCCAAAGGAGAAAAGGAGCAAGTTGGATAATAAAGCGGAAAAATGTATTTTCATTGGTTACAAGGATGGAGTGAAAGGTTACAAGCTGTGGAACCCAGTAAAAAGGCAAACAATTTACAGTCGAGATGTGATCTTCAGAGAGTTGAAAGCACTTCCAAGATTGAGGATGTACCAAAGGAAAAAATTCAGAGAAGCTACACTTTGGTATCAAGGATGAAAAAGGTGATTCTTTTGAGGAACCAGATTCGTTTGAATCAGATGAGGAGGCAAAATCGTCTGAATCAGATGAAGAGGCGGATCCAAAGACTCCGGTATTGAGGAGATCTGACCGAGTAAGAAGGCAAGTTGAAAGGTATAGTCCCCCTGATTTTCGTTCTAATTTTGTGTTATCTATTACTGATGATGATCCTAGAACTGCTAAAGAGGCAATGGATTCAGAAGATAGTAAACTATGGAAGAAGGCGATGATAGAAGAAATGGATGCCTTGGACAAATTGAGGGCATCGATTTTGGTGATATTTTTTCACCTATTGCAAAATTGACTTCTATTAGATTTCTTCTATCTATTTTTGTTGTTTTTGACCTTCAAGTAGAACAAATGGATGTAAAGACGAATTTCCTACATGGAAATCTTAATGAAGAGATCTATATGAAGCAACCAGAACGTTTTGTGGTGAAAGGAAGAAAGGAGCTTGTCTGTAAGCTGAAAAAATCTCTCTATGGATTGAAACAATCTCCAAGAATGTGGTATCAAAAATTTAATACTTATATACTGGGACTTGGTTTCTTAAGAAGCAAAGCTGATCACTGTGTTTATTTTAAGCTAATTGGTGATCATTTCATTTATGTAATATTGTATGTTGATGATATGTTGCTAATTGGAAACAACAAGAAAATCATCAAGGATGTCAAAAATCAGCTGTCATCTGAATTTGACATGAAAGATCTTGGTGCTGCAAATTTTATTTTGGGCATGGAATAAAAAGAGATCATGAAAACAGGAAACTCTGGTTAAATCAGAGGAAATATGTTGAAACGATATTGAAGAGATTTAATATGCAGGAAAGCAAACCAGTGAAGGTGCCCATTCCTGTAGGTGTAAGGTTATCTGTAGAACAATGTCCCACGACACAAGAAGAGGTAGAGGACATGTCTCATGTTCCCTATGCTAGTGCAGTTGGCAGTCTGATGTATGCCATGGTCTGTACTAGACCAGATATAGCCCATGCAGTGGGAGTTTTGAGTAGATACATGTCAAAACCAGGAAAGGAACATTGGACTGCAGTAAAGAGGGTCTTCAGGTATTTGCGTGGCACTACAGATTTTGCAATCTGCTACCAAGGAAGACCCGGTCTAAACAGAGAGATAGATATACAAGGATTTGCTGATGCTGATTGGGCTGGAGATCTTGATCACAGAAGATCTACAAGTGGCTACGTTTTTAATCTATTTGGAGGAGCAATCAGTTGGATGAGTAGAAGACAAGCTATAGTTGCACTCTCAACTACAGAAGCTGAATACATGGCATCTACCCATGCTAGTAAGGAAGTTGTATGGTTACAAAGATTGTGTTCAGGTATTGGTTTTGTTCAGAATGTAGTAAAGATTGGTTGTGATAGCTCAAGTGCAATATTTCTGGCAAAGAACCCTACTTATCACTCGAGGACAAAGCACAATGATGTGCAGTACTATTTCGTCAGAGACATGGTTGAACAAAACAAAGTGTTGCTGGAGAATATTGAAACTTTGGTAAATGTTGCAGACTCTTTGACAAAGTCTGTGAGTACTCAGAAGTTCTCTTGGTGTAAAGAGAACATGGGCATTGTTGCCCTGAATTGTTAAAGTCATAAATTTCTCATCTATGTGAAGAGAACAACAAGTGGGAGAATGTTGGGAATGTTATATCTCTTCACATGGTGGCTGCATGTACAACACGATCCCCTCCCCAGTAGTTGTACACGCATGTTATGGGAGAATTTTGAGTTGTTTTTTGCTTTTTCGCGATTTCGACCCATTGTACTCTATCTAATCCCGGTAAAAGGGATTAGGGTTGTAACCTAATTTTGGGTAAACGAATTAGGGTTTTAGATGCTGCAGAATACCATATATTGTATTGTAAATGGTTGAATAAACATATAATGAAAAGGAGCAGTGCGGCTCTAAGTTTTGCTGGTTTTTCCCAGTTAAGGGTTTTCAGGTGAAAATCTCTGTGTTATGTGTGTGCCATTGTGTATTTTTCTGTTAATGCTTAAGAATCAATATAAGTTTGTACTTCACTGTTAAGGTTTAAAACTTACACTTATCTGGTATATTTGGAAACTTGCATATAGGTTTTGGCCATCCCTTTGTGAAAATGCATTTGAACCTTTTGCAACCCAAACTTACCATAGGGTCGAACCTGTTGGAAATTGGTGGGTCAGCCCTTCATATCTGTATTTTCCACCATTCTGAAAACAGAGCCTACCGAACATGGGACACCCTAGTCAGCACCCCATTTCCATTTTGGTGCCCATGCTAAGTTATTCTTATAGATCCGGGAGCCCTATTAGTCCCATCGTGACTTGGAATTTGAGACCACATATTTCTCTTTCATTCATTTATGACCATATCCGGATGGGCTCCCAATTTTTTGTCATTTTACATAAGCTTGTGTTAAAATATCCACTTGAACATCCATGCAAACTGCTTCGTTGCTTATTGCTTATGTTGCTTATTTGCCTGTATAGTCACTTTTTGTTACAAGATGCCTATAAACCATTGCTTATGTATATTTGACACATACCCATGGAGGAAACATCTGTAAGAGTGTACATAACTAGCTCAACCCTTGTTTGCAATACGGATCTTTGCCTTGGCCTGACCCATGCCCTTGACATTTAGGCGCATGCCCTTGAGACACTCATTTCCTCTAATGTACCATAGCAAGCTTTATTCTTTTTTCAAGCTAATAAATGAAAAAGGTTAAAAAAAATTGGAAAACACAAATCCAAAAAGGGAGAGACTTGAATCACTTCATATTTTAAACTTTGAAGAAAACGGCAATAGTCAGTCCTTGTCGCCCTTGAACACGGCACATAATTTTGTATCCGCGGTCAGTACACCATCTACATTTTCCTTAGGAAAATGTACCAGTATTTTGAACAGATCTCCACCGATGGGTTATCCTTCCCGTCACCAATGGAGCTTTCATTAATGCATCTGGCATTAGCGAATTTCATCAAGGTCGGTTACTCAAAGTCCTATGTTTCCAAGTGTCCATTCTACGTCCTGTTATGTGTTCAAGGGAAGTCCAAACCAAGTCGGCCATTCCTCAAATATTCTTGACCAATCATGTCGTCCTTCCTTGTGTCAGTATACAGTGTTGGATCTTGCAGTTCTACCAAATTATATCAGACTATTGATCTTTGTTTCATATTGGTTGATGTGGGATGCGTCAATGCCCTCCTTCCGATGGATCTATTCCTATCGACATCAAAACATCATCTAGGACATGGATCTAGAAACCCGAGAGTACCTTGGATCTTGCAGTCATTAGTGGCAGGTTTCCTCGCAAATGACAGTGGGTATACATCAATGACCCTTGATTATTCGATTCTACAAGTGTTCGACTTCAGAACATCTATTCACACTTGCTAGTTTGTACTTAGTACCTTGGAGTCCATCATCATTATCGATGGGTCTCTTCGCATCTGTTAACGGTATACTTCAATGACCAGTAATCAGATGGCGTTTTATTATGCTCGGCATCAGATCACTTATTCGCATGATATAAACTCGTACTATCATCAATTTGTATTGAAGATCTTGGGAAAAACAGTTGTATCACTCATCGATGCACTAGCTGAGCTACGCAAGATTAGACTGCCATGTCAGAAGTTCAATAAAGACTTGTTATCGCACTCATCAAAGTGCATGTATACATTTTCATAAAAAAAAATTGCTTTTGACATGGATCCACTGTGTATTATTCGTGGCCATGCTTGTTTACTGCTGAGCATAGGTATGCCAGCCTCAAGAAGATATTATATATTTGAGAAATTGCTATGCCTTGCAAGTGTAATCCTCCATCCTACGCCCGTGAATTTTCCTTCCCTTATCCTTGCTTTGAACGATAAAGAGTATCAGTACAAAGAGTATCAGTATAAAGAGTGTCAGTATACTGAGTATAAATTTCAGTAATGTATTTCGTCCCTTAGCTCTGCTTCAGACCTCACACATTAGGGGGCATCTGTTAACAATAAAATTAACACCCTTAGTCCAGTGAGGGAAGAAGTTCATTTTTACCATGCACCTGCAGCAGGAAGACATGACACAAGCTCATGCAGAGATGAATCCCCTCTGAAAAATGCATTAATTGTGCTTAAAATCATTCTAAATGGTGCAAAAAGCCTAAAAACTATGAAAAGTGGGTTTGCAAGTTAAAATAATCTAAAATGGATTATCCCACACTCAAAAGAGAAACCTAAGGCTCATTTCCCAATGCTATATAAGAAAGGCATGGGAGGCATGGTAAAGGGAGACAAAAAGAGCAAAGGCATGCTGAGGAGATTTTGAAGGAAGGAGAAGAGCTCCAAGTCTTCAAAAGCAAGGATGAAGGAAGGAGAATTTATGGCAAGGGAGGAGGCACTCACACTAGGATTCCTGGTAATCATGTGTCTTCTCCATTGTTTTAGCATGAATTGATTCAAGTTTCTGCCATTATGATGTTTAAATGTTGCTTGTATTGTGTGATTTAAACTTTTAAATGGCTGTAGATCTTAAATTTTCTTGTCTTAAATGGATGAATGAATCTAGATTTAAAATAACTTGTGATAATGTGTTCATCTATGACGTAGAGACTCACCACCTCTTAGCAAGATAGTTAGGCTAGTGTAGACACATCCCTGCACTAATTACTATTATCAGCATCCTTCGGTTGTAGTTGAGAAACTTGGGGATTTTAGTCTCCAGCAAGTTGTAGCTTGCAAAAACTATTGTAAATATAATTTTGCAATATGGAAAGAGTTTGTGGTTTTCCCAATTGGGTTTCCACGATAAAAATTTGTGTTTTGTGTATGTTGTTGATTCCATGTTTTAATTAATATTAATAAGTTGTTTAAATTGGTAAAATATAACAATAATGATTCACCCCCCCTCTCAGTATTGGCCAATATTCCAACAGTTGGTATCAGAGCAGGATCCTTCACTACAGTCTAAACCACTGGAAGGAGGATCCTATTAAAAACCACTATAGATCAACAAGAAGGAATTGCACCCTACAGAGCTACAGTACTTGATAAAGAAGAATATGCATATTAGAGCATGAGAATGAGTGTATACTTACAATCATTAGGATGGGGTGTGTGGCATTCAGTAATATCCGATTATATATCCCACCAAAAATAATAAGGACTACATCTCAAAAAGAGTCCAAGAAAAATAACTCAATAGAAATGGAGGCCATACTTGATGGACTATCTCAACCCATCAAATAAAATATAGGACAATGCATCGCATCTAAGGAACTTTGGTTCAAATTGGAGAAGATTTATTCAGTAAAAGAAAACCTTGATATTTTCAAGAATGATAAAGAAACTTGCAGCCATAAGGAAGATCAAAAGAACAAAACCATATGCAAGAAAAATTTTAATGACGGGAATCAATTCTTCTATTCCATGGAAGATAGTGAATATGAAGAGATTAGTGAAGATGAATAAAATCTATTCATGGAGACAATGACTTTAGAAGATAATTTAGATATGGAAAGAAAGGTGGACCTAAAAGTTGAATCCATAAGTACCCTTGAAGAATTTAGAGAGAGCAGATTGGAGAACAATTCTTTGAAAGAAAATTTGTCAAAATACCTAGAAGAGCATAAATCAAAAGAAGAGGAATTCAAGACCCTCCAAAAGGAGATGCACAAGTCAAAACAACAAACAATGGCTAGCATGAAAGAGATCGAGAGTTTAAGAGATGAAGTTGATAACTTCAAGGAAGAAGTAAAGAAGTTAAAATACCAGCAGACTATTAATGAGAAGCTCAAGGAGAAAATACAAGAATCTAAAAGACTTGAAGAAGAAGTTACTTTGCTTGGGAAGAAGCTTGATGAAGAATCTATTAAATCAAAGTTTGAGAACATCTCAAAGGTGTTAGATGAAATCTTAAGTAGCCAAAGACCATCAAGTGATAAAACTGGATTAGGTTATGACAAAGAAAAGAATCCAGAATGTTTGTCTCCTACACTCCAAGATAGAAATGAAAGAAGTTATGCTACTGCACTCAAAATCCCGATTGAGAATGATAGTCAGAAGTCTGCTCCCTCCTCTCATAATAAAGATAGAACTGATATGATACCTAAAAGACCAATGACAAGTAAGGTCCAGTAGATCTTTTTTGGTCATTGCTACACATGTCATAATTTTGGACATATGTATAGAGAATGTAAGCTGAGGAAGAATGCTTTAATAAAATTTCAGAAACAAAGGAAGGGATTGAAAAATATGGAAGTTGTCAAGCAGAAAGAGAAAAGATTCCTCAAATATAAAGGAAGGTTCTATGGATATTGTCACTGTTTTCACAAGTTTGGTCACAAGGTTGTTAATTGTAGAACCAAGGGAAAAGATCAAAATACAGAATCCAAGAAACAAACAAGGTCAGTAAGCAGGGTACCTCATGGAAAGATGTGGAGAAGAAAAGAAGACTACAAAGAGTCAGAGGAAACACAGATTCCAAGCATCAATGAAATTTCCAAATATGATGTTCAACATAATAGTGTTGTAGATGAGAATAACATCCATTATGATGGAAAGCAAGATGAAGATGAAGAATTCACCGATGAAGAGAGAAATTATGAAATTCTCTTCTAAAGTCTCTTATGAACTAAAAGAGAAACCCTGAAACTAGCATTAGAAGGGATCATATACTCAGGGGGAATAAATATCATAAAATTACAATTGGTATTTGAAGGTAACTAAGATCACTTGCTAAGAATAAAAGGATATCTTCATCAAGACAAGAAGAAAAGTAGAGGTGACAAAATTGAAGAAACACATTTGGTCCAGAAAACATCTATGTCACAAGCACATGGTTGAAGTGTAACAAAGCTAAAAGGATAATTAGACAAGAAGAGATGATTATGGTTGAATGATAAGACTAGTGTATGGTTAACAAAGAGAAGACTATAAACCCTATCACAAAATGGAGAAAATGTTGGAAAAGGGGAGGAACATTAAAAGGGGGAGTCTATAAACTCATCATCCAAGTTCTCATTCAAATACTAGCCACAAAATGATAACTAGATTATCATAACTCAAGTGGTCAGTACCAAGTCAAAGATAACAAAAGGAGGAGAAGCAAAAGAAGGGCAGTTATCAAAAAGAAGGAAGATAGGAAATTCTCTATCAAGATGGTTACAACAAAAAAGCATAATAAGTTATCCTTTGTCATTGTTGTCAAAGGGGGAGAACGTTTAAATGTTTCCATCAATGCCAAAGGGGGAGAATGTTGAATATGATTGTCATTGATTTCAAAGGAGCTCAGTAATGACAAAAGAATAACCAAGGACATGATGGCAGGCAAAACTCAGTGAAAAACAAAGAAATGACAAAGGAAGTGATGACATGGCATGTATGATGATGTGGCATGTGTGATGAAGATGGAAAGAGAAATGATGGTGTTCTGGTGCTATCGTTAAGTCAGTGTTGCAATTTGACATCATTCTGGAAAAGAATGGCAAGTTTGTGGAACTTTGGAAATTGACTAAGTATGGAAAAATTAGTCAAAATTGCTCGAAGAGAATGCCCGCCATAATTCATGGTTTGAAGAAAATGCCCGCACCATCAGGCTATAAATTTTTGAAGTGGTTATCTAGTCATGGTCTCAGTTATCCTTAATAATTTCTGTGGAGAAAGTTATAAGTCTGCCAAAATAGGGGTTCACGATAAATTTTGGAGAAAATCTTGAAAATGGCCGAGTGTTGGAAAATTGGTCCAAGTGGCCTTGGAGAAATGCCCATCGTACCTCATAGGTGAATGATAAAAATTATCTGAAACTATCATTCTATAGCTTGTTGAAGAGGCTATCTTACCATGGTCTCAATTATCAAAGAGGGTTTTTGATGACAAATTTAAAGGCCTTCCAAAACAGGGTTTTAGGTTGTTTTTGCACCAGGTGTAGTAAAATTGCCTAAGGGGCCTCAAGAAAATGCCCGACATAATTCATAGGCTAAAGTAAATGCCCATGCCATATGTTCATGTTGTAGCTTGTTGATTTTTCTACCTGACCATGGTCTCATGTTGTATTGAGAGTGTCTGAGGAGGAAGTTATGAGTCTTCCAAAATAGTGTTTCAGACAAATTGCTCCAAATCTAGGAAAATGCAAAAATTGTCCTAGTATAGAATTACTGGTAAAACTACCTGAGTGACCTCAGTAAAATGCCCGCCATTTCCTGTGGTTGATGTCTTAAATTATTTTGATAGTTTGGATCTATAGAATGTTGTATGGTGCATACAACCATATCATTGGTTTGTCCAAATAGTTTCTGTAGGTGAAGATATTGATTTGCCAAAAGTGATTCCTAGCTTGATTTGCATTGCTCCAGAAAAATGCCCACCGAGGAGAGAGAGAATTTTTCAAAGGATGAAATTGGTCTGGATGGAATCACCTTGTTGGCCTCTATCCATTGGGTGTCTCACATTTCAAATTTGATGAAAAGAAAAATCACTTCATATTAACCTAGGGTTTGTTAATTTTTTCGAAGTGTCAAATCAACAGTTTGGAAGGCTATTTTCAAATGCCCACCAGACGATGTATGTGTGTCAATAAATTTAGCTTTTGACATGGTATTGTTCATTGTTGAAGTGGCTATCCAACCATGCTCTTATTTTTCCTTATGGTGATCATATATGAAATAAATCAATCTGCCAAAGTGAAGGAAAAAGTGTTTTGCATATTAAGAACAAAAAATTGTCCAAGTGTCGAACTCACATGGCTAAGAGGCCATTTGGAAATGCCGGTGAGGAGGTCTCCTTGTGCTGATAAAATTAATCAGATGGCATAGGCTTGTTCTATGGTGAATTGGTTATCTAACCATGAGCTCATATATTCCTATGCAGTTCACACGTGCGAAAGACAAGCTTGCCAAAATGAGAAAAATTGTCTTGCTGTCTAAATGAAGGTTTAGAGGCATGTGGAAATGCCCACCACAAATTGTCCTTGAGCTTATAATTTCATCATATGGCATGGATCTGTTCCTTGATGATTTGGCCATATGTTCATGGTCTCATATTTTTCTCTGGAGGTTACACGTGCGAAATACAAACCTCCCAAATTGATAAAAATCATGTTTTCCTGTTAAAAATAAATAAAATTTGTTAGTGTTAAACACAAGAAGTTTGAAGGGCCATTTGGAAATGTCCGCCATAAATTGACCTTGTGCTGATAAATTCTACAGATGGCATGGGTATGTTCCATGATGAACTGGACATCTAGACATGGTGTCAGATTTCTCTTTGGAGGTCTCACGTGTGAAAAATTGAGTTCCCAAGTTGAAGAAAAATTCTGGTTTACACAGAAATCTGAATATGCCCAAATTAAGTATATGTTAAAATCAGTTTTTATTTTAAATTTCCCAACTAAGTCAATTTAAATAAGGAATAGTCACGATGTTATAAAATGAAGGAAACTAATTACCTGCTATTTATCAAAGCAAGTTAGATAAACCAAGAAGTATTTTTTATAAAGAGGTGCATTTGACAAAAAGGCAATTTCCAGAATTGGAAAGAAACAATGATGGAAAGGGTGTGATGCTGAAAAGGCATGATGATAAGCTACAGGAATAAACTAAATAAGGCAGAAGCTTATTAAATAAAACAGATTTGATTTTTAATTAAAAAGTAGAGTTGATCTTTCATTAAAAATAGGGTTTGTTATTCAATTACACAAACATGAAATTAATTCTTTTGAAGAGGCGTGAGTATGAAAAGACATGAGCCCTTTTCGAAGAAATGCAATGGTTAAAAGATCAGATATATCAGTATAAACATATTTTTGAAATAGAAGAAAGATGTCTTCACAGCCCAGATCAAAGAAGAAGAAAGATCAGTCAGAGACAAATAAAATGAAGTAACAGAATTGAAGAAAAGAAGAATTGAAGTTGTACAGAGATAAAAGAAATAAAAGGAAGAGAAGAGAATGGTTGTTGAGTGTTTTAATGTGAAGATCTGATGCAATACAGAACTCAGAGAATGTAAGAAAAGAGTAGTATTGCCTCTGTGGTCAGAATTGATGAATTGCAGCAGAGGACATAGAACATAAGATTTTGCAAGAAGTTATTGAAGTTATGAAAAACACAGAATAGGGAGGTAGGGTGGTTCTAGGGAAGGATACAGGCCTGAAAGAGGGTTGTAACCTCCTTCCAGTGGTAGCTGGTAAATAGGGTTTCAAAGCATCTTTTCAATTGTAGGTGATAAACCAGGGGGTTGTATCCTCCTTCCAGTAGTGGTTGGTAAATAGGGTGTAGTAGCATCCTTGTCTGTTGTAGTAGGAAAAAACCAGGGTGTTGTAGCATCCTTCAATTGTAGCTAAGAAACTTGGGGATTGTAGTCTCCAGCAAGTTGTAGATTGCAAAAAAATTGTAAATATAATTTTGCAGTATAGAAAGATTTTGTGGTTTTCCCAATTGGGTTTCCACGATGAAATATGTGTTATGTGTATCGTGTTGATTCCATGTTTTAATTAATATTAATAAGTGGTTTAAATTGGTAAAAAGATAACAATACTAATTCACCCCCCCCCTCTCAATATTGGCCAATATTCAAACATGATTGTGGAAGTGGGTTCCGTTATAAAAACTAACTGCTTTGGTACTCCAAACCGTGGAATGACATGACTAAAGAAGAATTGTGCAGCAGTTGTGTTAGTGCAAACAAATGTAGGCATTACTTTGGCCCATTTGGTGAAGTAATCGACTGTGAATATGATATATTTGTTACCCTATGTGGAGGTTGGGAGACACTCCATGAAATCAATTACCCGTTTGCAAAATGGGACAACAGTGATCACTAGATGGAGAGGGGCAGGAGGTGCCCGTGTTTTACAAGAAAACACCTCACAATCGGCACACCGTTTGACTGCATAAACACAATCCTTGAATAGTGACAGCAAAAAATACCTTGCATGGAGAATTTTTTGGGTGGTCGCCAGTCCTGAGAGATGGTTGTTGTAGGCCCCACTGTGATAGTCATTGAGGACTATTTTTGCTTCCTGGTGGGACAAGAACCATCATATGATAATATCGACCCCTTGATGATACAAGACATCTCTGAGGAGAAGATATCTTGGAGCTTGATGGCGTATACAATGGCGATCATCTCAAGAAAGGTGAGGGGAAATTTATGAGTTTGGAGATATATTAAGATATCTCCATACCACGGATCGTCGTTGGCTATGAGGAAAATATGTTCATCGGGTAATTGATTATTCACAAGTTCTCCCTAGTTAGTGGCTGGGAGGTCAGTAATGAGCTCAACAAGGGCCAAGGATTTTTTTTCTTTTAGGGATAACAAACTCGAGGTCAAATTCTTGGAGAATAACGATCCAACATGTAAACTTACCATTAAGGAGGCGGCGGCTAAGTATGTATTGAATTGGATTAGAGTCTACAACCATTGTTGTTTTGTGTCATAAGATGTAATGGCGCAATTTTTGTATTGAGAGGATCATGGTTAGTGTGATCTTCTCATCATCAATGTAGTTGAGTGCTATTTTGACCAACGTTTTGCAGATGTAGTAAATGACATGCTCATTATGACCTTCAGCATATTGAACCAAGACGCTTGCGATAACGGAAGATGATGCCGACATATATATGATAAAATATTTTTCAAAGTCCTGTGGAGACATGAGGGGTGCAAAATCCAATGCTTGCTTCAATGCATCGAAAGAGATTTGCGCTTGGTCATCCCATTGAAAGGGGATGTCTTTTCAAAGCAGATGCAGAAAACCATGTTCCTGAGTGGTGTAATTAGGAACAAAGCGATGAAGGAAATTGTCCTTCCCATGAATGCTTTGCAACTGACATCGTGTTCACAGGGGGGGTAAGTCAAGGATGGCTTGGACTTTGGATGGGTCTATGGTGATCCCTTCTTTTGACATGATGAATCTTGATGAACGTCCTACTATGACACAAAACACACATTTTAGGGGATTTGATTGTATATTGTACTTGTGACATCGCATGAAGATGGTGTGGAGGTCACAGAGGTGATCACGTTGTTTTTTTAGATTTAGCAGTGAGATCATCAAGGAAAGCGAGGATGAGATGGGCCAAATCATTGAAAATATATTCCATAACCCTTTGGAATGTGGCTCCAACATTCTTTAGCATAAAAGGAACAACCATGTAAACAAAGGTTCCCCAGGGTGTTGTAAATCCCATTTTGTACTAATCCTGGGGTCAGATCCGTATTTGGTTATAACCAAAAAATCCATCCACAAAGGAAAAATATCACTACCTGCACATGAATCGACGATTGGAAATTTGTACAAACTCAAATGGTGCCTTTCTTATTGTTTACTGGGACAGGGTTGGAGACCCATGACGTATAAGAGATGAGGAAAATAAATCCATCCTAGAGGAGATTCTTGATCTCAATCTTGATAGTTCAGTCCTTAGAGGGGTGGACATGTCATTGTTTCTGTCTAACCAGGGGTGTGTCTAGCCAAGTGTCGGTATGATGCTTGACAATTGAAGGGTCTAAGCCAGACATTTATTCATACGACCATGTGAATACATATCGAAATTCTTTGAAGTGAGAGATGAAGTCAATGACTTCTTACTGTGAGCATGATGCACCAGTCGATATGTTTTCGATTACTCCTAGGGTGATGGAAATATCAACCTAGATCATGGGATAAATATTCGCTAGATTATCATCTTCAAAGGAATCGGGGGTTGGGATGGGGTTTTTGAACCAATCAATATGTCTAGGATGTAGAAATTCTTTTGATCCAATGGTTGTCCCAAGGGGGTTCATCTAAATGCATGGATTCCATTATTTCTTCGTATGTGGAGAAGAAATACTCCTCTAGCATGTCTTCATCAAAAGAGAAGGAATCATCAAATCCAATATGAGTGGACCAACCATTGTTAGTAGAAGTTATGGGATCTCTTAGCTGCGTAGGGTCAACATAGGCGGCCCTATCACTCAGTGGAAGGGGTATCAATTAAGTATGAAGGATATCATGTAATGAAGGGGACTTTGGGAAGGACATATATCCTCTTGTGGGAAGACGAGAGGATCGAAGTATTTCTCATAATTAGGTGATGGAGGGGCATCATTGCTAAGGTGAAGAGAGACCAATGCTATGTCTACCACCTTGGTGTCATTATTAGAGTTGTTTTGTTCTTCAAACACCATGGGGAGGGTTGTTCCCAAAGGTGTAAGGTTATCTGATAGGTGCTTTTGTGTGGCGTGAAGTGTGCATAATGTTCCCAACAGAGGACACTAGAAAGAGTGGTGAGTAATCAACCTGCACGATCTACATGGTCCTACCATTGAAGAATGCATATGTATAACAAAGTCATCTTGGAAGGGGAATCAAATATCTTGGTTACCCTATGGTTTGGGAAATGATGTTGTTGTAGGGTGGAAGTTTCTTAACCATGACCAAATGAAGGCACTTTCAAATGAATAATATGAAAATGTATTTTTATACCAGTGATATCTTACCAAGAACAAGGATAAAAACAGCACCAAGGGTTTACTTTCATGCACAAACTTACTATTACAAGTTCATGGATGTATTCAACGAGAAAATATTATTGTTTCTATAAACCATAGTAGCAAGTATAATTTTATCAATGTTAGTTTGGATAAAGGTTGCAAGTCTTAAAATGTTCATTTTTTTAAAGATTTGAAGATTACTATGGATCAATATATGTTTGATTTAGATTTATATGCATAGATATGAATGAGATGGATATTGTTTTGGGATATCCTTCGATGGACTCAACTGGTATAGTTAATGTTAATGTGCAAAAGAAGTATTTGAAGCTTTGGTATAAGAAAAAAGAAAATACTATTGTAGGATATTTCCATTGTTAAAGGCCCTAAGGTGGCACATGAAGAAGGTTTTACAGCCCCTACTGACACATCAAATGAAGAGTATGAGGTTGAATTAGTAGAAAAAAACCTATAGAAGCACATGAATAAATGCCTAAGGAAGGGCATAAAAATGAAGACAAATATAATGATCTACAAAAACCAAAACCAATAGTTAAGATTGTTGTATATCATCACCCACACCACCATGAGAGACCACAATCGTCAAAGCAAGGTCATTATCCTCAACAAACTTGCTATGAACAAACAAGGAACCAATATGGAGGCACATGGAAAACTAAATACAATGCCTAGACATGTTAGAGTAGCACAACAACAACATGGAACCAAAGGAGCAACCAAAGTCAAAATAGACATGGGAAAGTAGCAGTTGGACCCTAGTTCCATATTTCACTAAGATGGATGGATGCTTATACTTGGTATTGATGTACTACATTGCTTAGTTTCTCATAATATATGGCTTCATCTCATGTTTCGAGGATGAAATGTGTGAAGGGGGATGGAATGTAATGTACCTAGGGAGTATGATATTGGGTACCTAAGGGATAATGAATGTAATGTGAATAGATCTACTGTGCAATTGGTGAGTAATAAATATTCCCACTAGATGGTTAGAAGAAAAAATATAATAATAAGGGGGTATTAGGTATAAGAATACTCATTGTTGATGTATTTGTAACTTCGGAATATATTCACTTGTATATTTTATTTGTACTTTATTGTATCCCCAACAGAGATGTATTATTCCTCCGATTGGAAGTGTCGTCAGTTGTACTTGCAAGTGTCACAAGTTATATTGTAAGTGTCGCAAGTTATATTGTAAGTGTTGTAACTTATACTTGATGGGTTATTAGACCACCTTGATGGGGTCGGCCCTGTATGAGTCATGTGGGTCAAAGGGTTATTAGACCACCCTAGTAGGGGTCAGCCCAGCCAGCATTATGTTAAGTGGTTAAGTTGAGGCCGACCTAGTTGATTAAAGGTCAAGTGAAAGTTAGTGTATAAATAGAGAGTGTGTCTCTCTCATTTTACACATTCTATTATTCACTCACTTCGCATTAGTGAGAGAGAGGATGAGTGCGCACAAGTGGAGGAGGAGCATGCTGCTGAAGATATCTATATCTTGGGTTTGATCATGGTGATCCTTGTATTGATGCTTATTCTATCTCTGAGAAACTTGTGGGGTTTTTCACCTTCTTGGTTTTCCCCAGTGAAATGTTTTGTGTCTCTTGTCTCTTGTCTCTTATGCTTGATATGTCGTACATGTTATTCGTTCAGTTAAGATCCTAGGTATATTGAATTAAATGATGAAAAAATAACATGGTATCAAAGTTATCCTGAAGGAAGACATGCTATGGCATTTATGAGACTTGTTGCACCTGCGACAAATCGAAAGCTAGGGCTTGATATAACAAAAACTAGTCATTGTAGCACTTTCGCTATATATCCATTTTGGAGAAGGTTTAGGATATGAAACTTTTACAGGTCAAAGGTAACATCCCCATGTACCTTTTTCCGAAGCATAGCATCTGATTCGTTGTACTTTGTGAGATATAATCCGTACAATCTAGGATTTCTGCCTCTTCCAGATCTCAGCCATAAACAGGTGACCTAGGAAAAAATGTCACAACTTGGGCTAGGAAGCTCCAAATGAATTTCTGTAAAAAGTGACAGTAAGAGCACGGACTGTAGTTTCGCAAGTACGTTTTTCAGAGGCCGAAGTTGAACCAGTGACACATGGCACGTCGTACAAGTTCACTCTCCTGATTTATCCTATAATCAGGTCACGTTGCGACACTTGGCATAACTCTCTCTCAGAGAATCCAATTGAGGTCAGACCTGTGGTGATAGAAAGATGACAGGTCAGGCTACCACAGACTGAATTTTTAGACCCTTTTGATTCATAATTTCATAGATGCACCAGAAACAATCAGGTGCATATTTCTATCAAAACAGAATTGGATTATGAGCACCTTCATTCTTGGCTTGTCACTGCTGCGGGAATTTAGGGCTTCGGAGAAAGTTGGAATTTTTGGAATCGGAGTCCACGACTGAATGCTCCTCATCAAAATTAAAATTTAGAGACCAAGATCGAATTTTTTGGTTGGGAAGAAGGTCGGGCTTGATCAAACCCTAGTTCGGGATTTGATCGGGAAGGTGGAAAATTAGGGCTTCTGCAAAAGTTGGAATGTTTGAAAACTATGACCACGGCTGGAAGCTCCTCAGAAAAATTGAATTTTAGAACACAAGATCGAACCTTTTGGATGGGAAGAATACCAAGCTTTATCAAACCCTAGTTCGGGATCCTGTCTAGAAGATCCATAAGTTTCAAAGGCAATTTTGAGGGGTCAAATTTTGCAGTTTTAAAAATTGAAGTATACCAGCTTGATCAACTTAGCAAGGCACATCTTTCCATCCATTCAGAAGTTTGAAATTCAAAATTTGAATTTTTAGGGTTTCTCTGACAAACCCCAATCTAGCTCCAAATCCAGTCTCAGCAAATCAAAGTGGATTGGGTTAATCCTAGAAGAGAATGAATTGGGCACCTGCATAAGTGAAGAAGTTCCAGTTCTAGAGGGAGATGAGGCTAAGGCCTTACATAAGAATGCTACAAGAAATCTTGACAGGTATGACTTGAGGACATAAAGGTATGTTCATGATTAAGTTTATGATATGTTTTGTCTTCATACTATTTAGGTTAGTACAATCTTGATTAATGTTAGACTTGTCTTATCATCCTAGTAAAAGTATGAATGCATGTGAATGATATAATACATTCATTGATTAGGGTTATGACACTTATGATTGTACTAATGCACTGTGGTATTGTATGAGGATGATATTGTCCGCTAACATGAATGGTACATCAAGAAAGACAAAACAAGTTCTAGATGAAGAACATATGACCATGGTGACATGAAGACAAAGACTCATCCATAGTCATGGATCACATAGAAGCTCTACTTACGAGGTATGTATACTTTTGGTTCTACAATGGTTAACTTATGAGTTATGCAGGTTACTAGCACAAGTCTTTGAAGAAGAACAAAGGGACATTATATGGGTATGTTAGACACAACTAGCAAGTATGATAATCTAGGTATGTTTTTCCTATATCAAGTTAGAATCCTTGTGTTAGGATCTTATACTTTTCTATGAATGATAATGATTATTCTTGAAGTTAGAAGTTTAAGTAATCAACAGTTTATGCTGTTAGGATATTCCTATACTCCATCCTAGTCCTACCAGCATTTTCATTATTTGCATTTTCAGTCTTGAATGCATTTCTGCATGCAGCATTCATTATGCATGCATGCATGCAACATTCATTATGCATGCATGCATGCAGCATTCATTATGCATGCATGCATGCAATTGCATGCATCCCAGTCATTAGTCCCAACACCTAGCCCTCAGTTAGTTGGCCCCGGGAGCTTCTCACTGATCAGTTTTATCCCTCCTAGTGCTTAGTGCACCCTGCATGCATCTCATGCGCCCTCTCTCACCTACCATTCAATTGTACTTCAGTTATCTTCAGTTCTTTCCTTGATTTAAGGCTAGACTGACTCTCAACTGACTGTATCACTCCGATAGACCTCCAATGAGACTAGACTGCCCATTCCAACTCCATCTAGCTCCTCATGCGCCCTCCACTAAGCCTCCTTCATTCAGTTAGTGCCTCCATGTGCCAGTTACACCTACCACACTCAGTTAGACTCAGTTTGACTGATGATTGACAGTTACTTGTGCATTGATGATTCCACTAATGATGATGAAGACTTCTAGTTGTGCTTTGATGACACTCTAGTGATCTTTTGATCTCTCCATGAAGGCTAATTCGAATTGCCACCTTGGCATTCGAATCCTCATGCATTGTATTATTTATTTGTCCATTTGTGATTAATGAATTAGTGTGTGTGAAGTTATTTTGCTTCTATCCAAGTTCTACTGTATTATTATTTTGTTGCTCATTTACACTATATTGACCACTCTTCTTCTATCTTCCTGCTTAATCATAATCTTTCTTGTAAGGTATACATCAGCTCTTAGATCTGTTGTGAGGATTTTCACATGGCATCAGAGCATGTTGAGAGTATTGACTACCTCCATTCCTGATATTTTTTGCAGGTTATTATCAAGATTTCGAGTGCAATAGTTGCAATAGTTTCTGCACTTTTGCACCAGTAGCAGTTGCAGACTTTTTCTATTGCTTTTGTAGGTCTTCTGCAGCTTCCATGTATTCTGAAGAAATCCCTCCTCTTTCTCCAGTCAACTATGATGAATGGAAACCAAAAATGATAGCATATCTGAAGAGCCATAATCTCTTTGATTATTGTTTTGAAAGAGAGTTCGAATCCTCTGAAGAAGAGAATGACTGGTTAAATGAAGGTGACAGAGTCTATGCAGTCATGATCTATGCTATGTATCGATGCATGGTACACCACTTCATTGATTCTGCTGAATCTCCAAAAGAGCTATGGTCCCAACTGGATGAAAGATTTGGCAAACAGAATGAAGGGATTGGTCCAAACCCTTTCGAGAGCAAGCCCAGTGATGCATTCACCCTCCTTGATGATCTCAGTGATCATGAATCAGTATCAAAAATAGCTCATATTGAAGTTTCCCACAAAGAGAAGAACTTGCAGATTCTACACTCATGCTCCAAATTCCTTCTATTTCGAATTATGTGCCAGCTCACACTCTAGAAATTACAGAGGTTCCTAAATCCTCTCTTGCACCAGAGTCTATTGGTTTGCATCATGATCTCATGAATGTTTTGGAGGTAAAATCAGCCATTGGAGGTAATGCATTCGCTCTCCTTGATCAATCACCTCTTATTTACTACTGCAAGATCATTATTTCATGCTCTCAAAAGGTTATTGAAGATGATGGCCATTGCCATTTGCTTGGGATAATTTTTCATGCATTCAATGGTTTAGATCTCACCTCAAATGGTTCAAAGGAGATCTTAAGGAACCAATTTTCAAGTCTTGGATCTGATTTGGATTCCAAGCCCTCACTGATATTTGATGGTTCTTTTGGGCATAATATCACCCATGATGGTTCTAAGGAGAAAACAAAAGACTATCTGCATATTCATGGATTTGATCCTACCTCAACTGATTCGAATCACAGGTTCAAGGATCATCCTCATACATTTGGATTTGTTCTCATCACATTTGATCTGAAGAGCAAGTACAAGCACATGCCTTCTGAACATGATCCACTTCTTCCCAAGAAGAAGATGCCTCCAGACATATGACCAAGCACCACATCTGCTTGAGTTTAAAGCATTTATTTTTGGTGTGCCCTACAATCTATTTTGAGGGGGGGTATTTTTCCCATGAGGTTTTCCCCATTTCCTCGGTTTATTGACTGTTATTATTATTCGTTGTATTGGGTGACCTTTGGTCTTAGTTACCAAGGCCCATGATGGATTAAGGGGGGGTGTTAGGATATTCCTACACTCCATCCTAGTCCTACCAGCATTTTCATTATTTGCATTTTCAGTCTTGCATGCATTTCTGCATGCATTTTTGCATGCAGCATTCATTCTGCATGCAGCATTCATTCTACATGCATTGCAGTCACCAGTCTCAGCACTTTGCCCTCAGTTAGCTAGCCCTGGGAGCTTCTCACTGATCATTTTTAGCCCTCCTAGTGCTTAGTGCACCCTGCATGTAGTTGCATGCATCTTATGCACCCTCTCTCACCCACCATTCAGTTGTACTTCAGTTATCTTCAATTCTTTCCTTGATTTAAGGCTAGAATGACTCTCAACTAACTGTATCACTCTGATAGACCTCCAGTGAGACTAGACTACCCATTCTGACTTCAGTTGGCTCCTCATACACCCTCCACTGAGCCTCATTCATTCAGTTAGTGCCTCCATGTTCCAGTTACACCTACCACACTCAGTTTGACTGATGATTGACAATTACTTGTGCATTGATGACTCCACTGATGATGATGAAGACTTCTAGTTGTGCTTTGATGACACTCCAGTGATCTTTTGATCTCACCATGAAGGCTAATTCGAATTGACACCTTGGCATTCGAATCCTCATGCATTGTATTATTTATTTGTCTATTTGTGATTAATGAATTAGTGTGTGTGAAGTTATTTTTCTTCTATCCGAGTTCTACTATATTATTATTCTGTTGCGCATTTACATTGTATTGACCACTCTTCTTCTATCTTCCTGCTTAATCATAATCTTTCTTGTGAGGTATACATCAGCTCCTAGATCTCCTGTGAGGATTTTCACATATGCATATTATGTTTCTTACTTTGATTGATGATATGACTAACCAGAAGAGTCATATGGTCAATAAGAATATGCATGAGTAATAGAAGTCCTCCTTGAAACCTTGAATACTAATGCTTGTGATAAATTACCTGTGTGTGAAATGATCATAACCATAGATGTTAAGAGTATCTAGGATCATAATGTTTTGATAGTATTGAGATTATACTAATATATGTATGGTTATGTATGAGATCTTGAGGATAACACAATGATGACACTAGCGCACACTTAAGCATGCATAGTGGTCCAGGATGGATATAAGTTCAAGGACAGGTAATCCTGGAAGCAAAGATCAAGAGGGAGCACACTCCAGTAGTTCCTGCAAGGAAGCAAAGATTAACAGGGATTCCACCCTACAACCAAACAAAGATAAGTATTTGAATTGTCATTTCTTGTATATATGATTACTTAAATGATGTTGTCCAGTCATGTACATACTTATGTTCCTAGATTTAGGATATGTATTATGCATATTAGAAAAGTTGCATTAATGAACAAGATACTACTAATATGCAAGTAATGGGTAAGTGGCCCATGGTATTGTACAACATTCCATTGCTACTTATCTAGAATGAAACCTCTTTTCTAACATGTTGAGAGTTGTGCACACTCTTAACAAATTGTCTGGTAGAGATGGAAGGCATCTAGAAAGTTACGGGATATGGATAAATGTTGTATTGAAGCATTGGCTAAGATAATTGCATGACTGTATGACATATGTCTTTATGCATAAGAATGTGTTTTTGAAAAACAATGAGAAGTTTCTAATCATGCAATTGAATTTGACTTGTAGGAAAAATCTTGTACAATCACCTACAAAAGAAGGACTACAACATTTGTTCCAGCAACGAAGCTATCTATTGAAGATATTGAAGAATCTGAAGTTCCCAGGATTTGGGATGCGGTAATGAAAGGATGCCATGGTCGAGGAATACCAGTCGATCATGAAGAATGATGTTTGGGATGTGGTTCCAAGACCAGAAGGGAAGTCTGTGGTGACTTCCAAGTGGATCTATAAGATCAAGCATGTTGTAGATGGCAACATAGAGAAATACAAGGCGAGGTTTGTAGCTCGTGGCTTCTCCCAGAAAGAGGAATAGACTATGAAGAGACTTTTGCTCCTGTAGCCAGATACACTTCCATCAGAATAGTATTTGTTATGGCTGCAATGATGAAGTGGAAGATACACTATATGGATGTCAAGACAGATTTCTTGAATGGTGTAGTCGAAGAAGAAGTGTATGTGGAGCAGCCACTCGGTTTTGAAACACATGACAGGGAGTCATATGTGTGCAGATTGTAGAAATCCTTGTATGGCTTGAAGCAAGCCCCTAGGACTTGGTATGGTAGGATAGACAACTTTCTATCCAGTTTGGGATTTACCGAGAGTAAAGCAGATTCCAACCTTTACTACAAGGTTGAGGAAGGAAATCCTGTGATACTACTATTGTATGTAGATGACCTATTTGTGATAGGTGAGGATGGGTTGATTGCCGACATGAAAAGGAAGCTTGCTGTCAAGTTCGAGGTGAAGGACTTGGGGATGATGCACTACTTTCTAGGCATGGAGGTGTGGCAGAGTGCAGATGGAATCTTCCTTGGACAAGGGAAGTATGCAGTAGAGATCCTGAAGCGGTTCGGGATGATGGACTGCAAGGCCATGGCCACACCTATGGCATCGAACCTGAAGCTTCTGTGTGATGCTTCATCAGATTTGGGTGATGTCATTGTGTATCGTCAGATGATTGGGTCCTTGATGTACCTGACGAACACGAGACCAGATATTTACTTTGCGGTGAACACATTGAGCAAGTTCCTGATGGATCCGAGAGGTGTTCACCTAGTTGTTGTAAAGCATATTCTAGGGTAACTGAAGGGTACGATTGATTATGGGCTCAAGTATGATGCGAATCAAAAGTTTAACCTGGAGGGTTAATGTGATTGAGATTGGGAAGGCAGTGCTGCAGATAGGAAGAGCACTTGTGGGTGCTACTTCAGTATGGGATCAGGTGTGATCTCTTGGTTTAGCAGGAAGCAATCCCGCATATCATTGAGTACAGTCGAAGCAGAGTATGTTGCTGCTTGTTCGGCTAGTTGTGAGGCAGTATGGCTTAGGAAGCTATTGTCTGAGTTATTTGATCTCCCAATGGATGCTACTGGTATCTTTTGTGACAACCAGAGTTGTGTGAAGTTGTCTGAGAACCCGGTGTTCCATGACAGGTCGAAGCACATTGAGATCAAATATCACTATATCAGGGATATGGTGCAAAGAGGAGCAGCGAAGCTCCTGCATGTTGTGATGGATGAGCAGGTTGCAGATGTGTTGACAAAACCACTAGCCAAAGTGAAGTTTGATTACTTTAGAGAGAGGTTTGGTGTTCTTCAGATAAAAGATACTTCGAGGAAGAAGTGATGGGACACGTCTGCAGGATCCATTCAAAGCATGGTGGTAGGAGGATCCTTCCCATGGCTGTGGATGTAAGCGCTATGTGATGAACATCAGGATGATGCTCCGGATGATGTTATGTATGATGATGATTAGTTGGATCATGTATGATGATATGCATCAGTTGGATGCTTTGTATGATCAGTTGGATCATATGTGATGATATGCATCAGTTGGATGCTTTGTATGATCAGTTGGATCATATGTGATGATATGCATTAGGTGGATGCCTTGTATGATCAGTTGGATCATATGTGATGATATGCATTAGGTGGATGCTTTGTATGATCAGTTGGATCATGTATATTGATATGCATCAGAATGATGCAGTGATGATGATCAGGATGATCACGTGTGATGAGTATCAGGATGATGCTCTGGATGACATGCATCAGGACGATGATGTGATGATGATCAGGATGATCATGTACATCAGGATGATGTATGGTGAGTATCAGTTTGATACTATGTGGCCGTGGACAGGTTGTGCAAGGGTAGCATGTAATACGTCCTGGAGATCTGGACAGGTTGTGCTAGTCACGTAAAAGGCCTCGGACGCTCTTTAGGGTTCTTGCTGGGAAAGACACCCTTTTAAGGTTTTGTGGGGACCACATGTAATACGACCTGGAGGTCCGAACAGGTTGTGCTAGTCACGTAAAAGGCCTCAGATTCTCTTTAGGGTTCTTGCTGCACAAGACACCCTTTTAAGGTTTTGTGGAGATTACATGTAATCAGTCTTGGAGGTCCGGACAGGTTGTGCTAGGCACGTAAAAGTCCTCGAATGCTCTTTAGAGTTCTTATTGAGCAAGACACTCTTTTAAGGTTTTGTAAAGGTCACATGTAAAAGATCTTGGGAGATCCAATAGGTTGAGTTGTGTACTCATAAAAGGCATGGGATGCTTTTTTGAGGTTTTGTTGACGCACGTAATTAGGCCTGGGATCCACAGTATGGCCAGTGTTGATGAAGACCTACAGGTGGTGGGCCTACATCCAGCATGAAAAAGGGTTGGCTATATAGAACTTTCTATGACGAGAAGAATTCAGAGATAGCCCAGTGATCGAGATGACGGGTATAGCAGTAGTGATGATGATGATGCTCCGTGATCCAGTGACGATGATCCAGCTCCAGAATTGAAGACTTGTGCCTATATGTATTGATGACTTGTGTCAAGAGAATACCTTCCTAGTTAAGAGGGAGTGTTGATGTATTTGTAACTTCGGAAGATATTCACTTGTATATTGTATTTGTACTTTATTGTATCCCCAACGGAGATGTATTATTCCTCCGATTGGAAGTGTCATCAGTTGTACTTGCAAGTGTCACAAGATATATTGTAAGTGTTGTAACTTATACTTGATGGGTTATTAGACCACCTTGATGGGGTCGCACCTGTATGAGTCATGTGGGTCAAAGGGTTATTAGACCACCCTAGTAGGGGTCGGCCCAGTCAGCATTATGTTAAGTGGTTAAGTTGAGGCCGACTTAGTTGAGTAAAGGTCAAGTGAAAGTTAGTGTATAAATAGAGAGTGTGTCTCTCTCATTTTACACATTCTATTATTCACTCACTTCGCATTAGTGAGGGAGAGGAGGAGTGCACACAAGTGGAGGAGGAGCATGCTACTGAAGATATATATCTCTTGGGTTTGATCATGGTGATCCTTGTATTGATGCTTATTCTATCTCTAAGGAAGTTGTGGGGTTTTTCACCTACTTGGTTTTCCCCGGTGAAATGTTTTGTGTCTCTTGTCTCTTGTCTCTTATGCTTGATATGCTGTACATGTTATTCGTTTAGTTAATATCCTAGATCTATTGAATTAAATGATGAAAAACTAACACTCATGAGAAAGTATAAATGCACAATTATCATTGTATTGCATAAGATGGGATTTGGATATTGGATGTAAAAAGCATGGCTTGTGTAGTGATTCCTTCCATAAAGAATAATTGGTGGCATTTCCCTACTTTAAGGATTTTGATATTAATAAAATGAAGAAGCTTTTTATCTTATTCTTTGATATTTTGTGCCTGATAATATTTTCATATCTAGGGTACATAACACTCATGGGTAGTCTCAATTAGAGAGGTTAGGGTAGGACACTAACAGAGAGTCCTACATGCCTTGTTTTGCTCCATGAAACAACCCAAATTTTATCTTTCTAAAAGAAGCCAAGCGAGAGCGGGAGCATAGGGAGGGGGACCAAATAGATCCAAGGGGTAGATTATACATTAGGGTTTGGAGGGGATCTTCTCAAAGACATAATTCAATACAAGAGACATAATAGAGCAAGGAGAAACAAGAGAGGTGAGAGATCCCTTATGAGTCTAACTAGGGGAAGCCTGGGTGAATGTGGAGCATGGGGAGGAGGGTGATATGGCCAATAAGGAGGAGGAATCATAATCAAAGTTGGTGGAGGGGGCCAGGGGAGGGATAGAGGGTTATGGATCAATAAAGGAATTAATAACCTCAAACTAGTTGGATGATGGAGATAGAGGTGGAGGGTGATTGATGGGTAAGGAGAACAGAGACTTGAGTCATTGGGTTCATTCGAGGTAGATCTATCGGGTTTCTTGGGGAAATCCAAAGCAAAATATGCATATTCATGACAACCATTACAGTTTATAGTAGTTTGTTGTAATCCAAAGTATGGATATGGAGCTAGTCTCTTAAGTTGAATCTTACTTCTTCACGAAGCTCACGTTCAAAATCCACCTCTACAAATATATTTGCATAGGAAAGGAGGCCTTTCTCGGGGTTGTATATATCAATGATGTGTATAATATTATTACCCATATCAGTTGGGGATTTTCCATTCTAAAAGATCATGGGAATATGGGGTAGTCACACACATATTGGGATAACGATGGGGTTGTTTGCTTCTAAATTGAAATGAAGGGACCACCTATTGAGATACACTCTATACAGCCTCATGAATTATGGTCCATCCCAAAGGATGGAATCTCTCTCCTCCTTTTCAAATTGGAAAGAAAAATATCATCATCCTCATAAGTGCATTTAATTATTACTTAATTAGGGTTCTCTGGGTGTATGTTAACTATTCCTCCATTAACTTTAGTGATAACTAAGGGCTCATGAATTGTCCAACCAGTGCACATTCATGAAAGGAGAGTGTCGTCCATCTTAAGAAGAAACAATTAAACTCCGCCATGGGAATTCTCTCCTACCTTTTAACAAACTTCAATTATTACAACTAATATTTTGATGTCTTTATACTTGTTTCTGTAGTGAAAGGGGACAATTTCTTCATCAAATGTGAGAATATGAAAGCTAAATTATTCACCATTACTGCCACCATAGATCCTATAATTATTGAATAATTGTTGACTTGAAGGAAGATGCAAAGAGCTAGAGGAAGTCCATTCCAATGTCATCTTCATATCTCCTTCTTATCCTACTTTTGGAAGCTACCTTGCTCAACCAATCAACAAAAACTTATATTTATTTTTTAAATAATTATGAAAGGCTAAAACCCTCATCTATGATCGAAATTCACCTAGAGCTCATGAATCGAAAAATATTTCAATTTACTCGAAATTTTAGAAAACGTGTTGAAAACACAAAAGTCTTTGTTGCTCCTATAACAATTGACTAACTACCCATCACTATGGTGGAACCATGAGAGATATGTTGGTAATTAGTATAGTTGATTTTTCCTTGCTTTAGCATATATAAATGACAAATATATTCATCTATTGTATGTTCAAAAAGGCTTTCTTTACTTAAATATATATTTTTATAAAGTTATTATTATATATTAAATTTATGTTAAATTAAAAAAATTATTATTTTTGTTAAATTTAAAATTTTACTTTAAAATAAATATATTTATAAAATTATATTTTTTTATTAAATTTGTGTTAAATATAGAAAATTAATTGCTTGCAGGCTTCCGGCTTTAAGGAACGCGGGAAGGCGTAAACGGACCATGAGATCCATTGCTTTCGTCATGAAAACTTTTATGGAAGATCCAACACGCAAACCTAATGTCACTTTGGCTTTAATATGAAAATACCTATTTCCTATGGATTGTTTAAGAAAATGGAATAATAATGATCTAGTGGGTGAAGTGGTTAAGAGTAATAGTCATCTTCGCCCTTTCTCCCAAAATATTAATTTTCAATTGGGAATGCGCTGTACCCAACTAGATATATTCAACTAAACAAGATCTTATAGATTGGAAGGTACTAGACACATTAACTAAACAAGATCTTATATATTGGAAGGTACAAGACATATTAAATAAACAAGATCAAGACATATTAACAAAACAAGATCTTATAGATGGGAAGGTATATATTATTCAACAATGTTGTAATCATGTTTGTACCAAGAGGAGGATGACTATAGGGAGGTAGGTGTTGGAGGGGTCATTTTTGACACTGGAGGAAGAAAGATTAAATCATTTCCTTGGGGTCTAGGCAAGAGAACGAATAATTAGGCAGAATGGGCAGCGCTTATGAAAGGTATGGAAACAATGTCAGAGTTAAACATCGAAAACTTCCATGTTATTGGTGACTCTTGGATCGTCATCTAATCAATACAAGACATTCGGGCTGGAAAAGAGAAGAAGGTGGGGAAAGTCCAAAAAAGAATCCTCGCTTTCTTTCCGAGCATTTCAAAAATCAATGTGTTTCATGCAAAACACCAGAACAATAAAGAAGCAGATAAACTTGCCAACATTCGATCTAAGCTAAAGCAAGGGGAATTGTTGAATGATAATACTAGGCCCATTGTTAAATGAACATGTTGTTTCCAACCTTAGTCCTTATGTTCCTCTTCCCCATGCTTTGTTGTATGTGGAGATGGCACAGGGGCGGCAATCATAACCTTGGCTTAATGAAGGAATTGCCAAATGGCTTGTGGCCGTGGTGGGTGGGTGAGAGCATTACATGCTCCTGCTAGTATTCATTTATTACCCTTTGCTTGGTTTGTGATTATTGCATGAGTTCTCACACGATGGTTAATTGTCCAGATATGTAGGATCCCCCACATGCATCTGAACCTTCTCTTTTAGGAAGTGTCCAGACTCTCCTTTGCTTTTTGTGCGTCTCTAGGAGAATTAATAGAAGTGTTGGGTCGGAAAACCAAGAGGACTTTTTGTCTGAAGGAAGCGACAATGCAATGGAGAAAATTACATGCACGCCTTCTTTTGCAGAGGATAACACCATGAAGGTTTTGGAAGAGATTCGGGACCTGAAAAATGTCATGGTAGACTAGGGAAAGATGTTGAGATGTGTTCTCGAGGTATCAAAGGTAGTTTTGGATGAAAATCAGAGAATCTATGTTGAAAAACCTGTATCGACTAGTGTGTGGATGATATTGAAGGAGGGTATCGGGTTTGAGCTACTGAAGTCGAGGACATTAAGCGAAGCTTGCAGGAGAAGGAAAGGATGCTGAGCTTTAGACATGAGGAAATGCGTTTGGTTGTTGCGGAATTGAGACACTTTTTTCAGGAGGAGAGAATGAATGAAAATGAAAGGAACTAGGCTTGTTTTGTTCAACTGAAGGAAATCTTGGAGGAAATGCAGGATGATATTAATGGGTTGTACAGAGGGAATAACGGACCTTTTTGTGAACATGCAGAGGCATCCCCAATTGACGAAGTTTCCATAGTTTAGCTGGCTGCAGAAGAAGACCCGATTCAGAAATGAAATTTCTTGTCTCTGTTTTAGTTTTTTATCATGTTTTTTTGTTGATATATATGTGGACAGTTTATTAGAGTTTACATAATTAGAGGAAGCAGAGTAACTTCTAGAAAACAATATAATTTTGTATGTCAGATAGAGCATAATGGGGTCAAGGACTATATGGAATTAGCCTGCTCATACCTCTTTTTTGGACTCTTTTTTGTAACCCTAGGGTGATCTGTAAATTATGTTTTTACTATATAAATTATAGTTCTCGTTCTTGTTATAAAAAAAAAGATGAAGAGGACCATCCTCTTTGGTCACTTTTATTCTCTTTTGGGTGGTTCTCATCCACAACCCTAACCTACATGAAAGTGACTTGTGATGACTTAATCTCCACAATTCTCAAATGCCCTGTTATATATATATATAATTATAATATATTAATTCGCTTTTATTCTCTTTTGGGTGGTTCTCATCCACAACCCTAACCTACATGAAAGTGACTTGTGATGACTTAATCTCCACAATTCTCAAATGCCCTATTATATATATATATATATATAATAGGGCATTTGAGAATTGTGGAGATTAAGTCATCACAAGTCATAGGTTAGGGTGTGGATTATATATATATATATATAATTTTATTTATGAATTGAATTAATAAATAAATAAGTAAACCATTTTTAAATAATATTTGTTAAACCATATTTCAACTTAATTATTTATATTTTCAAAAAATATTAAATATTTGTAATTGTTTTTCAAAATAAATTGTGTTAGAGGATGAAAACATTTCTGAACAGTTACGGCTCCAACAAAATCAATTGTTTGAATTTCTCCTATTAAGAACATACGGTTTCTCATTCTAGTTTAATGTTACATTTTTATTTCTAAGGGTTTGTTAGTCACAACAATTAGATTTCTTTTCAACGAAAAAAAACATACCATTAAATATTAATAGTATAAAAACTTTACATATGATAGGTCCACATAATCAGTTCCAAACCATACCATTAAAATGGCTCCATAAATAATAGTTGTTCATGTCAACAAATAGAAAACCATAAAAGCCTCTCATAGGCCAAAATAAAGAAACAAAAAAATAAAGGATCCACGTGGGAACTGATCCATGGTCCATGCCAAAATAGAGCAAACCTGCCCACATATGCAACAAAATATCTGATCCTCCAAGCCCAAAAGGATGAGTATCAAAGAGAAATCCCATGCAGGATTATCCCATAAGAAAAACAAAAATAAAGGGTACCAAAATAATCCAACTCGTTGTTGGACTCTCCAACTAAATATCACCTGCAAAAAGAGATTGACAGCATATGGAAAAGTATGTTAATAAAAATAAAGGAAAATAAGCACCTACTATAAAACCAACGAGCCCTGAAAACGTAGCTGTGCATCCGACCATTGCTCCGAAAAGATGAGACCCTTAGGAACTAGAAGAGCTCGCTTAGATAGCTCGTTTGCCAAGTAGTTAAATTCCCTATATATATGTGCAAAAGAAATGCTGATAAAACCATTGATAAGGTTATTGGTATCATCCATCCACTAGGATAGTGTGAGGTTCTGAAACGAGGTAATACCCTTGGCCCAATTAATGATCATCATTGAATCACCCAAAACTTGTAGCTTCTTGATACCAATTGATCTTGCAAAGAAGAGAAGCATCCAAAGGGCCAGTAACTCACTTATGGAATTTGTACCATATCCACAATGCATCTAGATTTTGTAGAAGTGCGTATCATTTAGGCATAAAATAGCCCCAACTCCACTAATCGAAGCTCCGTGCTGGGAAGCTCCATCAAAAAAACCACAAGGAATGTGATCCTTCATAACAGGCTATGACCTCACTTTCTTAGCAGGAATAGAGGCTAATAGGTCGGGTGGAGGGTTAAACTCTCTAAAGGAAGCAACCACTTTACTACAAATCACATAAATGTAAGGAACCTTTCCGTCAAACAAGAGCAGGTTCCGAGCCTTTCATAGTTCCCAGGAAACAAAACAAGGCAGATCTTCCCAATAATCTTCATTACTAGTCTAATGTCCCAAACTGTCCTGAAAGGAATGCGATCGCCACAGAGAGCCCAAACCAGTCGACAATCAGATGGCTTTCCAAATCTGTAAAGTAAAGGAGCACTGAGTGAAAATGTGGTTCACCGATTTATCAACACTACAGCAGAGGGGGCATTGATTTGGCCCGCATCCACCTCTACGTAAAAAATTATCCCAAGTCAGAATGTGGTTGTCCATCGCTAGCCAAGTGAAAAGAATGATCTTCAGTGGCATGTTCAATCCCCATAATCAATTGTACCACTAGTGTCTAAGGTCTGGAACATTAAAGAAATATGAATCATAAGCCAATTTAACCGTGACAGAGCCAAAGACTTCATTCCAAGACCACTTAAGAGAATCTTCTTTATCACTGAGGTGTAGATTATTTCTTTTGAGACCCAAGATATAAGAAAGACATTCGTCTCCCAGCATACCAGTCATAACAATGACTATACACGGTTATATCCTTTGATTTGATTAAATTTACTTCTCCTACTTTTACATACTCAATTTGTATATTATTTTTAAAAAATTGTTTTAAGATTTATTTGACAATGATTTTAATTTTTGAGGATTTTAATTTTTGAAATTTTTAATTTTTATAATAATTTTAGCAATTAAACCATTTTCAAGTCATTTATATCTTGATGAACTCTATATTTAAAAGTAATATTTTCGTAATAGATTTTTGAGACTTAATACAAATAATTTCACTTTATTACTATTTTATTGGGTATATCTAAACGCAATTCAAAAGTTACATAGATTGTGGTTTTTTAAACCAAGAGTATGAATAGTAAATCTATTCAAAGTAGAATTTTTTTTATTTTTTTTTCATAGGTAGTGCATTGGCATGCATCCTCGAAATGAGGCGTGTCTTGATGCCGGTCTTGGGGTCGAACCTGGGTGGGGACGGCCACAGCCGACTGCCCCAACCACCCGGCCAACATGGAATTCAAAGTAGAATTTACAAGTAAATTGTTTCATAATAGAATTTATAAGTTGATGGAGAGATTTTGTAGTTTGGAGAGAGTTGTGATCAAACAGTAAAGTGGTTGGAGTTTTTCATAAACATGCAAAGTAATTATAGTAAAAATGAGTTAAATTAATAATGGGTAAATTTAAATCTTAATAGAATATACAATTATTATTTTTAATTATATAAAAAGTTAATATTTATATTTTAAAAGATAAATAATTTTTTTTATATTTAATATAAATTATGTTAAAAACAATAAATTTTTCCACAATTGTAAATTAGTACATCTCACCGAACACGAAGCCCTTTAATTTTTTAATTTTTATATCATATAAATACATACAAAATATTTCCACTCAATGTAGATCGTTTTCCCAACTTTAAATTCAATATAACCTTCTAATAGTATTTATTTTTATTATTAAAAAAATACTATGTTTTTTTGTGCTCATAAAATAATTAGTAGCTTCAATATATTAAAAGAAGCCACTTTCACCCAGGGAAAAAGCCTTACATAAAAAAAAATCAGTTTATCAATTGCTTGGAACATATACTTGTCAATCCACAACCTATATCCTTTAAAAGAAAACCTCTTAAGCATCCAGAAAACCTCTTAAGCATCCAGAATACCTCTCAAGCATCCAGACTTTGATTTTAGAGAACATAAAAAAACAATTGAAAATAAACTACAACTATTTAGATAGGGCAAGTTCATTGAGGGAATCCCCAAGCCCCTATAGAGAAAACCTCATAAAATACATCAAATGGGATGAGCTCGGGATTTCCTTGCTCTAAGTGATGCCTTAATAGTAAGCCGACGACCTCCATAAACATCCAAAACCGCTTGATCCCTTGCTTGAGCCAACGCAGATTTGCGACCCCTTAGTCTATAAGAGCACTTGGGAAAGTTTCTCTGCAAAAGACCTCCATGATTCCCATCCACAAAACTAGAGGAAAAAAGGATTCGTAGGCCTCTAAGTCAACTGACACGAGGGCACGGTACACAGAGGACATGAAAATACGAAT
Organism: Larix kaempferi; assembly: GCA_027924585.1. Taxonomy (NCBI): domain Eukaryota; kingdom Viridiplantae; phylum Streptophyta; class Pinopsida; order Pinales; family Pinaceae; genus Larix; species Larix kaempferi. The sequence continues at coordinate 9,243,137 of BSBM01000311.1, forward strand.
GTCAATCACGAACACGGTGACCCTCAAAACCAGGACACGTTTTATATATATATATATATCCAATTTTTTTTAGAAACTAGAACATTTACAAATATTCAATAGAAATTAGAATCAATACACATTACACATTCACAAGTCGCAATGACACACATAGATGATAGTCATAGATCAAGATGTTGGAACCATATTTCTCAATAAGTCATCGAAATCCTAACCATGAAATCTGCCCTCAAATGACTTGGAAACCCTTGGAAATCCTTCAAATGCTCTTCACATGCAAGAAAAGCCACTCTCAACCCTTGTTGTTCACTTGCAAATGAAAACAAAGACGAGAAAAATCGCTTTTAAGTGGCTTGCGGCCCTCCTTCATGCGCTTTTCATGTCCTATTTTTCGAACACGTAGCACACAGCTCAGGACATAATGCAAAACCCGCCTCCGACACGTGTTTTGATCGTGTCTCGAAAATGGACACGACCAAAACATGTGTCATCCACGTGTCATGCCCATATTCGTGTCTCACATGATGACACGAGACATAGAGGCATGTTTGGACGTGTCGAGTTTCTTAGCTAGGCCTTAAGAAGTATCACTAAGGATTTGTGACAAATCCATGCAAACTTTGAAGCCAATTTTGGAATCTATTCTACAACATGGACATCTACAGCCTCCCCTTTAAATGAATCCTCTAGAGAAGGAATATCTAGATCAGGAACAAAATTCGGAAAACAAGAAGATGTTGAAGACATCCGAGCGCAATCAAAACTCCCATGCTTCCCCCTAGGAGAATCGAAGACAAATTCGATGGGATCAACAACTCCCTTTAGAGAACTACCGTCCAACATAGCCAAAGGATAGACTACAGGCACATTTGAACAAGTGAAAGAGGACTGGACAAAACTAGCAACCTCAAATAGAAAACCCCCATGGCCTAAATTGAAAAACTAGTTACCAAAGGTGGAGGCAACCAAAAATTCCATAACGAGCTCATGAGATGAGGAATTTGTTATAAGACTTACCAGGGCCCAAGGACAGTCACATATAGGTCTTAGAAGCTTTACAATAATCAATAGTTGATACCCCATCACCAGCAACATCCAAATTCGTGTAATGACTCGAGGTCAAAGAAAAAGTGGACTCCTCCAGTCCAAGCAAGACCTCCTTAGACCCAAATATCAGACACGAATCAAAAACAGGGATAAGTGCATTCGATGAAGCATCACCGGAAGCGCTAAATCTAGAAATAACATCATTCTTCGCCAAAACACACAGAGTCTTCGAGCCCTCACTAAGAAGAGGAATAAGTGCAGTCGAAGAAGCACCACCGAAAGCACTACCATAAGATAGAACATCGACCAACCAAAAAACACATAGAGTCTTCAAGCCCTCACTAAGAAGAGGAATAAGTGTAATCGAAGAAGCACCACCGAAAGCACTACCATAAGATAGAACATCGGCCAACCAGAAAGCACATAGAGTCTTCGAGCCCTCGCTTGGAAGAGGGACATTCATATCCATAGATGCCTCAATACCAGACAAATTTGAATTTGAAATATCAAAGACCCTTGGAGAAGAACGAGAGGGTTGCACAAGAACATGTGGGGATGAATCGTTAAATGAAAAAGTATGAGAGATAACATCCACTGTCCGCTTAGTCCCCACTTGAGATAAGGTCTCCTCAAGGCCAGAAGAAACCCTAGGAAGCTCCATAAACAAACAAGAAAAATCCAGACCCCGTTCCACACTCAGCTACAGGGAAACATCTTGTATAGGTAGAGATCTTCCAACAAAATGACGAAAGGGTAGAGGGAATGGTTTTACAAGATGTCCATGCTTATTATATTTGATACAGTGGAATGGTACCCCGACATGATCTAGCTTTTGGATAATGGTCACCACACCCTTCTTGATAGATATCTTAGCAGCTAAACCATCCCTAACATCTATGTTAACCAAGGTGCACGCCATGGTCATAACCCCAGATCTCTGAAAACTCATGTCAGCTTGAATGAAGGATCCCATCTCCTTTCCTATCAGAGCAAATATTTTCCCAGTCCATTGATCTGGCGGGAGACCAAGAAGGAGTACCCAAATAGGACTGATGTAGGTTTTCTCCCGCTTTGCATCAAAGGAGGGCCAATGTTTAATCTTCATAACCACCTGAGCCCCAAGACCAAACCCAAAACATAATAACATAAGCATCCTTTCTGGTCCTGAATATGGCACCCACCAAACCCTTAGCTAGCGCATAGAACTTCGGAGTATATATCCAAAAATGCTAGACCAGTGAGTTCTAACCCACTCCTTCAGTGCATGGTGGCTCATATTCCTCCTTGCAAAACAACCCATCATCGCTGTATCAAAAAGATAAACTACAGCACTCATAGCAACATCATCACCAAGCACCATATTAATAGGGCGTTGCTTCAACTTAACACAGGATTTAGAGAGACTCGCAACACCCTGATTCTTCATACTTGTAAAATATGGAACATGGGAATCAATGCTTTTGCTCCAAAAAAACAATAGTCGACATTACAACTCTAAAAAAGACAACTCCACGCAAAATACCAGACAAAGAAACAGTTCTAGTGTTGAGACCAGAGTTGGGTATAGAGCTGCAACAACCAAAATCCGATACACAAGATGCTAGCATACCCCCAAAGTGGGGGAAATGAAACATCGAGAAGAACTTCAATATGTTGTAAAATGAGAGAAAGTTGTATGTACATAGATAATAAAATTTTATGTGTTTGAAAGCAAGTCTAACTAATTTATGGTAGGGATCATAGTCGATGAAATTGAAAGGAAAAATCTCTTGCAAGTACTAATAAGCAATAAATAGAAACCCATGTATTTGATGTCAAGTAAAATGAATTGTACATTAAATTGTCATATGAAAACGTATACATATGTGAGTAAAACAATAAAGGGCTAGGTAGTGATCAACTTTGGCTCTAAATATATTGGAAACAAACATTGGTATTTTCATTTGGTAGGGGGAGTGCAGGGATTGAGGATTTCAATTTTAAGTATGAAAGGGACACAGAATGAAGGTGTGCCTCTTGTTTTTTTCGAAGTGATACATATGAAGTGTCTTTCATCTTTGCATAGCGTTTGAAGGAGAACGATGGTGTAATTCAGATTCCTTCTAATGTTGTAGCATGTGGCATTGTGTGAAGGTCAATCCTTGATGTTTATTGTTACCAATGTCAATGGTTGACCTTGTTAATGTCAATCCTTGGGATTTACGGATAGTCAATGCCCAAATCCATCTTAAGAGGGATTTGTTTCTTATTACTTCAATTTATGGGTGGAATTGGTATGTGCTTTGGTTGAGGTTGGTTCCATGGAGATGCAATGTATTTATCAAATGCCAAGACAACATAGGCTGGAAATGTAGGAGGGATAGATCCAGGTGTATATATAATTTGCATGACCACACCAAGTGCACCATTTAATACTCCTGATTGGACCCATAAATTGCAAGATAACATTAATCACTTCCCAACACATAACAATATTTATTTTTCTCTACATATGAACCATTGGTGAAATCGATGATAGATCATGTAATAGGCATAGCCAATGCTTGGAGCATGTATTTGTTATGATTGTTTGCAAGAATGTTCATTGCAAAGAGATGGATTGTTATGTTAAAGTTTGAACAATCCTCTATTGACAAGAACCTATTAGTTCTAGATTGGAGGAGGCTCTAGTCTTCCAAGGTTGGTGTAGCATTGTGGATGTTTGTCAATATATGTCGTAAAATTGAAGTTGGATGGCATCAGTGCCCCTTTGACCCAATATTGTTTCCAAACTGATTACACTGGTAAAGTATGTCAACAAAAACATCCCAAGAGTTTCTCCTGCATATAGAGGTTTGTGCTTTATAGGAATCTAGAGCCCTGCATGTATAGTGGTTGCATGTATGTTAAATGTTGCAACTCCAGTAGGGGAGAGGAGTAGTAGTGGCCTATGGCTAGAAGTTGCTTAAGAAGGTAGGTATTTTTTTATGGTGTTTATAAGGGGGGATTTACCTATTCATGCAATTCCTTGGATGATCATCCTCAATGGCTCTTTAGTTCCTTGTGTTTGTGAATGTTGTAGGACTATGCCAAATGCAAGTTGTTGATTGTGATATAATGTATTTTTCGAAGCATGTAGGGGAGTGTTATCTTGTATTACTTCCCCACTCCTTCAATTGAAGTCAATGTAGTTTGGTGCAATCTCCAATGTATATGTTGATACTTATGGATGATTCCATGTATGGTTGGTGTCAAAATATTCGATCTTCAATGCATTAATTTTACATTACAATATATTTGTGCTCCATCATCTCAACACAATTGGGATAAAAACGACCTCATTTCTCCAGTAACTTTAACTTCCCAGGTTAAGCACAACGGTTTGTAACAAACAAATCATAACATTGGTACACTATAGGGAATCAGTACATGCTGAAACAAAGCAATGAAACAACATTAAGAACAAGATCATAGCTTGGGAAAAGAAATGCTCATTCTCATTATTAGAAATCAAGATGTAGGTATAGATTAACAAAATGCTCCTTAATGCTCTATTTTGGTTCTAAACTAACTCTCTACACTACGTATATATCTCTTGGGGCTTCTTATGGACCCCTTAACCCAACTCTAATAGCAAAAATCCTTTTGTTTCTCTATTCCTATTCACTCTTCAACTTCCTCAACTCTTTAACTAACTCTTATGACTTTCAACCGCCATCTCACTACTTGAATACATTTGTGTTGCTTCAACTTCCTCTGGTTCTCTTTAGCTCCTTTTATGACTTTCCATCATACTATGACATGCTCACTACCATGCACTTTCATTGCCATGCATCTACTATGCATGGATTTATGCACATGCACTTGAGTCATACTTTATGCACTTACATTTTGTTATGCACTCTCTTTTGATGCACATTTCTTCCACACACTCTCACTTTGCATGTTTCTTGTCATGTCCCTTTGTGCTCTTCATGATTTTAACATCTGACACACTATTTTCTTTGAATGTTTCACCCATATGTATTGTGCTCACTTGTGTTATGATTTATTATGACACTCATTTAGCACGTTCACTGATACGTTACTCTAGGGACGCCCCTACATCACATCTACTCTATGACAATGCCTTTATCTAAGCCAAACTATGGATTAGCTTTGTGTTCCTCACATTATACATTTATCCCTTTGAGCTATTTTTTGAATGTAAGCTCTATTGTATTTGCCTTATTTCTTCATACCTTTCATTGATGCTTCCTTTTTTACTTTGGTTCTTTTTTCCTTAATACACACTTTTTGTATTGTATTTAGGACTTCTTCAAACACTTGCATCCATTTAACACTTCACTATGATAAAATGAAAAAAAAATGTTATCCAAAAGAATTTGAAAGAAATACAAACACTCTCTACAATATCAATATCAAATCATTTACTATATATAAATTTTATAAACAATTAAAAATTATTTTAAAAATTAAAATGATAAAACATTTATTAAAAATATATATCAAAAAATCCTAAGAGTTAGAAATGCTCCATTTTAAAAATTAAAATCATAAAACATTTCTTAAAAAATATATCAAACAAGAGCCACAAGGTGGCAATGTCCCCGACATTGCTAATAGTTCTTGTTATAAGACACTAGCTCTCGAAGAAAGAAAAAAAGAATGTAGAGGGAAAAACATGTTTGGATTCATTTTCCACTTTAAAAGAAGAACCTCAGTGTTTGATATTGCCAAATCTAAATATTTTAGAATTCACAATAGTGAGCTCCATTAGATTCTTGACATTTGTTTTCTTGAATCTTCCAAGTTCAAAGCTGTGCTATGTCTTAATCATCCATAACATACATTGACTTTAAAACCTTAATATCAAAATACTAATTTATGTACTAAATTTAATTTAAATTTGATAATTATTATAATATAAATGTAACATTTGCATGAAAATTTCAACTAATTATCAATTAGTAAAAGTTTAAACTAATTATCCCATTTAGGATTCCTCATTGTAAATAAACTATAAACCCATAACATTGCCTTAAAGGAATATTTATTTGGAATATGATAAATTATAAGGTGGATTCTTCATTGTGAGTAGTACCTATTGTAGTGGTAATGTCCTTGCCATTGTTGAATTTTTGCAATTTATTAGTTATACATATTGTGACTTGTATCTAGATTTTCAATGTGGAAAAAGTTAGGTAGTGGTAATGTCCTTGCCATTGTTGAATTTTTGCAACTTATTAGTTATACATATTGTGACTTGTATCTAGATTTTCAATGTGGAAAAAGTTAGGTAGTAGTAATGTCCTTGCCATTGTTGAATTTTTGCAACTTATTAGTTATACATATTGTGACTTGTATCTATGGAAAATATTGCTCACATGCTTAGATTAAAAAAACTAAGTAAATAAGTCTCAATGTTGATTGTATATGTACCAACACTTATTTACATTGTGTTATCAGGTTAAAAAAATCAATTTAAATTAAAATATTTTCCAGTTGTAATGTTATAGTCAATTTTAATCGAATAAATAAAAAAGTTTTGTAAATTGTAGTCAATTTTAATCAAATAAATAAAAAAGTTATGTAAATGAGCTTCATTGTTGATTGTAACCGCACCAACACCTATTTGCATTGTCTTGTGATTTATTTATATGTAATCAAATTAATATCATTATATGTAACACAATTAATTATCAATGATATTTAAATTTAATTTGATTTCATAATTATATTGTATTTTATTAAAAATTCCAATTAAATAATATTTTAGTTGTATATTTACTATACATTACCAACAAATAATAAAGCTTATAAATGAAACAACAATTGAAGAAATGACACATCACCAACCTACTATTTTCTCTTTTTTCAATGTTTCAATTGGGTAATTAAAATAATTTAGATATATCAAAATAATATACCAAACCTCATAAAATATCCATATAAGTATGTGGTAAATAATGACAATATAAAGTCTGACAATATAACGCAATGAAAAAGTTACGCTAAATAAGATCCTTAAATGATCGAATGGTGATCAGAACACAGTGGTACAATGACCGACTTTCGATCAGAAGTGTATAGAGCCGTATGTTCGAATCTCTTTAAAGACATAGAGGAAAATTTGGTATTGGTTTGGGAAAATCAACTCTGTTCACGATAAAGGAACTTGTTGGTAATAAGGGATGGAATACGTCCGAGGGGTTTGTGCTTTATAATATATAGGCCCGGCCGTTTCAACAATTATAATAGATCGTTATCCGGGCTGATCCTGCCACCACTTCTTAGTTCAAATTAAAGCAACCCAGCGCAATCAAATCGATTTTCTCTCTTTCAACCCAGTTCATTGATAAATAAAAAAGACACAAGATCTCCATACTGACCAAAGACTTGTCTCGGATCTTCATCCATTGCATTTAGGTATAGCTAGCCTACAAATGATAACTCCACTACCCGTCTCGTCGACCTAGTAAACAACGGTCTTATTCTCTGCAAACAAGCCACAAGCCATAGTTAAAAAGCACACCCCCAGTGATAGATTCAAGCCTGATACATTGCAAATACGATCCCATCGTATTATATCCCAAGCAATCCACATCCCACCTCCATCTCCTCAGGGCACACAGATGATTAACCCCACAGAAATTTCAACGTAGCTCATATTCGAAGAAGCCATCGGCGGCGGGACATCCACTGCACGTAGCCATTGTTACCCCAACAATAGGGTTGTCCGAACAAGATCTGAAAGCCACAGACGAACCAATATCCGACCATTAACCCTCGGAAGGCTATACGCAACGGAGCTCCATAAACGTTGACCGCATCACTGCAAAGTAGGTTAAACTAAACAATGCAATCATCAGAAATAAGAAAGCATTTGTCCCGAAGAACATATATAAAAGCTTCAATTAATTAGCAAAACCTTAACATTGCAACCATTTATACATCTATTTTACACCATTTACATTATACATCTATTTCACACCTATTGCATTATGAGTTTTACAAAGAGATATTCATCGGCCAAAATACATTTTATAAGAACTAACTTACAAAATATTGTTTCATGTTGGCCTGTGCTCTTCATCACCCAGGAACGAATAGATACTTCAGACTGAGCCTGGGTATTCCTGAATCCTGTTGCCATTTTATAGTTTGTCCAAAACGGCCTCTATCAAGATAATTTGTATATTTAACCCAAAATTTCAACATCTAAACGCTACAAAATGATACTTTGATGTTTGTCTTCTCAATCGACATGTTCATATATATAAAGGCAACGACGGGTCTATTATTAATAAAACTAGCATCACTTAAAAAATTTAAACGCTGGAAAATGAGGGCCTTGATAACATTTTCACTCTGTCTGCCGAAGACTCTGATGCATGCATCCCTCGCTTCGTATAATCCATGTCGTGTAATAAATGTTTGATATTCATCCCCCATCAAACTCTTGAATTCTTTACTCTGCTCAGCTACTAACTGCCTGGATACCATTTGCAAAGTTCGGAATATCCCCTGGCAGTGTTCTGAATTGCCTCCATTGTTTCTCTTATCCAAGCAATAAATCGTCCGATTGTGTTCCTTGCTGATATGCATACACATATGACCCATGAATCCAGTTCTTCTCTTCTTTCATTTTCAAATTGGGAGAGGTCCTGATAATCTCCTCTGCCTTCACAAAAAGCCTTGCAAATTCATCCGCATTGAAACGCTGCTGATGAACAATGAATTGCTCATCCGCATTGAGACAATGGTGATGAACAATTAATTGCTCCATTGCTTTGTCATGCAATTGTTCAAATTGTACATTTATAGACTTTAGGGCGCCCTTGAGAGAGCACACATGAAACCCCAACTCTCACACATGGCTTCCCGCTGCGTCAAGGGGATGAGGGTATCAAAATACAAAATAGTGATCTCCTCTCCTCTCTCGATGTGTTTGGCGGCATGGATAAACATGGCACTTCCCACTTCTAGCCTGCTCAAGTTCGGCAAGCAAGAGTGGTTAATCATGGATGACAGCAGCCAAAGACTACAATACATCTGGTCTTTCTGGACGAGTCTAGCTCCACCGAATGAGTGCCGATTTGTAATATCCCGAATACTGTTAACATACACTCGCAAATTTTCACTTTGTTCTTCTTGGCCGTACGCCCTAAACAGATCAATGCCTGGAACATCCACGCTGCCGAGTGTGGAGTATTCGTCTAAACTATAAATCTGTGGGAGTAAGCTCTGTGGTTTCCTAGCTTCACCGACTACCGTGGTGACAAGATTTCTTCAGGCATTGTGTAAGTGTTAAAGACTTTATCGTAAACAACTGCCATAGCATTGCTTACCAGCAAAAGCTCCCCGATCCCTGTAATTATCCACGCGGATATCACTTGCATGTAATTATCCACACGGCCTAATTGCATGGCCTAATTGCATGTAACTATCCACGCGGCGGGCTAAGTTAAGAAGTGACTGCAAGACTCTTTCTCACTACAACAAGTTTATCGCCAAGTCTCTGGCGCACTTCCAGAACCGACGAGGCTGAATAGCTGTCTGGGAAATCCTCCCAATATCGTAACACAAATTTTTTAATTGGAGATCGAATTGATGGTCACTATCCTCGGAAAAAACGATGCTCACAGAATTAATACAGTTAAAACAGATTTACTCTGCTGGGATTTCTTCCAAAAAATACCTGCATTAACTAGCCTCTGCGGAGCTGAGGTCAGCCCACAGCCCCCTCTTGGGAAGGGATAATTGAGACTGATGTCAATATCCTGCCACCAATAAGCTTTTTTAAAAATATTAATTTTAAAATTTCAACAAAATATTAAAAAGTTTCAACTATAGTTTTTCTATAGTCTGGGAAAAATTTATAGGTTTAAGACACACAATAATAGGAGTTGGATAATCCATAAATGATTCCCTTCGGGGACATAAAAATCCTAAGAATTAGAAATGCTCCATTTTAAAGGAAGCTATAGAGAATAAATATCCAATGAAAAAAATACATATTACATATTTAAATTTGAAAAGCTAAAGCGTGCATTTTTCATATAGCCAACGTTATCTTTATCTTTAAACAAGTAAATGTCAAATCTTAAAAATATTCATTTTTCAAGTTATTTTCATTGTGTATACATGTAACCAATTTATTTGATTACATGAAGTTAACTCTCCTTTGTTTTATCTTTATCTTTAAACAAGTAAATGTCAAATCTTAAAAATATTCATTTTTCAAGTTATTTTCATTGCGTGTACATGTAACCAATTTATCTGATAGCAGGAAGTTAACTCTCCTTTGAAAAATGCATGAAAAAAATTCAGGACTTCATAACCCTTTTCATCCTTGTAATAAAGTAAAACACATTTACATCATGAAAGCTTTTGGTGCAAACCCTCGTTATGGCCACTCCAACTATTAGATTTTTTAAAGGGGAGAAAAATAAAATAAATAAAACAAAGTTATTAATGTTCATTGGTTGCAGCTTGGGTGGTTGGGAGGAATGGTTGTTGCCCTCCCCACCTAGGTTTAATTCTTGTAAGTGACATGATGTTTTTGTTGAGTCTTTATTGTAATGATTATATTTCTGGCCATACCTTGATTCTCTAGCTGGAATAGTAGGTGTTGGCATTCTTCTGGCCATACCTTGATTCTCTAGCTGCAAACCCGTCCATAAATGTTTTGAGTGGGTTATGCCCAGTAAAAGTAAAGAATTTTACATAAGGATAGACTTTAATGCGCGCTTAACAAATTATTTTGAATTGGGTTGCGTACTCCATTTTCATTTTTTCTAGCTTGCACTTGAACGAGTTGCTTTGAGTCTTCAAGAATTCCAACTAAGCTCGGGTTTCTTCGGTGCGGATTCAATTCCATCTCGTCCCCGCTCTCCCAGCTCTTCAAGAGTTGGTTGTTGTCGCAATCCTCATTAGTGAAGGGCGCGGCTTCAATTCCATCTCATCCCCGCTCTCCCAACTCTTCAAGGGACGGTTGTTGCCACAGTCCTCATGAGTGAAGGCCGCGTTCATCCAATACAAACTCACATCCATGGAAGCTTTCACCATCTCGCTCAACATGGGCTTTAGAGTTCTCGGGATTTCCCAAACAGATAACATTTTATAAATTCTTTAAAAAACTTTGAATGCTTATAGAAATCACAATGGAATCTCAGCAACCAAAGGTTTGAAATTTTTTATTACCGGTATGATAAGGGGCGGCTCCTCATAGGTCGTCGACATACGACGAAATCGTGAGAAAAACCGACCCCTTAAACAACGCCTTCAACATAATAAAACTCAAGAATAAAGAAAAAAAAACGAAGTATCAATGAAACTGAAATCTCTACTCAGATTCCAAGTTCTCCAACCAGATATGGAATCCATATCTATGTGGTTGTTGCACTGAAACCCTAAACTCCATTGTATATAAAAAACTCATATCCATATGTATTCTTACTTTAAAAAGTAAACTATAACCAATACTATGTTAAAAATAGCTGAACGGTATTTTACCTAATTTTAATATCCTTTGCCACGAAGTGTGCATAGATGGACTTGGATGGTGGTCTCTCTCCCCTCTTTTAAAAAGTACCAAGTCACCGTGTTAGGAATACCTAATGCTAATATAAGTAACCAAAATACTATACTATATGGAATTTAAATAAATTGGAAATCCTTAGCATATTACAGGTGGAATGCATATGATGGTATCTAAATATGTAATCAAACCATTCGTGGAGTATTTGTCTTGGAGGGAGTTGTTGGATCCATTTTTTAAAGAAATCTTCGCCAAGACGTTTTCTAAAGTTATTATTAAAGTTCAAGGAATTTTCCATGTGGTGAGGTATTTACGTCCATGGTAGGAGCGAGTGACAAGGAGATATCTAGTGTAAGTGGAAGCGGAAAAACTATATTGTTGATTATCACGAAGGGGTTGAAATCTTTGTCAAAGAGTCGGACTCGGGTCATAGTTCTTTCCAAGTGGACTTGAGCATGGGATAAGTTTTGGAGGCAATTTGTTAGCTAGTGAATCCGAGATTACATCTTGGAAAGGTTGTGTGCAGTGATCAAATTTGAAGGGTGGGTCTTAATTTCAATTGGAAGGGTATTTGTTCTTGGAGCTCTTCAAAGACGAAGAGCAATATAAATAATTATACTTCAATTGACAAGTATAAATTAAATAAATCCTTCCCCCAAAAAAGTAAAAAAACAAATTTTGTCCATCCAAATTTTTACAATCTTAAGTAATTGAGCGCTCCTTAATATCTACATGAAAAATGGTATATTTTCAATAAAACGTAATTTGAACACATTAATTTGACATATAAGTAACATTATTTTTACAGTTCATTAAATTAACAAGTATTGTATTGTATTTTTCTGGGTTGGAGCATACTTCATTATACATAAAAAACTACTTAGACTATGCAATAACCATATTGGGGCATCCGCATGAACATATGCATAGTGTAGGACGTTGTAACTAGATATAGTCTTAAAATAAAACTAGAACCATGAGAAAATTACTTACCGTTAACTATGTACAAAAGGAAGCCACTAAGCAAAACGAGGCTATAATAAACCTACAACCAAAAACTAAATATAAAACCAACCAAAAACTTAATTCAAACTGGAGAGAGGGAATCCATTCAAGCTCGAGAGATGTAAGAATGATGGGCATTGGAGGCCTAAGCATAGCTTAGAAAACATTAAAAAAAATCCTCCATACCAAGCAAGTTAGCAACGCTAGGATCACAGGGGATGGGGCATCAAATTTTGTTGTTAAACACTTGTCGCGATAGCATACATGTATGGGATGGAGGGGAAATGGAATCAAGCCTAAGTCAGTTGGAGCCTTACAACTCACTGCATGTTTGAGTCTCGAAAATATTCCTTTTAAATTGAACCAGAACACCAAAAGAAGTTTGTTAATGGCTCGACTTGAGAAAATTCTAGATGTGTAATTAAGAGCTCAAAGCTCTAAAATTTGTTGTGTTTTGTACCAATCCACAATCTGGCAAATTCGCACTCACTGGCATTAAATTTAAGTTATTTAATGAAAAGAATTAATGTATTTACATCTATGTCGAAACTGTTTTAAATGTTGTTGTGGGCCACTACCCTCTCTATTGTCTTACCAAAAGGCATGAGAATGAGGAAGAAGACTTAAAATTATGGACTTCACCTTCAAAGAGTGCCTTATAATCGCATTGGTAAGGAGTGATAAGAAGATCACAAGTTACTGGTATATTTGGCTTGCGGGCTATTGGAGGTTGTTGTTCCCATGGTTAAAAAAAAAGAAAAGATCACAACAATCCAACGTGTCAAATCTTAGTTGATAGTGTCAATTAAAGACTGATATGGTAAATTTAATATAAGACTTACTTATAGTTGTCTCAAGTACTTTTTGCGTCTTTACACATTTGATATTTTATGGTTGTCTTTGTGCCTTGACCCAATTGATATTATAAGGTGAGGATGTGAATGCATAATAATCCTTAGTTATGACTATGAGATGAGGATTTAAAGAGAAGATGATGTAAAGACATGGAATTTTTATATGTATTTTGGTGGTGAGTGTCGAAGGCAAATGTTGTGAGAAACCACATATGTTTGGAAGGACAAAGGGAGATTACATCATGATCATGCTACCCATCAAATTGAAGACTATTCTTGAGCCAAAAACTATTTTAATTTTTTTTATTAATAACCATTGTGGTGCTTTGGTCCAAATGTTTTTTCTAACTCATTGTTTCTCCATATCATGTGCCCATTGTCACCTCTCTATATCAATGCATAAATCGACCTCTGCATGGTTCCTGGTCCTAGCTGCATGTCATTATTTGTACTTGCATGCCATTGAGTGCTGTTTAGAGTTGTTGTGAGTCCATGCCATTCATGCAAAAGATGAAATCTTGTAGAGGAGGACTCATCAAATCGGCCATTTGAATTTCATTTTGATGAAAAACTAGTGGACATTGGTAGCTAGTTTCACATATGTAGTAGGCACAAAGTTTCGGGCTCGTTTGGGCCTAGTAGTAGACTAGTAGTGGTTCTTTGTTGTTACAGTCGTAGTCGTTGACACATTGTCACATGTTATATCTCAGTCCGAAGTGACTTCGGAGTCAGAGTCAAATCCTAGTGGCCAGTGCCTTATAATCGTAAATCATCACTCGTCATCTTGCATAGCTGAGTAGTGAGTGTGTGACGTGAGTGAGTGAGTGATTATAATTTTTGATATTTCCAATATTTTGAATGACGAGTTGAATTTTATAGCATAGGAATTTCAACATAGAAATTGAAATTTATATGGATGGGTAATTTCAAATGTTGCCCTTCTTTTGAAATGTTGATATAATTTTGTCCTTTTTAATTGGAAGGGTAAAATTCAGATTTTAAATTTTTTTTGAAGGGCAATTTTAAATTTACACTTCTAGGAAGGGCTAGAACCCTTGGGAAGGGCTGGGAAGGGTTCAAATTTGAACGCTGGTTGTGTGTGTGATTGGATATGGTGAAGTACTAGTTTGGGGTACGATTTCCTAGGTATGGTAAAAATGCATTGAAGGATGGGATGAGGAGGTTGGATGTCATGTTATTTATCGAGATTGTTGATATGTATGTTCTGATTATAGAGATTTTAATTGTTGATTAATATTTTATTATGTTAATTAATGAATGGAGTTTTTTATTGTGAAAAATTAAGTCAATATATTGTTTCATATTAAGCACGGAGAGATATTGCTTAGTTAAAGTAGGTATATATATTGATCTAGGGAGGAAGGGTATAAAGGCGGGGAGAATTTATAGGTATTGAGCAATTGTTTGTTGGGAAATAAATCAGCACACAATCAACAATGGCGAAACTCTCTTTAGGAAGTAGAAATTAATACTAAGGTCATACATTTGCCCCTTACTCGGATCTGAATATTTCATATAGCAAACAAGATTGAGAACTAGAGCCCCTATGTCACATATCTTTCTATGTATCAATTGTCATAGGCCCCATTTTTATCTATATTTATGTCTGTAGGGTTTTATCTCTAATTTTGTATGGTGTACTTTGTTCAAATCACATAGCTTGATCCCATATTTAAGGGCAGAGGAGTTCACCAATTAAAGGGGCTCTCTTGCAATCCTTGATTTTTCACTATCCGGGGCTCTTTTTGAGTGGGTGATTTCAATTGGGAGAACGAGGTTTTTTTAGTTTTTTTTTCAACGATGAGGAAGCCGATATCACCACACAATGTATATGATCCTTCCACATAGCCTCATGGAGATGTATATATTTTTACATTACATAAGGAAAGTATTATGATTACCCTTATTTTATTGAGCTCAACCAACTAAATAGGTCTCTTGTTTGGAAAGATGGGTATCATCCCTCAAATACAAATAATCTCCTTTGTGTTACATCTAACCTTAATCTTAATATATGAAAATATAATACGATGATAGAATACAAGGAAGAAATGACTCATTTCTACCTAAAGAACAATAAGAATGCCACAAGGTCAAATTGAGCCCTAGGATCACAATCTCTCGTATATCTCTTGTTGATAGTGTATCTATCTTGATGATAGTGTCTTTGAGCTTGAATCATAAGAAAATATGAATGGGTTATCGGGTATATCACTTGCCTAAATATTACTACAAAGACAAGCTTTATAGATAGACATTTTTTCTTAAAATGTTCTTGAGATCAAAGATCTAAGGGACAACGAGTTACAACTTGAGGTGGCTTGCCTTTCTAGGTCTACACATAAACCCCTTCCTCAGTGAATGCATGACCATGTATTAGACTGAAGAAAGGGGTGAAACGAGTATAATACCATGCCCTTGAACCAATGGTTATCTTTCTATAGTGGCATATCCCTATGTTGAGATTTTAGTGCACTTGTTTGCTTATTTTTGTGATTTGTGGATTTATACAAGTTTTGGCTTGTCTAAGTACTAGGGGTAGAAATAATAAGGAGTATTAAACATGACAAGAAAAAAATGGAACATATGATATCTAGTAAGAATAGTGGATTTTCTCAAACATGTGGTTACACCTAGAGAGCTTGCATTAAATGATCTCTTGACTTGTGCACATAAGTGGATCAAAGCCCACACCCATGCTGTTCAAATTTAAAAGGGGTGGTAGGTGTTGATAGTGCATTTTTTTGAACATGTGGTTACACCTAGAGGGTTTGCATTAAATGATCTCATGAGTTAATAAAATAGAAGTGGATGAAATCCCACTCCCATGTATTTCAAATTTAAAAGGGGTGATAAGTGTTTGGGAGGAGGGGGGGTCCTACATGGACCTAATGGGAATCAAATATTGTCCTTTGGTGAGGGTCTTGGGGTAACGACCAATAACCAAGATGAAATTCATGCCATATACCTTGGGATCACTTTTCTTTGATCTCAACAAATAAGGTGAGCTTTTATCTTTGACGATTCTTCCCTTGTTATAGTCTTAGCAAGAAAGGGAAAGGGCAAAGATGGCACAATTTTGTTTAGAATGTTTTAAAGATTCACAATCTTCTTGCGTTCTTTGATTCGAACATTCAAAGAAATAAAAACTCCAACGCTAATACTATGGAAAATCAAGCAATTTATTTAAACAAAGGGGTCCTTCAAGCAATTGACACACCAGATATGGCTTGGGAAAATTTTGAAACCATATTTGGTAAACACAATGAGATTCAAGGTCACTAGCTTGAATGAGTTGGTTGCTTTAAATGCAAGTGATTTTTATTGCATTCAAGACTATCTATCCAACTTAAAAACCCTTAGACACTTAGTTGAAGAATGCAAGATATATAAGCCAAAACAACAATGTATTTATGCTATTATATCTAAGCTTGGTCTTACTTATTCTATTTTTGTCTCTATTTTTTACTCCATCAAAGAAGCTCTAGGGGATACTTAGAAAGAACCCTCTCTTAAATATTTTTGTGATGCTTTGATTAGAGACCAAGATAAATTATTGCATCTTGGAGCAATCATCATTGTAGATAATCTAACAAAGCCTTAGTAGTACAACAAAAGGATAAAACCAAGCACCAAAAGAAGCAAAACCCTCACAACAATAAAAACAAGGGTCTCAAACCCTCTCAACAAGCCTCTACACCCAATGGTGATAAAGGTAATAAATCAAAAGGAAAGAAGACTGAACGACATTGAAATTTTTGTGGGTGAGATGGTCATGTGGAATCTAAATATTTCAAGAAGATGGAAGCCTTGGAAGCAACAATGAAGAATCATAACATCAATCTTGATTCTTCTTCTCACTCTTCTTGTCATGTACATGCACTTTTTGCTTCTAGTTTTTCCTTCAATGCATCTTCTTATTCTTCTAATGAGTGGCTCATTGATTCTGGAGCATATTATCATATTGATAAGGTTAAAGCCATTTTTTCTTCTTAACTGAATGTAACACCAAACAAATATTTGTTGGCAATGATAGATCTCTTAGTCTTGCATGATTTGTAACATTTCAGCTAGATGATGGTCATTTCAAAGATGTATTATGAGTTCCAAGTATTTCTTGCAGTTTTCTTTTCAGATTATCATATCACTCATTCTAGTAAAGGTAAGACTATAGATTTTACACCTCACCAAGTTGTAATCAAGGATTTGAAAGATACTAAGCACGTCCCAACAATCATAATTATTGATGATATTATCAGGTTGTACAAATTTAACAACTTTTGGTCATTACATTTTCCCACAGTTTTTATTGCTCATAGCGTTAACTTGATCAAACTTTGGCACGAGTGATTTGGTCATTTAAAATACCACTCATTTCAATAGATATGTAACCAAAAAATGGTGATTGCTCTTCCTCTTGTTTCTTACAGAGATGGTGTTTGTGACAGGTGTGTTCTCTAAAAACATCATCAAGATAGTTTTGACAAACATGCCTCGACCCCCTTGCAACTTCTTCACAATTATTTGTGTGGATCACTTCCTTCTACTCTTTCTTTGGCTTCAAGTACTTATTAAATTTCATTGATGACTTCTCCATATGCACTTGGGTTTACTTTCTAAAACTTAAGAGTGAAGTTTAGGACATGTTTTTGGCCTATAAGGCTCTTGTATAAAAACAAGTTGGGCATCAAATATACAAGTTAAGAACAGATAATGGAGGAAAATATTTAAACAATAAATTTACAAATTATTGCACTGCATAGGGCATTCAAATGCAACATACAATTCCATGCACACCACAACAAATGGTGTTGCTGAGAGAAAGAGTCACACAATAAAGTAAATGGAAATTATATGATCCAATCTAAGGGATTAAGTCCTCCTTTTTGGGAGGAGGCCATTAATTATGCCAATTACATAGTCAATCACACTCCCGCAAAGACACTGAAATATATAATACCATAATAAGCATGGAGTAAAATTAAAGTTGATGTAAACCTCTTTTGTGTGTTTGATAGTATAGCATGGGCTCAAATTCTCGATGAAAAACAAAAAGCATTACAGCCTAAGAGACATAAGTGTATATTTGTTTGATATTCTAAATATGTAAAAGGTTTTATCTTCAACCTAAATCCAATGACATTATTATTAGAAAATATGTTAAATTTGATGAAAATATCTTGGCCTTTGATCCTAATTTGGCATTTATGCCATCTTCGGCCTACGAGCCATCTTCAACGATTGTGTATTTTATATTCCCAAATTCTTTGCTTGTGATCCAACTCCAATTTCTTCTTCAAATGATGACATTGAGGATGAAAATCCACCTTCACCTACTCACGTTCCTCTAGTTGGGTCCATTGAACGTGAATCTGCATTGGCACCACTACTTCCTAGATGGGTCCATTCAACATGAGAAGAAGTTAGTGATCTTGTTAGTGATCCTACATATAAACATCGAACAAGTTCATAATTCTAGTGAGCCTCTTCTCTTTTGGAGCATGTTTCAAAGACTCGTGATCCAAACACATTTGCATAAGCTTATGGCCATCCAGATTGGGATGAAACTATGAATGAAGAATATCATTCCTTAATGGTGAATGATACTTGGGATCTTGTACCTCTTTATAAAGAAATACAACTTGCTAGATGTAAATAGGTGTATTGAACTACATATGCATTAGATGGAAGTGTTGAAACACGAGTGTATTGAACTAAGTATGCATTAGATGGAAGTGTTCAAATACTTAAGGAAATGTTAATTACCAAAGCATTTTCCCAATTTGAAGGAACTGACTACAATGAAACCTTTTCCCTTGTTACCAAAATGAACTCCATCTGCCTTGTTCTTTCCTTTTCTACTTCACGTAAATGGGAGGTCCATAAAATGGATGTCAATTCCACTTTCTTGTATGGGGATTTGCAAGAAGAAATTTACATGGAAAAACCTCCTAGTTATGTTTAGAATGACTCCATCCTTATTTGCCACCTTAAGAAATCTCTCTATGGCCTTAAACAATATCCTTGTGCTTGGTATGACAAACTGGATAGCTTTCTTCTCGATCACCCACTTTTCTAGATGTCATTCTGAACCCAATGTCTATGCCAAGAAACTAGGAAACCATCTCATCATCCTTGTTCTTTGTGTTGATGGAATTATTCTTACCGGTTCTGACCCTAAACTCTTAACCAATGCGAATGCCAACCTTAATAAGAAATTTGAAATGATTGACTTAGGACATTTGCATTATTTTATTGGCCTCCAAGTCTTACAAACCAAAGAAGGAATTTTCCTTTCTCGGTCTAAGTATGCTTGTGACCTTCTTTTTCACTTTCACATGGAGGATTTAAACCAATTGCTTCTCCCCTCTAGTCCGGAGTCAAACTGGTTTCCACTTGCAATGCACTCGAAACATATGCCAATGACCTTGTACCATCAGTTAGTTAGCATTTTTTTGTACTTGACTCATACTCGTCTTGATATTTCCTTTGATTTCAGTCTTGTTTCCTAGTATATGAGAATGCCTCATGACAATCATTAGAAAGAGACATAAAGGATACTTCAGTATATCCATGGTACAATTCAATTTGGGATACATTATAGTTCAAGGAGGACTCCTTTGTTGGTTGGATTCTTATAATAAAAAGTCTACTGCAAGTTATGCTTTCAGTCTTGGTTCCAAACATGTCACTTGGGATTGTAAGAAACAACAAGCTTCTTCTATTTATTCAACAAAAGTAGAGTATTGAGCTGTAATTAATGCAAGTCAAGAATCCCTATGGCTTGGACAGACCTTTTTAGAGTTTGAATTCTAGCAGCAACATATGACTACCATTTGGTATGACAATCAGACTGCCAGCAATCTTTCCAAAGATCGAGTTCAACATCAACATAGAAAACAAATTGAGGTGCAAAATCACTTCATCAAAAATCTTATTCAATATCACGTTCTTGAAGTGCTATTTTTCCCTACAAATGATATACTTTCATACATATTCAAAAAGTCTTTTACATAAGAGATGTTTTCTAAAATTTGATCTTAGTTTGTAGTTCAAGAATTGTCATTAAAGGGGGATATGCTCTAATTCCTTCTTCCTTCTCTTATTGAGTTAACTTCGTAAACCCTTCAATCCTATCCAAAGTTGTTATTAAGGGGGCATGATAATATATTTAGAAACTTCGGAGTTAGTTAAGATTAACTTGGTCTAATGTGTATGTAGGTAAAGTGATTCTTTAGTATGTGGCTTGAGAAGAGAAGATGGGAGCAAATGATAATCAAGCTCTCAGAGAACACGCCAGAAGGAA
The DNA here is from genome assembly GCA_027924585.1 of Larix kaempferi. Taxonomy (NCBI): domain Eukaryota; kingdom Viridiplantae; phylum Streptophyta; class Pinopsida; order Pinales; family Pinaceae; genus Larix; species Larix kaempferi. Next base: position 9,263,892 of record BSBM01000311.1, read on the forward strand.
TCATAACAAGAGGGAGCACCATCATCATAGTAAGAGGGAGAAACACCACCACCAAAGTCAGAGGGAGAACTATGATAGAAGATCCAGAAGAGATATATCCAATGTTAGATGTTACACTTGTGATGAGAAGGGACACTACTCCAGAAATTGCCCCAGGAATAGAAATGGCTCCCACAACAAGAAGAACAACATGAAAAGACACCATGCCCACACCACAAAAGATGATGAACCTCCAAGGAAGAGAGCTAGAGAAGAAAGTGATGAAGAGTATGTTCTGATATCAACACTCACGGATACTGTCACACATGGAAGTTATGATTGGCTTGTAGATAGTGGAGCTTCCAAGCACATGATGGGATACAAAGAATCATTTGTCAATCTATCTAAGCACGATCACCTCACAAGGTGAAACTTGGGGATGACTACCAATACCCCATAAAAGGAAGTGGAGAAGATTCATACAAGCTAGACTTTGGAAAATCTCTAAAGATGAAAGATGTCCTATATGTTCCAGGACTAAAGAAGAACCTTCTATCCATATTAGCACTAGATGCTAAAGGCATGAGGGTTGCATTTGTTGATGGCCAAGTCCTGATGTGGCCAAAGGGAAAGACAATAGATGATGCAACTGTGAATGGAGAGCAAGAGGGAGGACAAATTGAAGGGTGAACTTGAACAAGCCTTGGTTCATGACTCAATGGAGCCAAGTGAACTATGACAAAGAAGGCTTGCACATGTGCACTATAGAGCACTACCCATTTCAAGCAAAGCAGTTGAAGTGTGAAGGCGTTTGCAAAGGATATGTGCGAAGGGAAAGAACGTAAAGAAGGCATTTCCAAGTAGCGAAAGCAAAGCAAAAGGAATATTGGAAATCATCCACTCCGATGTATGCGGTCCTATGTCATCCAGTTCATTAAGTGGGTATGTATATTATGTTTCATTTATTGATGACTTTTCCCGTAAGACTTGGATATACTTCTTGAAAAGTAAAGATGAAGTATTCAGCAAGTTCAAGGAATTCAAATCCTTGATCATGAACCACACTGAGAAAAGGATTAAGACATTTCGATCAGATAATGGCAGAGAGTTCACCTCGGAAGATTTCAAGAACCTTTGCAAAGAGTCAGGGATTAAGAGGGAGTTGACCACTCCATGCAATCCACAACAGAATGGCGTTGCAGAAAGAAAGAATCGAATGATAATGGAAGAAACAAAAGCAATGCTTCACGACCAGGATATTCCGATGCATTTACGGGAAGAAGTCACGAGGATAGATGTGTATGTATACAATCATACTCCTCACAGAGTACTAGACAACAAGACTCCAGAAGAATTGTTCTCCGGTGAGAAACCAAAAGTCAGCCATCTCAGAATATTTGGTTGCCCCGTGTACACACACATTCCGAAGGAGAAGAGGATGAAGCTAGATCCTTCAAGAAAGAAGGGTGTATTCGTAGGATACAGTGAAAGCTAGAAGGCCTACCGAATATACTTCCCATGATTCAAGAAGATCGACATCAACAAAGACGTGACATTCGACGAAGACTCATCATATACCAAATCGAAAAAACTACCTATTCGGAAGATATTGAAGAACCTGAAGTTACCGGGATTAGAGATACAGTGATGGAAGAAGCAGTTCCAGAAGACCATGAAGATTGTGAAATAGAAGAACCACAAGAAGCTGTAGATCCACCTTGTGAGAAGAACTCCCACAAGAGGAATCCATCATGGGTACGAGAGGCAATACAAGATGCAAAAAATTATGGTGCTCTAGAGGGGATGCACAGAGAAAGGTAGAGACCTAGGCCATACTCCAGCTATGTAGCCCTGCTGTGCAACATAATTGACAAATAACCTTCCAACTATGAGGAAGCAACCGAGAAGAAAGAATGGAAGGATGCCATGATCGAGGAGTACTAGTCGATTATGAAGAATGATGTCTGGGAGGTAGTTTTGAGACTAGAAGGGAAGTTTGTTGTGACTTCGAAGTGGATCTACAAGATCAAGCATGCTGCAAATGGTAGCATTGAGAAAGACAAGGCAAGGTCTGTAGCACGTAGCTTATCCCAGAAGGAATGGATATACTATGAGGAGACATTTTCACTTGTTGCAAGATACACTTCCATCATATCAGTATCAGCACTGGCTGTAGTGATGAAATGGAAGGTACACCAGATGGACGTCAAGACAACATTCTTGAATGGTGTAGTAGAAGAGGAATTGTATGTGGAGCAGCCACTGGGATTTGAGACACATGAAAGGCAGACTCATGTGTGCAAGTTGAAGAAGGCCTTGTATGGATTGAAACAGGCACCCAAGACGTGGTACGGCAAGATGGATAGCTTCCTGATGAGCTTGGGATTTACCAAGAGTAAAGCAAATTCCAAACTTTACTACAAGGTTGAAGTGGGTAATCCAGTGATACTTATACTCTATGTAGATGACCTATTTGTAACAAGAGAGGATGGGATTATTGCAGATACAAAGAGGAAGCTTTCCGTAGAGTTTGAGATGAAGCACTTGGGTATGTTGCACTATTTATTAGGCATGGTGGTGTGGCAGAAGGATGGAATCTTCCTTGGACAAGGGAAGCATGCAGTAGAGATTATGAAGAGATTCAGAATGATGGAATGCAAGGCAATGGCCACACTTATGGCATTGAACTTGAAGCTACTATGTGATGCTTCATCAGAGTCAGTTGATGCCATGATGTATCGTTATATGATTGGGTCATTGATGTACTTGATGAACACGAGTCCAAACATATTTTTTGCTGTGAACACATTGAGCTAGTTCCTGACGGATCCGAGACAAGTTCACCTGGTTGCTACAAAGCATATATTGAGGTACCTGAAGGGTACAGTTGAATATAGGCTCATATATGATGCAAATCAGAAGATTAACCTACAGGGTTATGTTGATTCGGATTGAGTAGGCAGTGCCTCTAATAGGAAGATCACTTCGGGATGTTGCTTCAGTATGGGATCCAGTATGATATCCTAGTTTAGCAGGAAGCAATCATGCATGGAACTGAGTATAGCCGAAGCTGAGTATGTCGCAGCTTGTTTGGCTAGTTGTCAGGCAGTATGGATTAGGAATCTACTGTCCGATTGGTTTGATCTCTAGTTAGAGGCGACTTGTATATTCCGTGACAACCAGAGTTGTGTGAAGTTGTCCAAGAACCCGATGTTCCATGACAAGTCGAAGCACATTGATATCAAGTACCACTATATCAGTGATATGGTGCAGAGAGGAGCAGTGAAGCTCCAGTATGTTGCGACGAATGAGCATATAACCGACGTGTTGACCAAGCCACTAGCTAGAGTGAAGTTTGAGTACTTCAGAGAGAAGCTTGGTGTTCTCCATATCGAGGTTCCTCCTAAGAGGAAGAGATGAGTCCAGAAGACGCATATGCACATGGGAAATTCTCGCATAGTGGTAGGTTCGTGCCTCCTATGTTGGTAGATGTAAGGGTCGGGCCATTCTCACATAGTGGTAGGTTTGTGCCTCCTATGTTGGTAGATGTAAGGGCCAAGCCATTCTCGCATAGTGGTAGGTTTGTGCCTCCAATGTTGGTAGATGTAAGGGCTAACCCATTCTCACATAGTGGTAGGTTTGTGCCTCCTATGTTAGTAGATGAAAGGGTTGGGTCTCGCATGGTGGTAGGTTTTTGCCTCCCATGTTGGTAGACGAGGTCTCGTATGGTGGTAGGTTCATGCCTCCCATACTATAGACGTCCACCGGTCATAAGACATTGTGTGTGCGCCTACGCAGGATCTCATATGGTGGCAGGTTTGTCCTCCCATACTGGTAGACGTAGGCTAACCGTTGTGGGACATGTGATGTGTATCTGGGTTGTGTTCCGTGTGATGATGAGATGATCTGGATACGATGAGGCGACAGTAGGAGACGTAGGTGATTGTTGTGGTAATGTAATGACTGGTCTTGTGTTGTACCTACTTGATGGCTTGCTCACATAGATGATGAAGACCTACAGGAGAGCTAGGCCTACATCTAGCATGAAAAAGGGTTGGATATGTAGAAATTCCTATGACGAGTAGATTCGAGAGATGTCACTAATCGATGATCGACATTATGAGGATTACAGCAGCAACGACGATGATGATCCAGTGTTGATGACCATGTTCCAACATTGATGATGATCCAACGATGATGATGTTATCCAGACTTGTGTCCAATGGGGTTGATGATTGTGGCCAGAGAATACCTTCCTAGTTAAGAGGGAGTGTTGATGTAATTATAACTTCGAAAGATATTCTATTTGTATTTTATATTGTATTTTATTTGTACCTCTGTCGGAGATGTTTTTCCTCTGCTCGGGGATGTCATTATGATGCTTAGTCATCCTAGGTCATTCAAGTAAAACCCTCCCATGTAAGTGGGGGCAATGGACCCCTTAAAGAGTCAATTGTAAAGGGTTTACTAGGTCTCCTAGAGAAATCGACCTAGGTGGGTAAAAAGGTCACCCCAAAAGTAAAGTATAAATAGAAAGCATAGCTCTCTCATTTGGACACAACACTCACTCACTCAAGTTCGCATTAGTGAGAGAGAGAAGACAAGTTCGCATAGGAGGAAAGAGAGAGGGCTGCAGAAGACCATCTTTGTTTTGGGGTTTTACTTTTGTGATATTGTATTGGTGATGATTCTATCTCTAAGGAAGTTGAGGGGTTTTCTCCTTTATGGTTTCCTCGAGGAAATTCTTTGTGTCTATTGTGTTATGTTGTGCATGTTATTCTTTCAGATAAGATCCTAGATAATATTGATTAAAAGTTGAAAATCTAACACATATTCCCTTATGTAATATGACAATCGATATGTTCCAAACATAGAGTGATCTGATGATTCATCTTCACCTCAATCTTAATGGCTATTGATCTATGGCTTAAAACCTAATTAGTCTTTGATCTATATCGAAAGAGCATGGAGGGTTATTTGCTTGATGATCAATTGTGAGAAACTTATATGTACTTGTTTTTCCTTTTTGCAATAATATATTGCTTTGTCAAGTAGCTATTTGGTTGAGGTTTTGGATTGTTTCCCTCTTTGAGGGTTTTAACCACATAAAAAATTAGTATGTTGATATGTGATCTCTTTGTGCCAACAATTTCTTCAGGTGTTCACCATGTGTGGATTAGCTTAAGGTGTAGACTAATATGAATAAGTATGACTCAAACGTCTATCTAAGGTTGTAGTATGAAGTTGTTGTAGCTGCAGTTATCTATGTGGCTTGGAGAAGAGGCTACAAAGGGTTGAATCAAGTAAACACAAATGGAAAAAATAACCACAACAAAATTACTCAAGTAGAGCATGTCGAATTCCAGAGTGCCAAGAAAGATCACAATGTCAGTCTAAAAATGTAACACCGAAAGGAACGTGAGGAAAGAGGATGCATTCCATTTCTTACGTTTGTGGTAGGTATTGATTAAGAATGCATATTAGTTTATATGGATCATCAAATATAAAGGACCCATAACTCACTCCAAATCAAAATGAGTAGAATTTGAATAGAAATCCATGTGAGATTACATGACAATTGAAGCCTAGCACAATAATGAAGGTTTCTTGTGATTAAGGATCATTGACAATAGCTCCAACGTACCTTGGTACTATGCAATAAGTGAAGATAACATGTTAGATAACCAACAAAATGCTCTTTGGCAAATTTTCACATCTATTACTAAAAAAAAATGATAGAAGCATGAATTTACAACTCCAACACCAATACATTCATTCTTTGTTATTAAAAAGATCAAACTACTTCAACCCTAGAATGAAATTAGCATCCTCATGCAAGCCCTATTCTCAGGGGATGGATTGAGAACTCAGAAAGGAAATGGAATCCAAATTTATCCAAACCTAGAATTGGATCAGAGAACACAAAATAGATAAATAAGGAGTCGATACCCAAATATTGAGTAGATCCAAAATTATATGATACCAATGATGTGGATCGAAAACTAATCAAGAGCGGAGTTCTACACTGAAGTGTGAATTAGAATCTCCCTCCACTTTTCATTAAGAAATCATAAGCTTAAATAGCTTCGCACAAAAGAAAACTAGCATTTTTTTCATAGCACATATGTCAACAAGCTACTAAAAGCTAGTAACTAATTACAATACCAGTCTATATAGTTAGAGATAAGCTCTCAACTATCCATAATAACAAGAAACCAAGTAAGCAACACCACAACAAACCACGATGTGAGTGATTCCATCCTAATTTCACTCAACACAAAGTAATTTGATAAAAACATACTAATATATGCTAAGAATCCCTATCAAAGTCAAATCCTGATTTAGGCTAAGTGATTTTCAACCATTCTCTCTGTTGTCACCTGACTAATTTTGTTTCACTTCATCTTGATGATTTTATGGCACATAAGTATTCTTAGCAATTGGGTCATTCCACTTCAAAAGGGAGTTGGGATATTCTATTTGCGTTTATTTATGATAACAATGGTAGACTTCTCTCTATGTTATCATTTATTGTCACTGCATTTAGCTAGGATTTGTTTAGTTGCAATTCATTTTGCATTTTCACATTGCATAAATTAGTTTCATTTCATTTAGACTCTTAAAATGCAAATTTCAACAATTGGTGTTGTGAATCAAAGGGCTTTCTATTTCAATAGAGAAACATGTCTACTTGGGCCCTTTTGCCTAGGAAAACCTATTGAAAAGGTTGATTTTTCCATGTCTAACACTACTATATTTTATTCAAATATGATTCATTCTTGTTCTTAAATATGGTATGTCACATCCAATGTGTTTTATTTGTAAGTGCATTGATTTGTTCCATGCATTATATTCTTATACATGACAAATATTTTGTGGATTTTGTTTTATTATTTATAAAGTGATTTTTATATGATAAAAGTATATCTATGATTCTATAGTTAAGCACACTAGTTCATAGTTTTTTTAGTTTTTTTTTTCGAAGAACAAACTCATAAAAAACCCTTTGAGTACTTGTGATTCATGAATGATAAATGGGGTAAACTGTTGGTTGTGCTTATGAAGCCTAACTTTGAGGGGATCAAGACTGTCAAACCTGTGATCTCCCCAACTTTGGGAGAGAGATTTCACATTTGGCTCATAACCACTTAAGCTAACCCTTAAAACTACACTAGTTCATATTTATGATTGGGTGGTATCCATTATTTCATGTATATCTTTGTAGAAATTAAGGTTTTATTATAAACACATAGATTTATAGTAGTAGCATGGCTCCTCCACTCCTCTCAGGCTCTAGATTATTTGTGATCACTAAAGAAGTCAATATTGATTGTCTAAGGAGTCAATAATGATTGTCGAACTTTGAGTTTTTCTACCAAAAGGGTTTCTGTGTTTTTCCGTTTGAAGCTAGAGAAAATTTTGCCTTTTGATAGGAAGTCAAAACATGACCAAGATTAAAAAAAAAACAGCAATAAAAGGAAGTTTTTGTAATCCCAAAGTTAATCAATACAATATGATTAGAAAACTTATGCATAAATGCATATCATTGTATAGGTACTAAAATTATAATAATTTGTTTATAAATCCAAGCCAGATAGATGTACCCAAAAAAATTACAATAACTATTAAAATTGTAAAAACTTAACATACCCTTAAAAATTAAAATATATCGGATAGGAGGATTATCATTAAAATTTCTATACGAGTTAAACCTAAGTTACCAAAATTTTATAAATAATCCAAGACCTTTCCAAACCTAAAAGCCTTTGCTAACCGCTCGTGTTCTATTTGCTTGAGAATCATTCTAAACAAATAGCAAATGCATTTTCCCCCCAAAATAAATCAATTATATACATGTTTAAAACCTGTTCAAAGATGGTCGTAGGTTATTGTTGAATTGTCTTAGAAATTGTAATATAGAAATGTCTTTGTATTGAAAATAGGATTTGTGTTATTAGAAATTTAAAATTTTATAGTCATGACAATTATAAAAGGTTAAATTCCTCTTCCATTCCTATAAAGGTACATTTTTTAAAGTTTTTTAACGAGTTTTTGATTCATTTTAATAAAATATATGCGTGAGAAATTGTTTTATAAATTTTGTAAATAAAACAGGAGCCATAAGGTGGCAATGTCTCTGATATTGTCACTTCTTGTTGCTAGAGAAGGGATGTTGTAGGAGGAATGATAAAAAACCACCAGTGAAGCGGAAAGACCTATTTGCCAAGCAATTGTCACAAAACTACATAAATGACTGAATCGAAAACCATGCTTTCTATCATTGAAAATCATATAACTGTCATCCTTCTTAACATAAACAATAAAATTCTTATATAAATTTTGCATATAGATAATTTTACATGTCTTCTTGATACTAGTTATATTAATCTAATTGAGTTCAATACACTCCAAAAAAATAATAATGAGATGACCCATAACATAGTTTAGATGGTTTACATATGAATGTTAAAACATCGGGTGTTACAAAAAGCATTATTTGAGTGCTTGACAAAAAATCTGCCATGTATTTATCTTGTGTGATGTGTAAGTATTTGATCTTGCATCATGAAGCTCAACATATAAATCAACAAATTGTGTTTTGTCTTGGCACCACACTCGAGCTACACGTTCAAGTTAAACAATCATTTAGCTGGAGTTTGTTGACCTTCTTCATGGTTGGTTTGGGAAAGACTTCGTGTCCAAGAATCTAGGTCTCACCATCCATTTTCCCACCATACTTTGGAAGAGGGATGTTGGCATGTAGTGGGAGATTGGAAGAGGACGATGTGGCCTCTAATTTGACAACTTCCTAGAAAGGAACTCACAAGATCTTGAGAACAACTATAACATCGAGTGTCTGTTCATCCTTAGGAGAGGGTTCACGACATGGAGGAATTGCATTGGGCTTGGAGACTGCTCAATGGATTAAAAACAAGGATAATACAACTATTGCGATGGAAGGGAAATATGTTAGATAATAAGACTAACAAGCACATGGGCACTGGGCGAAAGCAGATAGAAGTGGGTTGCGCCACGAGTTGTAGCTAAGTGAACATGTCCTTGATTGCTAGACCAAGAGAGACAACGAATCGTTGTGTTGGCTACAGAAGCCTGCAAGAGAAGAGAGTGAATCCTTGTATGGGGCTACATAATCTAGTAAATATGCTTAGGAGAAGTAGTTCTATCTACAACGATATTGACCTAGCCCCTTGTGGGATGAACAAATTGGGCATAACCACCAAGTATAGTGAACAAAACATTTAGAAATTATTAATACCTTTGCCAAAAGAAGTTGCAAAGAATAAGATAAGCATAAAAGAAATCCATTTTGCAATATTTGGAATTTAGAATCTATTATTAAGATCTGATTTGTGCACTCCTCTTTGCTATTCATTGTGTAGTAACTCTCCATCCACCTAGAGTTTGAGTGACCATTTGATATGGTGGTGTTTGTAGCAGTGTCGATGAAGGAGTTATCCAACTCGACCATGACCTCGATTTCCTCGGGTTCTTGCCATAAAAGGTCCTATTTCAAGGCATTAATTATCGCTAATACAAATTCTATGTCTCAATTAGGTCGCAATTAAACACATACACACACTCGTGCGTGTGAGTGAAAGTTTCTATTTTTCATATGCCCGTAAACGGGCATTATTGATATCGAGGAAAAAGATGCCTAAAAGGGTAAAGCTATGCTCGATCTTGACTTGAGGGTTGGCACTTAGGTCTAAATTTTTACGAATACCTATAGTTATAGGGATTTTGATGAGGCCATATTGAGGCCACCTCGTACTAAATCTACTTTCTAATGTTTTATGGGATATATAATTTAGGTAGTTCTCACTTTGTATGCTTCCTTGCCCGTTAGATGATCCTCTAAGCACATCTATTGTCGTAGCCATACCCATTGTGATTTCTTGACTGAAACTAATACCAGATTGTTTCAATAAAAATGGTTCCTTGATAATCCCCATTCCTAAGAGACTTAATTTCTTTTATAATTAAGGTTTATCCATTAATTCTCAAGTAATTAATTTAATGTAATTTTATATTTAATAATAAAATTATAATTTCTAATTTTTATTAAATAATTATATTTTATTATTATATATTACATTATTAGTAATTTAAATCAAAACATTTTAATTATATACAATTTAACTTTGATCTGATTTGATTTGTTATGCAACTATTTAACAATTATATATATATAATTCAAATTAGACATACGTATAAAGTTAAAAAAGGCGGCCTTGCATGAGATGGGTGGATCCACTATAGGCGGGTGGCATTGCATGAGGCCTACGTGCCCTCGTCCTACCAATCCTCGAACCCCAGAAGAAAGGCGAAATCATTCAAAACATGTCCACGACCTCCATCAAGACATTTTTACACCTAATTTTTTTTAGATGCGACTCCTTGGTCGGTTCCGGTCAGAGCTGGATGGCAGGAGAGGTCGCTTCTTAAACCTTGCAATTTTGCAAACCCTGCAGTGGATTATGTAGTAGACACTGGCAACAACAATTTCATTGCTAGCACAAACACTAAAGCAAACTTTCTGCTATATGAGTAGACCTTCTTCCATCACCCCATTGGTCATTTCTCTAATGGCTGAACTGCACTTGATTTCATCCGTATTTTTTTCTCTTGTTTATTTACCTCATCTCAACTAGTGGTGTTTATATTGTTGATTCTTTGATGAGATTAATATTTGTATCTACAGCTAGTCAGTTGAGGCTGTCGTTCCCACCTCCATATTTGAAGCCACAATCTAACTTCTCTCGTGGTATTAATTTTGCATCTGGAGTAAATTACTGGATTCTACTGGCAATTTCTTGGTGAGTGCCAAAATAGGTAGACGTTCAATCTTTAATGAATAGAGATTAATTTACATATAAACATTGTTGGTGTTTCTGTGGCAGAATATCATCCCTTTAAGCCTCCAAATACGCCAATTCATCAACTATTCTTCAAGTTTAAGACAAAAACTTGGAGGAGATCATCTATCCCAAGCCTTGTATGCCATTAACAATGGTGGCAATGATATTGGCCTTAACTATTTAGTGAATACCACTTTCCAAAGGAATGCAAGTGCTTAAGATTTTGTTAAGTTGCTGCTTAGTAATTATAACGAATACTTGTTGGTACGTATGAAGCTTTCTTTTTTATTTTACCAGTCAGTTATTAACGTGATTTTGTGATTATGATAAATTTGGGATATCCTCTATATGTGGATGTTGCAGAGTCTTACAATAATGGGGCAAGAAACTTCCTTGTAATAGATATCGATCCTCTCAGATGTACTCCAAATTCAAGGCTCACTGGAGTGAAGGCATATAGCGGTGGATGCCTGGAAACAACAAATTAGCTAGCAGTGGCATATAATGTTGGTCTCAGGCAGCTGATCAACCACCCAATGCACAATTCAACGATGGGTAGTTGTCTAACTGGTTGGCATTCTTCGGGCTAAACCAGTACCTGCCTCCAATCAAGCACGGAGTGAAATGAATCATATCCATGATAAGGTTTTTGAAGACTATTCCCTTCGCAGAAGAAAAGTAAGATGAGGTACGAAGTTAAAATCTAATCTCATTATGAATATGATATTGGGGGTAAACAACAAGTTGAATGCATATTTTTTTCCAAGCATGGATAACAAATTCTGAAGAACATCCCAAAAAAATACTTGGAAATGCAACAGCAGAAGAAAGACGGGAAAACTAGAAAACACTGTCATCCTCGCTTTGTAGCAGCCACCGCGGACAGTCTCAAGCATGAAGGAACTAACAAAGGGAAAAAACAAAGAAGAAACAACAGAAAACAACACCCAAACTCCATTTATCGCAGCCCCTAGATTTGAACACTAGCCACAAGATGAACCACCGCTGCAACAACACAACCAAGGCTTTTTCTAGGCTCTGTCATTTGGAAATATTTCATGGGGTTGTATACAGTTATTCCTGTGCATAACAGTAGTGCTGCTGCATCAAACGACAAACTCTCTGGGATTTTCACTACAAACCTGGTTAATTTCACACAACAGAATTAATTAAAGCTATATTTTCCCGAGATCTAAAATAAAACTGGTTGGTTACAATGCATGAACTTGTAAAACTGATTACACCTTTGGTCACAAACCTAACCTCCAAAGGTAGGAGACCCATCCTTATAAATGGCGTTATACGTCCAAACAACCTTCTCGCAGTACTGTTCTTGATCTTTCTAACAAGAATCACATTGTTGGCAAGTCCAAACCATGCAGCCTACGCCCACACGATCTCCAACAGAGAAATTCTTCACTTCTGATCCCACTTCAAGTACAGTCCCTACTATTTCGTGGCTGAAATCATATACCAGTAATTGCAAATTAACATCAAGCAAGAAATGTCGGGGATATGAGATAGCGTTGGTAACAAAGGAAAATAGAAAGACGTTACCCCAGAACCATTGGATTTGGGGAATTTTTCCATTCATTCTGGATTTGGTGCAGATCAGAGTGACAGATTCCACAATAAGCTACCTTGAATGTTACGTCATGGGATCCAGTCTTCCTGCCAAAACAAAATGAAAAAAATTAATAAAGCGAAACTGCACTTAACATATATCTTGCAGATGAAAAAGGTTAACAATAAACATTATTTGCAGCCTTGTAACCTGCGAGTAAAACCGAAGGGCGGCTACCAGAACCAGATTCTTCTAGAAGGATTTCTATGAGTCTTCTAATCTCATCATTTCTATTGTCGGTGGCTTCAGCACCAGCCCCTAAACTTTGAAGTTGCAGCCTAGCAAGCCTGGCGCAGATGGCTAGTAGGCATTGCAAAAAACATCGCAGCGACATCTAGAGGAATCGTTTGGCCATGCCAGTGGCGATAAGCTTCTGCTATAGCATGATTTAAGATCCTCGTGGCCTTCACGGTTAACGTCTGCTGCACTGTGCTTAGCGTCTGCTGCACTGTGCTTATCCCTGTGGTTCAATGAAAATCTTTCCAAATTTTTCCTTTTTAGACGCCATCCGAACCTCCAAGGCGGACGGATTTCCGAATTTCTACCCTCCACCAAAGCAATATGGCCTTCCTTGATAGCATTAATGGCATCTACAGCCTGGTACATTGGATGGATTTCATACTTTTTACCCTTCACCAAAGCAGTATGGCCTTCCTTGATAGCATTAATGGCATTTGCTGCCTGGTACATTTGCAATTAAACCAGCTAACGCCAGCACGCCGTCGGGGGCTGGGGCACAAAGCCCCAGGCCTACGTCATGGCCTACAGAGCCAATGAAAACCAAGATAATTTGCTATTTAAAAAATCATCAAAAATTGAAAATTCCTCTCACTATATCAAAACCTTAGAAACTCAAAAATATTTGGCATAGCCCTCCCAAACTAATGTCTCAACCCAAAAAATATCTGTCAGGGACTGTGATGCACCTGCAACAATTAATTAATAAAAATATGCGAAATAGTAGAAATGACAGAACTCAGAATCACTTTTATATTGATCACAGGCCACTTCGAGGGGGCAACCTCCTATGAGCAAGCTCAATACAAATAACTTCACAGTGCCTTCATAGGTCTCAACACACACTTATATATTAAGTCTAGGCACCAATACTATGGGTCAAAACCATGGGCCACTACAAACTATGGATCAACAATACTATGGGTCAAAACCATGGGCCACTACAAACTATGGATCAACAATACTATGGGCGACTTACAAAGCATATGCGCCAACAACAATAACATAAACTATTGATCAACAAATACTATGGGACGACTTACAAAGCATATGCGTCCAACAACAATATACTAACAAAGTAAAGACATGGGTTCTTAACATCCCCTCCCCCTTAAAAAAAGCTTTGTCCTCAAATCTTTAGATGTGGAAATTGTTGTTGAATTTGAAGGAGTGGTTCCCATGTAGCATCCTCTGGTTGCATGCCGTGCCACTAAATTAAGACCTTTGTGATAGAGCGAGAGCGAAGCTGACGAGTGCGCCAATTGAGGATGGCCTCCGGCTCCAAAAGGATGGATCCTTCATTATTCAGTTCGGGTAAAATCGTTTGTCCACTGATGTTGGTGCCAAGAAATTTCTTCAGACAAGAGACATGAAAGATTGGATGAATGCGAGAAGAAGGAGGAAGTTCCAATTTATAAGCAACGGACCCAATCTTCTGAAGAATCCGATATGGCCCATAGAACTTTGGAGCGAGCTTATGACGCCCTTTGAGTTTCAGGGAAGACTGCTTGTACGGCTGGAGACGAAGAAAAACCATATCGCCGACTTGAAAAGTGCGCTCAGAACGGTGCTGATCAGCTTGTTGCTTCATGCGATTTCTTTCCATGTGAAGATTGTCCCGCAAAATGCGAAGAATCTGATCACGGTTTTGAAGGACCGTGTCAACTTCCTAAACTGGTGAACTAGTGGGGGTGTATGGAAGAAGAATTGGAGGTGCCTGACCATATACTGCTTCATATGGGGTCATTTTAGAGGCAGTGTGGTAAGAGGTATTGTACCACCATTCAGCGAGAGGGAGCCACTTTTCCCACTGATGTTGTTGTTCAGAGGTAAAGCAACGAAGATAAGTTTTCAAGGATTTATTGATAATTTCAGTCTGACCATCTATTTGTGGGTGATACCCTGAACTCATCTTCAGTTTGGTGCCAGTGTGGCGAAATAGTTTAGTCCAAAAATGACTGGTGAAAGTCGCATCACGATCCGAGACAATGGAAGAAGGGATGCCATGGAGACGAAAGATCTGGTCCAGGAAAATTTGAGCGACTGAAGAGGCTGTATAGGGATGGCTGAGAGCACAAAAATGACTATATTTGGAGAGGCGATCAATCACAATGAGAATCACTGTCTTCCCGCCAGATTCAGGGAGCTCTTCAATGAAATCCATAGAAATATCTGTCCAAATCCGTGTAGGTATGGGAAAGGGTTCGAGCAATCCTGGAAGGAGTGTTGTTTCACCCTTATTGCGTTGGAAGGTATCACATTCGGCCACCATCTATTGAATTGTTCTTTTCATGCCCTGCCAAAAGAAGTTACGCCGTGCCCGTTCATACGTTTTGAGGAACCCAGAGTGCCTTGCCGATGGAGAAGCATGGAGTTCATAGAAGACAGCCTGGTGAAGATCTGTGCTCTGGGGAAGCACCAGACGACCCTTTTATCTCAGAGAAGCACCATCCCAAGAGTAATGTGGTACAGCAGAAGGGTTGTTGGTCAAGCGTTGGATGATTTGAGATACAGAAGAGTCATTGACATAACCCTGTTGAACAGATTGCAACCAATTTTGAACAGACATAGAAATAGCTGAAAGAGAACCTTGGGCATCAAATGTGCGAGAAAGAGCATCTGCCACAATATTGTCTTTACCCTTCTTGTAAGTGATCTCATAGTCATAACCCATGAGTTTGCTAACCCATTTCTGTTGTGCCGGGGAGGAGACACGCTGTTCCAAGAAATATTTCAGACTCTGGTGATCAGTCTTGATGCAGAAATGATTCCCTAATAGGTATGGGCGCCACTTCTGTACTGCATGCAAAATAGCCATCATTTCCTTCTCATAGGTAGAGGCAGCTAAATTCTTACCTGAAAGGGATTTGCTGGTGAACGCAATGGGGTGTTCGTCTTGAAGGAGAACAGCACCAAGTCCATTGCCGCAAGCATCACTCTCAATAGTGAAGGGCTTGGAAAAATCGGGCATAGCTAGAACAGGTGTAGTACACATAACTTGTTTTAGTTTGTCAAATGCACACTGAGCAGCATGTGTCCATGTAAAAGCATCATTTCTCAATAGAGCAGTTAATGGAGTTGCAATCTTCCCATAATCCTTGACAAACTTGCGGTAGTAGCCAGTCAACCCCAAAAAACCACGAAGGCTCTTGAGTGTCTGAGGATGCGGCTAATTGTTTATGGCATCGATTTTGGCAGGATCCACGCGAACCCCTTGTGCTGAGATAATGTGCCCGAGATACTCAACTTCCTTCTGTCCAAAAACACATTTAGACTGCTTGGCATGGAGATGATGGTCAGAGAAAAGTTGCATGACAAGATCCAGATGCTGGAGATGTTCATCCCATGTTTTACTATAGATGAGGATATCATCAAAGAATACCAGAATGAATTTCCGCAAGTAGGGTCGAAATATTTTATTCATTAATGCCTGGAATGTGGAAGGAGAATTAGTGAGGCCAAAGGGCATGACCAAAAACTCATAATGGCCATCATCTGTGCGGAAAGCTGTTTTAGGGATATCATCCTCATGAACCTAAATTTGATGATACCCAGAATGAAGATCCAACTTGGAGAAAAAGTGAGCCCCATGAAGCTCATCAAGAAGCTCATCAACAACAGGAATTGGGAACTTATCCTTGATGGTGAGGTGATTAAGTGTTCGGAAGTCAATGCAGAGGCGCCATGACCCATCTTTTTTGCGGACAAGAATAATTGGAGAAGAAAAGGAACTAGTGCTTGGGTGAATAATACCTTGCTTTAATAAGTCCAGAACGAGCATTTCAATCTCCGTTTTTTGGTGAAATGGGTAGCGATAGGGCCTGATGTTGGGAGGAACGCTGCCAGGAAGGAGCTGAATACGATGGTCTTCTGGCCTGGAAGGTGGCAATCCCACTGGTTCAGCAAAAACACCTGTATATCGATCCAGAATTTGTTGTAGATCCAAAGGAGTAGTGGAGACCGCTGAAGGTTGCATCTGAATGGAATGTAGCTGAGCGATGACACCACGTGAATTCTTCTTGAGGAGTTTTTCCATGCGATGTGAACTGATGATGCTGAGAGAACCTGGTTGTAATCCTGTCAAGGTGTGTTTTTGGCCATTGAGGGAAAACTACATCCAAAGTTCAGCAAAATCCCATAAAATAGGGCCAAGTGTGCGTAGCCATTGAGCGCCCAAAACCACATCACATCCGCCTAAGGTCAAGGCAAAGATGTCAGAGCGTAAGGTATAATCTCCCATAGAGATACGCACATTTCGACACTTCCCTTTGCAAGGTAAGGTGCCCCCATTGGCAACCATGACTTCAACGTTGGAGCAAGGATGGATAAAACAATCAACTTGTTTGGCGATCCGAGGGTCAATGAAATTACGAGTGCTACCAGAATCAATGAGTATTGTAAGAGTAAACTTCTTGAAGTAACCCCTGACCCGCATTGTTTGGGGGGTGGTGATTCTAG
The DNA here is from genome assembly GCA_027924585.1 of Larix kaempferi. Lineage (NCBI taxonomy): Eukaryota > Viridiplantae > Streptophyta > Pinopsida > Pinales > Pinaceae > Larix > Larix kaempferi. The sequence continues at coordinate 9,281,070 of BSBM01000311.1, forward strand.
CTAAAGCATGGAGAGATATCTCTGGCTGGTCATCTTGAGACGGAGGGTCAATAGGCGGTTCCTGAATGTCGACCGGAGCATCCAGTGTTTCTGGATCTTCGTCGTCAATTTCAAAGGCAGGCGGAGAATCCACATCCAAGAGATAGAGCTTTTGCTGAACACATCTATGTCCCCGAGTGAATTTCTCATCACAATTATAGCAAAGCCCCTTTTCTCTGCATGCTTGCATCTCTGTTTCAGAAAAACGCTTGATAGGAGTTGGTCGAGGAGCCTACAGTATAGGTGGTCGTTGAGAACCCATATTTCGGAAGGGAACAAAAGTGGGCTTGGAGCGTTGTTGGGCTGTGATCTTGTCTTCTGCCAACTTAGCCAACCCTAGGGCTTCCATCATTGTGTTGGGACAGAACATTTTGACCTCAGAGCGGATGGCATCCTTTAGACCACTGATAAAACAACTCTGGTAAAAGTCATCAGACAATCCTTCGGTGTGGTTGGCTAGATTCTCAAATTCAGTTTGATACTCTCTCACAGTGCCAATTTGGCGAAGTTTAGTGAGGGCTCCTGTGAAGTCATCAAAAGCACTAGGAACAAATCGTTGCAAAAGGAGCTGGCAAAAGTTTGGCCATTTGGGCTCTGGATGAGCCTTGATGTACCAACGATACCATTGAAGAGCTTCCTATTCCAAATGAAAGGATGCCAGCAGAACTTTGTTGACATCAAAAGTATTATGCAGACTGAAATACTGTTCTGCACGATAGATCCATCCAGTTGGATCGGTACCATTGAAGCGAGGAAAATCAAGCTTCAGACCACGGAAATTGCTGGAAGAAGAGAACCCATTGTCTGATGAAGACTCGGACTGCCGTTTGTTGTTCATAGCTGAATGTTCAAGATGGAGGCCGAGAAAATTTTCATCCAGATCCTGGAGTTTGGCTTGGATGGCTGCAAGTGCGTCCTCCATGGTTTTTGCTCCTGCATTCATTTTTTTTTTTTTCGGTTGACTGGGTAGGAAAACAAAAACAAAAACTACTTCAGTAAAGGAAAATCTGGACTTGGGAAAAAATCTGAAGGGTAATTGGGGTTTGACTAGGTTTTGGACAGTGTTGGATAGACAGGGAAGCAAAAATGAAGATTTCAGAAGCAGGGTGAAAGAATGGAAAAATTTGGTAGAGGGGAACAAAGAAGCAGAATTCAGAAAGGAACTATGTGGTAAAATTTGAAGGTGATTGGGTGAAATATGAGGAAGTTATGGCAAACCCTAAAAATAGACAAATGTGGGATTTCGGGCTTTGGGAAGCGGAATTGGGGATAGGGTCCTCATAAATGAAATATGCAGAATGGGATGACAGGGGTTCCCCGAAAATTTCAAGAGAAACAGAGTGAAAACAAGGGATATATGGAGAAAAAACTGAATTTTATAATCGGTTTTTTTTTTTTTTTTTTTTCACTGGAGTGGCTACGGCTCGGAAGGGATCTGAAACGGCGCCAAATGGATTGAAAATGGCTGGATTTGGAACGGCTTGCAAAATGGATCTGAACGACTGGATCTAAAACGACGCAGCAACGATCGACAACAGTTCAGCTAAAAATAGATATGGACCCCAGGTATGTGTAGCTTCCTAACAGTTCAAGGGTTTCACTCGGCCACCAATGTTGTCTGACGGCTTGCGTATTGGGGCAGTACCCCTCACTCCATGGCTCAGGTAAAACTGATAACCGCTTTGCCACAAACGACAGCTCTTGGTTTACCTCACGGGTAGGAACTAGTCAATCAGGTAGGGGTTGTTGCCCTTTTCGCTGGCAGGTCCTCTCAATGGGCTAGCTACTTCGGGGTTTCTGTGGTACTCCTCATAATGAGTTTTAGGGCTTATGCCCAACTACTTCCCACAATTAAGCGGATAGGGATTATTCCCAAATCCGAACCTGCAACAGATGCGAAAAAAAAATTTGGCAGAAATTTCACCCAGCGAGCCCAAGAAAGTGCTCTGATACCAGATGTGATGCACCTGCAACAATTAATTAATAAAAATATGCGAAATAGCAGAAATGACAGAACTCAGAATCACTTTTATATTGATCACAGGCCACTTCGAGGGGGCAACCTCCTATGAGCAAGCTCAATACAAATAACTTCACGGTGCCTTCATAGGTCTCAACACACATTTATATACTAAGTCTAGGCGCCAATACTATGGGTCAAAACCATGGGCCACTACAAACTATGGATCAACAATACTACGGGCAACTTACAAAGCATATGCGCCAACAACAATAACATAAACTATTGATCAACAAATACTACGGGACGACTTACAAAGCATATGCGTCCAACAACAATATACTAACAAAATAAAGACATGGGTTCCTAACAAGGACATAAAAATCTCACATACCAATTTAATATTTTATTATTATTATTATTTTTAATTCAATTTTCTTTTACATTTTCATCATGTACATAAATAAAGAGATTTCTATTGAGATCAAAGTTGCATCCTTCTCATTACTTCTTTGTAGTAGAGAGATAGATGAATGATTGATGGTTATTATAAATTCGTACAATAATGAATTGACCTTTAGCAATATATAGGTCTTCAATATGACTTTTACTAAGTGATTTTACTTTTCACTAAATAAATATATTAGCTTATGGTACTACCTTCCAAAGCTAGTTCAACATATTTACTTTACCATTTCTCTTTAATATTAAGAAAGAACATTTAATTTAGGATATAATTTTCAATCTTTTTCAAATATATTTTTTGTCTTGTTTTATTTGGAATTTGATTGGAAATATGTAAAAAAAATTAAAATCACATATATTAGTAATGAAAATTATATAATTTAAATGTAATAAAAATATTTGAAAATACTAAATATATTTATAAACTTAAAAATACAATTTTAACACTTTCAAATTTAGATTTTATCGACCAAAAAATCCATCAAATTAAAAAGACACTGAAAGTCCATCAAATTAAAATTGACACAAATAGACACTGAACTAGAAGTTTGGAATCCATCAAATAAATATCGTTTAGTAATTACAATGATCGGAATCGTGTTTACAATATCAATAAAAATTCTTTAATTTTCTTTAGCAATTGGCTGCCATTGAAACCCTGCTCAGCCTGCTCGGCTTTCTTTGGAAATTCGTTCTGAATTAGAAGTTAGGAATCCATCAAATAAATATCCTTTAGTAATTACAATGATCAGAATCGTGTTTACAATATCAATAAAAATTCTTTAATTTTCTTTAGCAATTGGCTGCCATTGAAACCCTGCTCAGCCTGCTCGGCTTTCTTTGGAAATTCGTTCTGCGGATTTTCTGAGAGCCGGAAGGACGGCTGGATAACAGCAGAGCCCTTCGTGCAACTTCCCCATGGGCGGAATAATTTCCCGATCTACGGGCCGGCGACTGCTCTGATTCCCGCATCACCGTCGTCATCCTCCGTGACCTGCTACCACTCAGTAACTGAGGACGTTTCAGCCCCTGCTCCCGCACCTTTTCTGGCCTCGGGATTCTGAGCCTGTGGAGGCCACATCTCATTACAGGAGAGCAAAATATGCATGCCGTTGTTGCCATGGAATTTCGATCTCTGGACCTTCTGCGTCAAAACACGATAAACACGTATTCGATGGGGTTCGATCTCTGGACCTCTTCAAGAACTTGATGGCCCGGAAGGGAGGAATGTTGCGGAGTATTCGATGGGGTTCGATCTCTAGACCTCTTCAAGAACTTGATGGCATGGAAGGGAGGAATGTTGCGGAGTATTGCGGGATGTGAGGAAGACTGGGCGTAAGGGCTTTTAATTAGGCATCCATGGGGACTGCGCGCGCAGAAATTCCCTGCACGCCGCCCCCGGCTTCATGGAAGGCGTCATTGACAGAATGAATGGTGTGAACACTTCTTCCAAATTCCAAGATGTCACAATCACAAGAAGTGGTCAAAGCATGGAATGAACGGAGCAGCTGAGTTAGCTCTAACAAATGATTCTCTTATGGTCACAAATTTAATTAATTAGAAAAGAGGTTTTATGATTTAAGAAACAATCTCAAGAAGTGGTCAAAAAATGGAGAGGGTAGCACAGGAATGAGCCCTGGAAAGTTTTTTAATTGAAAAATAGATATTATGGTCAAATCATGGAGATGGTCGCACAGTACAGGACTAAGTGAAAGAAAAGTTTTTCAATTAAAAATTATATAGTTTGAATTTTATTATGTTTTTTAGTCACAATTATGATAATAAAAATGGATTTTGTATTTTAAAAAATTTATGAACATCCAAAATTCCAAAATTTCATAGTTATAACTTAAATTTTGAAAAATTTCAACCAAATTTTTTTTATACCTAAAAAATCTACTACTCTAATTTTTATATTATGATTTAAGATTTATGTGAATTTTTAAACTACCCGTATATTATATTATGATTTAAGATCTATATATTATATTATGATTTAAGATCTATGTAGGGTGTTTATAAAAGTTTTATTCAGAATTAATCTATAATGTAAAAAAATTGACTGATTCGTATTTCAAATTTAATTTTTACACATAAAAAATGAAAGAGCTAGACGTTAAGGTATTGGAGTTCAAGAAGAGAAAGATTATGACTAATAAATAAGTTGTTTGGAGGCTAAGAGTAAGATGGGTCACGGTATGGTTTGTTTAAGATGGTACTAAGAATATTAATGCTATTTGGCATATGTCTACATCTTGTGAGGTTATTGTACACTGAGGTATCTATGATTTAAAAAAACATTATAAGGAAGAGAGTAAGGTGACAAAATTGGAAGTGGTTGAAATGATTTATTTCTTATCGAGTTTTGTCAATGAAGAGGCGAATCATATGTTACTAGAAGAAGTATCTAAGGATGAGTTGGAGGTGGTCATTCATAGTTTCCAAAAGGTTAAGAACCCCAACCATATGGTTGTTGGATTTAAGAATCAATAACAAATTTATTCAAAAAAATATTAAGCAAGGATAGTGGGAGTTTATACTCAAGAAACTCTTTAAGGAGAAACTCTATCCAATCGTACTATTCGCCTGTGTATGTTTATTATGCAATTGGTCCCTTTATATAGCTTTAGGTGACCATAACAACTATGTCATAATTAGATATTCAGTTCAACCATCTCCGTAACTATCTCCAACAATATCTCCATGAATCACCTAATTTGATTCTATGAGATCCATATCCCTAACTTCTTCCGTTGTCTTCTTCTTTAATTCATACATAGACTTTTGTGGATTGTCTACTTCACTCGCATATTATAATGTATTCACAGATATCACAATTAGGATTTATTCCTTCATACTCCCCCTTAGCAATTACTTATGACTTCGGTATGTACTCATCATCCCCTATCTCTTCATGTGGCCTTTTGTATTAGTCCATTCTTCATCTTCTTCTTCTATGGTCTTTGTCTTCAATCTTTTTGAGATATGCTCTTTGTATTCATCTTTGGTCTTCTTCATTTTTCATCTTCATTCTTCTTCAATGTTCATCTTGTACCTGCAAAATATAACCATCATATTTGTTGAAGTTCGTATAAAATATTTATCATCACTAAGATACATGGGTCACCAGCCGTTGTATTCATCGATCTAGTAGGATGTCCTTTAGATACATGGTTCATTCAAATTCATGATGAATTTCCCATGATATATGAACTTTTGGTTTCTACCTCCTAGAGACCAGAACCAACATGGTCCACTCATACCGCATATCTATCCAACTCACAGGCCACTATGCTTCCATTTCGCCACTCTAATACCAAATGTTGGATTTAGAGTCAACAACAAATTCACTCCAAAAAATATCTAGCAAGGGACAATAGGAGTTTATACTCAAGAAACCCCCTAAGGGGAAATTCTATTCAATCATACCATTCATGTGTGTATATCTACTATACAATTGGTCCCTTTATGTATCTCTAGCTGACCATAACAATTATGTCATAATTATATATGTAGTTCAACCTGTAACATCCCGAAATTACCAAAAATAAAATAAAATTTATAGTAGCCCAAAAATATCAAATTCATTTAATGCGGAACAAACAATGTAAATTGACTTCTTAACTAAGATAATTAACGATGATATCCTGTCATAATTCTCAATGATTAAGATGTAATTGAAAATGCTACTAAATAACTAAGCGAATGTTAAATACTTTAACAAAAGACTTTTTTTCGTTATTAACCAGATGAGTACAAATTTTCTGATTTGCATAAATTCTAAAAGTAATTAGAAGTTGTATACAGCTTGTACCGAAATGAAAATCTTGAAAGAGTACTGACAGTTTGTTTGTATGTTTGACGAAGGGGTCCTACGAGACACCCTGGAGCTTACTTAGCTACGTTTAGCTAGGGCTTTTGAATCTTGTTTTCATGTGCAGACTGCAGGTAAGATATTCTACAAGACAACATAAAAAAAAGTACTTGTTTTCTTTAAATTCGTCGTCAATGTAAAAGAATTGAGTGTTAAGTACTTTCTTACGACGCCCTGGAAAAGTCGGAGGTATGGATACTTAGTCCTAAATCTAGTTTGTATAGTGGCTTCCGATACTCTTCCAAGTTATGATTTGCATCATCCAAGTACTTGTTATAATACTACAAATAATAATCGTATGATTATCGTTATTTAAAGTCAAAGTAATAGTAACAAAATTACTGATAATGATTTAGACTAGCATTAAATTATTTTTATTCTTTTAGCTTATAAAAACACTAAAAGATGGAGTATAGAAATCCTAAGTTACTATGCATTTATAAATTGCAACACTATGTAAAACAACAATAATGTGCCTAGACATTTGGACTATATGATTTATACACATAAATTATAAAGTTATGATTTTCAAAAAGCAGTGATATATATAATTTTTATTTGAAATAATGTAATACTTTCATAACAATAGGAAAATTACAAAATGCAATGTAATTTTAACTATTGTAACGTTAGCAATATACTATAAACAAAAGTATGATATAATCGAAATATGAAACTAATGCTAATACCAGGGTTAGACTATACTTATAACTCCATGAATCCTATCCTACGTTAATGACATGTATGATAAAGTATTCGAAGCACTTATGAAAGAATTGATGGTTAATAACTTTGATGTTGGCAGGGTTGTCAGAGTCCGGTTGATATTCAATGCTCCAACAACACTCCCAAGTGGAATGTATAGTGAATGTATAGCTGTCGAGCCACACCATCCTTCCACGTGATCTAGGGTTGATGAAACGAGAATTAAGTCCTGGCTGGCATAGATAGCAGGTTGATAATCCTCCGAGCTGTACGCTGTAATACCTCTAAGCATGCGTTGCTAGCTCTGGTGTGGATGGTGTAATTAATTTTTATTAATGCAAGCTTGCTCGGTTTTCGACGAGGCACCATTGGCACTCTACTGTCCGTTAATCTTAGTAATTCTCGGTCGTTGATTTCTTAACCCTAACGTCGCGGTATGTAAAAGATTTGCATTGTTTCTCGATCTTCATTGTTGAGCTAAGTCAGGGCCGACAGGCTGCCCAAATGTAGGTTGACGAAGATGCTCCTCCGGGGGTTTCAATCCTTGATCTGTAGGTTGTTTGATTTTATTATGAGTTACAGGCTCACGCCTTCTACCTTCAGTCCTTCAATCTCCGAGGTAGTGTTAAAGTCTCTCCCGTCCGTGCAATGCAAGTGCATCCGGCGAGGGTTTGAATCTCTAGTGAGTGAGAAACCCTCTGCGTTAATTTATGGTTGCTGTCTCGTGACAAAAGCTTCGTCGTTTGTCTTGGGTCACAGTTTCGACTTTTAAAAAGGTAAATACTAATCGTTGATAAGGATGTGTTGCTGTATCGTTCATTCTGCATTACTGTAAGCTTGTTTTAAACCCGTTTGATGTATAATTTTGTAGGTACCCTCTTCAAAGTTGGCTCCAGTGCGATCACAGAGAATGGAAAACACTTCTATTTCTCTGGTAAGCTCCGGTGGTTCCTGCAAGATCTCGTAGGTGCCTTTGATGTTGTCTCATGTATGACGATAGTTTGGAAAACCTCCGAAAGTTTCAACGTTGGCTGAAACGAAGTTTTTAAGTTTTGGTTTTGGTTTTTAAGGCAGACTATACAGAGAAGAAAATGAAAAATCTCTCTGTCTTTTTCGTTGCCTTTTGACTCTTGATGTCTGGCTAAAAAGTCGATAAGGGTTTCAGACTTTCATTTAAACTACTAGGTGTTTGTAAGGGTAAAACCATATGTAATTCTTAATGTTCCACGACTCTAGTTTTGAGTTTTTGGTAAAAAAAAAGGAACAAGTCCTGAACAAAAGAAATCTTGATGGTTTGTAAAGAAAAATTCTTTGTGATGAAATGTTAAAAGAACTAGAGCCGAGGGTTCTTGTACATTCGTCTCTATGGTTGTTCTTAGCAATGGAAGTTATTTTTAAAATAAAATAAATGTTGAGATCACTATAAAAGGTGTGAACTTGTACAATGTGTTGAAATGGTTATAAACGTTTCGGAACATGAAACAAATATGGTTTAACTATTACGTGTTTTCGTTTTGTCTCAAACTTCAAATGTTTTATGAAAGAAAAACCCTACCTACAGTTTTCGGAATACTGTCTGGTTTTTGTACTGCGTTTTTGCATATGTGTTTGAAAGATTTAGATAAATAAAATACAAGGTATTCTGACTAGGTTTAGGAAAATGAATCATTAGGTTTCGGTACCAAATAAATATTTGATATTTGAAAATAAAACATAAGTGATAAAAATATATATATATAAATATTTGTTTTAAATTTGCTACAAAACTGAATATGGGAAACAGATGTAGTAATATCAGAATGCTATGAGACTTTAGGAAAAAAAAATAGATTTTTTTTGCTAAAAAAAATTGTATGGGAATCAATTGCAACTGTTATATATTTTTGCAAAATATCAGCACTAAAAATAAATGAAATGTCTGATTTTGAATTCAAATGTTTGCTATCTGGAAAGAATAGAGATAGAGGAATATTTTATGGTTGTACAGAAAAATAACTATGTTTCCTTCAAGTATTAACATGGAATTTTATATTGCTAAAGATGCCATGCAGTAATTTTTGCTTTGCTTTACATATAAATAATCAGAATGGTAAATAGAACACTCACTGTAAATGTTTATCCATTCAACGACAAACTACCCATCTCTTATCTATTACTTAATTTGCTGCTCTATACTAGAGTACTATGCAAAGAACATCATGGGAAAAATATAGTGAGGATTATCCAATCAATAATTTCTAATTATTTTATCATTCAAGATTAAACATAGGTTAGAAAATAAATGATTTTACTAGACATAACATTTGAACTGTAACAAATTAGGAATAGAAAAACCTGGTTAACTGTAGAGAAACAAACATCCCAAGGAGCCTGTTCCACCCAACCAATTCCTGAAGACAGTCTAGTTACTTGCCTTAGGACCCCCGAGCCTGTTCACTGAACCACTAGGAGGAAGAAACTTAGAAACTCAGAATCTCCACTTGCAGTGTAATAGTTATCTAGTCTTAAAGACTTGGCAGTCAAAAGACCTGCACCAGCACCTCTGGTTCTCCTTCTCAGAAAAAAATTTGTAGACTTACAGTTGCACTTACACATAGCCTCCCTATTCGAATCTCTCAGTGATCACCCGATTCACGTGAGGAATATTTCTACAGAAAATACTTTGTAAGAGCTACCTGCTCAATTTGAATTTTCCTTATGTAGGTTGCCTAGGCCTTTTCAGTTGATAACTGGTCATTAAATGAGCTTCCTTCTCACTCCCACCACCTGGGGGATAATGCCACATTTTTAGGGGTAGTTGTCCCATAACCAACAGCTAGTGATAAAGTGTAATTGTTGCCATCTGTCCCATGCTTCCTAACAGCTTCCATTCCTCCTAGTGGGTCAGTGAACACTCATTTAACAGTCCCCTTGGGTGTTTGTCTCCTACTTTAATTTATTGAAATAATAATAATAATCAGTAATTACATTCATCCTTGATCCAAATTGATCATAATTACAAAACCTTGTAATTAAAATTTAACATAAAGTATTTTGCCAAATAAAATAATATTTTCAGAATTTGGGTAGCTGACATACACCCCCCCTTAAGTCTCAACATCGTCCTCGATGTTGGTTAATCACTCTCTAAGTGTTCCTCAAACAAAGTCGGGTATGCTGCCTGCATACTACTCTCCAACTCCCAGGTTGCCTCTTCTGGGATAAGGTGCTTCCATTGCACCTTCACTTGCCCAGTGGTGTGATTTCGGAGCATAGTTTCCCTCCTTTTGAGGATACAGTCCGATTCCACCTGAAAATTTTCGTCTTGTCCCACCTATACATCATTCCAGTTTACAACATGAGTATCATCGTGTACATACTTCTTTAAAAATTATATATGAAAAACATTATGTATTTTTAAAGTTGGTGACAAAGCCAGTTGGTATGCCACTAGTCCAACCTTGGACAATATTTCGAAAGGACCACAATACCTGGGTGCTAGCTTGGCACAGCTTCCCAATTTCAATGAACTCTTTTTTCAGTCTTACCTTGAGGAATACATGTTCACCAACCTGGAACTCTTTTTGAGTCCTTTTTAAATCTACTTGACTCTTTTGCCTATCTTGGGCAGCTTTTAAATTTCCTTGTACCTGTTTCACAATTAGTTCTAATTCCTGCAACAATTCAGGTCCTAAAACAACTCTATTTACTAGGTCATTCCATGAAATAGGTGTATCACATTTCCTATCATAAAGAATTTCAAATGGGCTAAGTTTGGATGATGCATGATGATGGTTATTATATGCAAATTCTGCTAAGTGTAAGTAGTCTTCCCACTTACCAGGCTGATCCTTAACATACATTCTCAGTAAGTCTTCCAAAACTTGATTCGCCCTTTCTGTCTGTCCATCCATTTGTGGATGAAATGTGGTACTGAAATTTAAGGTTGTATTCAACCTTTTGAACAATGACCTCCAAAAGTTTCCAGTAAACTTAGAGTCACGATCTGAAATTATCACTTTTGGTATCCCATGTAGTCGAAAAATCTGGTTCATGAAGATTTCTGCAATGTCTGGAGCTTTATGAGTAGTCTTCACAGGTATAAAGTGTGCTGCTTTGCTGAGTTTGTCCACTACCACCATGATAGAGTCATTTTGTTTCTGGTTTTTGGGTAATCCAGTAATAAATTCTATGAGTATCACTTCCCATTTCCAACTCGGTATAGGTAATGGTTGCAACAATCCAAAAGGATGTTGGTGTTCAACTTTCATTTTTTGACAATCCAAACATTTAGCTATGTACTCTGCTACCTCATCCTTCATCCTGGGCCAATAGTACTCCTTCCCTAGCATAGTAATGATCTTTTGATAACCTGGATGGCCAGAGTAATGGCTTTTGTGCATCTCATTTAAAATCAGAATTTTTATTTCTGGTATGTTAGGCACATACAATCTGTTTTTGTATAGCAACATTCCATTTTCCTTCATTCTATAATCTGCCATAGAATTTTTAGAACTGTTGTTTGCTGTCTTTTCCTTTAATTTTCTATATTCTTCATCTATTTCACTCCTTTCAAGGATTTGATTTTCTAAATCTGTTTAGTAAGAACTGAGGGCTGAAATGAAATTCAGTTTTTCTTTTCGACTTAATGCATCTGCAACCTTGTTTTCTTTCCCTTTAATATGCTGAATTTCAAAGTCATACTCACTTAAGAAAGTTAACCATCTAGCTTGTCTAGCGTTCAGATTTGTCTAATCTAATAAATATTTCAGACCCATATTATCTGTTAATAAGGTGAATTTTCTGCCAATAAGGTGGTGACGCCACATTTTTAAAGCATGAATTACTGCTAATAATTCTAAATCATAGGTAGAGTAATTTTTTTCTTGTATTTTCATCTTTCTTGATTCGTATGCCACCGCATGCCCTTCTTGTGTTACGACTCCATCGAGTCCGTCATTACAAGCATCCATGCAAACTATGAAATTTTTATTAGGATCCGCTATCCTCAGAATAGGTGTTGTAGTCAACAATTCCTTTAACTTCTTAAAACTGTCAGAACATTTATGATCCTACACAAATTTCTTCCCTTTCTTCTGTAGGGAAGTTATGGGGTTGGTAATCCTCGAAAAACTCTCTATAAATTTTCTGTAATATCTAGTAATGCCCATAAATGATCTTACATCCGACACATCCTTAGGAACTGTCCAGTCATTAATGGCCTTTATCTTATCGTGGTCAACCGAGATTCCTTCTTTAGAAATTATGTGTCCTAAATACTTAATTTTATCCTTATGGAAGTCACACTTACTAAACTTAGCGTATAGTTGATGATCTCTCAGAACTTGTAAGATAATCCGTAGATGTTCATCATGCTCTTCTTTACTTTTAGAATACACTAAAATGTCATCTATAAACACAACAACAAACGTGTCTAAGTATTTGTGCAGAATATTGTTCATCAAACACATAAATACAGCTAGGGCATTAGTCAAGCCAAGTGGCATGACTACGAACTCGTAATGTCCATACCGAGTTCTGAAAGCTATCTTGAAAATATCTTCATCCTTAACCCGCACTTGGTGATATCCTGATCTTAGATCAATCTTTGAAAATATCGTTGCTCCACGCAGGATCAAATAGATCGTCTATGCGGGGCAACGGATACCGATTCTTGATTGTCATCTTATTAAGCTGGTGATAATCTATGCACAGTCTTAGGGTTCCATCTTTCTTCTTAACAAATATGACAGGTGCTCCCCAAGGAGACACGCTGGGTCTTATATAATTCTTATCAATCAGTTCCTTCAACTGTGATTTCAATTTGTTTAATTCCAGTATATTCATTCTGTATGGAGCTTTAGAATTTGTTACTACTCCTGGTATTAACTCGATGGTAAAATCTAAATCTCTTTTAGGAGGTAATCCTGGAATTTCCTCAGGAAATACATCCTTGAAATCCTTTAGGACAGGTATGTCTTCTAATTTCAGTTTGTCCTCCTTACAAATAAACTCATCATTCACTACATTTACTGCAAACAAATGACACCCTTTTCTAACTGCCTTCTTAACTTGCATGGCTGAAATCTGTCTAAGGGTTACTTTTCTTGGGATACCTTTTACTTCTATAGTTTTTCCTTCTTCATTTAAACATGTAAAAAAAAATTCATAACAGTTTAGTATGACATGATGGGCTTTTAACCAGTCCATTCCGATTGTAATATCATAGGATCCTAAAGGTAAAATGTTCAACTTGATTTGTGTCTGTAACTGATTCATGGTTAAAGCACAACTTTCTATAAAATATGATACTTTCCTCTTTGTTCCAGTTGCTAGTCTAACTAACCAAGATTTACTGAACTTTTCTGTTTTTAATTTAAGACTCTCCACAATATCTGGTGATATATAACTTAAGCTAACACCTAGGTCAATTAAAACAGTAACAGGATGATTTTGTAGCATACCTTCAATCTCTACCATAGAGATTTGATGATCTGCTTGCCTGTTGTCGAGTGTTGCATTGATTCTGGGCATCTCCCTTGCCAAGTCTCCAATAGTAGGTTCAGTCTGAATAGAGTTGATGTTGTTAGTTGTTCGCTTCCTCTTGGGACATTCTCATACATAGTGAGGACCTTGACACTCGAAACATTTGATGGGTGCCCTTTGTTCATTGGTCCTGGTATTATTGGGAGAATGTTTGGTTGCTGTAGAAATCTGCTGTTGATTGTTTCTGGAATTATTCCCTTGATAATTCCGATTCTGAAAATTTTTCTTTTGGAAACCGGAATTTCCACTGAACCTGAAATTTTTCTTTTTCAGTTCAAAATTGCTAGGTTTATGACTTTTCCAGTTTGTCATTCCTTCTCTTTTCCGATTAGTGTCATAACAGAAAATTGCCTTTCTCATAGCCTCTTCCAAGGTCTTTGGACTATCATACTCGATTATGTCGTTAATATTGAAAGGTAGGCATCTCAAGTATCTTTAAATTTTTGGTTTTTCTTCTATGAGGTATGGAACATATCTCAGTAAGTTCAGAAATTTACTGTTCATTTCCTTCATGTTCATACCTCCCATCTTCAAATCGTAGAACTCTTTGGATTTTTCTTCATAGTACTGTTCAGATAAAAACTTCTTCTTAAAGTATCATTTAAAAGTACTCCAGTTTACATCTTTATCCTTGATGGCCTTTACTCTTTTGATGTCCTACCACCAAATATCCGCTTTTCCGGTCAAGTTATATATAGCCATTTTTGCTTTCAAGGATTCTTAATAGTTATAAATCTGAAAATATTTCTTCATACCGGACAACCATGCTTCAACTGTCTCACCCTTCTCAGTTTCTCCATTAAACGTTGGAGGTTTAATATTTTTGAACTCCCCAGAAATCTGCTCACACTCCTTATGACCTTTCTTTCTGGGTTTGTAATCTCCTTTACTACTATCGCTTGAATAGTTACGCCTCTTTTTACGTGCTTCAATAACATCTCCTGATGATGTTGAGCTACTGTTCATATCATCGATTTTCATTTTCTTACTTTTGTTACCATGAGGCAGATCCTCAGCCTTGGAGATATGTTCATTATCTCTCTCTTGCTCATCAATTGGGTACTGTTCAAACAGCACTTGGTTTAACTCTTCTTGCGCTTTCAGAATTCTTTCATTGTCTTGTTTCACAGATCTGATTTCTGCCTTTAATTCCTTAAATGCTCGTAATAATTCCGACGAATTGTCATTCACTCCACTGTGGCCTTCTTCTGCATAATGTTGTCCCGTACTATGGCTGTTCGGTCAAAATCTATCCTCTGAATGTTCAGCTGATTTTTCCATACCTGTAACTCAAATAATTTTCTGTATAATACCATAGTTAAAATTTTAATTAGTAAGATTTTCGGCTGTAATAAAATTTATGTTGTGTGTTCTTGGACCCTTTTCAGGCCTAGAGTTTGAACATAAGCTCTGATACCACATGTAACATCCCAAAATTACCAAAAAAAAAAAAAATTATAGTAGCCCAAAAATATCAAATTCATTTAATGCGGAACAAACAATGTAAATTGACTTCTTAACTAAGATAATTAACGACAATATCCTGTCATAATTCTCAATGATTAAGATGTAATGGAAAATGCTACTAAATAACTAAGCGGATGTTAAATACTTTAACAAAAGAATTTTTTTTATTTATTAAGCAGATGAGTACAAATTTTCTGATTTGCTTAAATTCTAAAAGTAATTAGAAGTTGTATACAACTTGTACCGAAATGAAAATCTTGAAAGAGTACTGATAGTTTGTTTGTATGTTTGACGAAGGGGTCCTATGAGACACCCTGGAGCTTACTTAGCTACGTTTAGCTAAGGCTTTTGAATCTTGTTTTCATGTGCAGACTGCAGGTAAGATATTCTACAAGACAACATAAAAAAAAGTACTTGTTTTCTTTAAATTCGTCGTCAATGTAAAAGAATTGAGTGTTAAGTACTTTCTTATGACGCCCTAGAAAAGTCGGAGGTATGGATACTTAGTCCTAAATCTAGTTTGTATGGTGGCTTCCGATACTCTTCCAAGTTATGATTTGCATCATCCAAGCACTTGTTATAATACTGCAGATAATAGTCGTATGATTATCGTTATTTAAAGTCAAAGTAGTAGTAACAAAATTATTGATAATGCTTTATACTAGCATTAATTTTTTTTTATTCTTTTAGCTTATAAAAACACTAAAAGATGGAGTATAGAAATCCTAAGTTACTATGCATTTATAAATTGCAACACTATGTAAAACAACAATAATGTGCCTAGACATTTGGACTATATGATTTATACACATAAATTATAAAGTTGTGATTTTCAAAAAGCAATGATATATATAATTTTTATTTGAAATAATGTAATACTTTCATAACAATATGAAAATTACAAAATGCAATGTAATTTTAACTATTGTAACGTTAGCAATATACTATAAACAAAAGTATGATATAATCGAAATATGAAACTAATGCTAATACTAGGGTTAGACTATACTTATAGCTCCATGACTCTTATCCTACGTTAATGACATGTATGATAAAGTATTTGAAGCACTTATGAAAGAATTGACGGTTAATAACTTTGATGTTGGTAGGGTTGTTAAAGTCCGGTTGATATTCAATGCTCCAACAACACTCCCAAGTGGAATGTATAGCTGTCGAGCCACACCATCCTTCCACATGATCTAGGGTTGATGAAACAAGAATTAAGTCCTGGCTGGCATAGATAGCAGGTCGATACTCCTCCGAGTTGTACGTTGTAATACCTCTGAGCATGCGTTGCTGGCTCTGGTGTGGATGGTGTAATTAATAGGTTATTAATGCAAGCTTGCCCGGTTTTCGACGAGGCACCGTTGGCACTCCATTGTCCGTTGATCTTAGTAATTCTCGGTCGTTGATTTCTTAACCCTAATGTCGTGGTATGTAAAATATTTGCACTGTTTCTCGGTCTTCATTGTTGAGCTAAGTTGGGGCCGACAGGTTGCCCAAATGTAGGTTGACGAAGATGCTCCTCCGGGGGTTTCGATCCTTGATCTGTAGGTTGTTTGATTTTCTTATCAGTTACAGGCTCACGCTTTCTACCTTTAGTCCTTCAATCACCAAGGTAGTGTTAAAGTCTCTCTCGTCCGTGCAATGCAAGTGCATTCGGAGAGGGTTTGAACCTCCAGTGAGTGAGAAACCCTTTGCGTTAATTTATGGTTGCTATCTCATGACAAAAGCTTCGTCATTTGTCTTGGGTCACAGTTTCGAGTTTTAAAAAGGTAAATACTAATCGTTGATAAGGATGTGTTTCTGTATCGTTCGTTCTGCATTACTGTAAACTTGTTTTAAACCCGTTTGATGTATACTTTTGCAGGTACCCACTTCAAAGTTGGCTCCGATGCGATCACAGAGAATGGAAAACACTTCTATTTCTCTGGTAAGCTCTGGTGGTTCCTGCAAGATCTCGTAGGTGCCTTTGATGTTGTCTCGTGTATGACGATAGTTTGGAAAACCTCCGAAAGTTTCAACGTTGGCCAAAACAAAGTTTTTAAGTTTTGGTTTTGGTTTTTAAGGCAGATTGTATAGAGAAGAAAATGAAAAATCTCTCAGTCTTTTTCGTTGCCTTTTGACTCCTGATGTCTAGCTAAAAATTTGATAAGGGTTTCAAACTTTCGTTTAAACTACTAGGTGTTTGTAAGGGTAAAACCCTGTGTAATTTTTAATGTTCCACGACTCTAGTTTTGAGTTTTTGGTATAAAAAAAGGAACAAGTCCTGAACAAAGGAAATATTGATGGTTTGTAAAGAAAAATTCTCTGTGATGAAATGTTAAAAGAACTAGGGCTGAGGGTTCTCGTACATTCGTCTCTATGGTTGTTCTTAGCAATGGAAGTTATTTTTAAAAGAAAATAAATGTTGAGATCACTGTAAAAGGTGTGAACTTGTATAATGTGTTGAAATGGTTATAAACGTTTCGGAACATGAAACAAATATGGTTCAACTGTTACGTGTTTTCGTTTTGTCTCAAACTTCAAATGTTTTATGAAAGAAAAACCCTACCTACAGTTTTCGGAATACTGTCTGGTTTTTGTACTGCGTTTTTGCATATGTGTTTGAAAGATTTAGATAAATAAAATACAAGGGATTCTCACTAGGTTGAGGAAAATGAAACATTAGGTTTCGGTACCAAATAAATATTTGATATTTGAAAATAAAACATAAGTGATAAAAATATATATATTTAAATATTTGTTTTAAATTTGCTGCGAAACTGAATATGGGAAACAGATGTAGTAATATCAGAATGCTATGAGACTTTAGGAAAAAAAATAGATTGTTTTTGCTATAAAAAATATTATGAGAATCAATTGCAACTGTTATATATTTTTGCAAAATATCAGCACCAAAAATAAATGAAATGTCTGATTTTGAATTCAAATGTTTGCTATCTGGAAAGAATAGAGATAGAGGAATATTTTATGGCTATACAGAAAAATAACTATGTTTCCTTCAAGTATTAACAGGGAATTTTATATTGCTAAAGATGCCATACAATAATTTTTGCTTTGCTTTACATATAAATAATTAGAATGGTAAATAGAACACTCACTGTAACTGTTTATCCATTCAACGACAAACTGCCCATCTCTTATCTATTACTTAATTTGCTTCTCTATACTAGAGTACTATGCAAAGAACAACATGGGAAAAATATATTGAGGATTATCTAATTAATAATTTCTAATTATTTTATCATTCAAGATTAAACATAGGTCAGAAAATAAATGATTTTACTAGACATAACATTTGAACTGTAACAAATTAGGAATAGAAAAACCTGGTTGACTGTAGAGAAACAAACAGCCCAAGGAGCCTGTTCCACCCAACCAATTCCCGAAGACAGCCTAGTTACTTGCCTTAGGACCCCCGAGCCTGTTC
This sequence comes from Larix kaempferi, assembly GCA_027924585.1. Lineage (NCBI taxonomy): Eukaryota > Viridiplantae > Streptophyta > Pinopsida > Pinales > Pinaceae > Larix > Larix kaempferi. Next base: position 9,299,538 of record BSBM01000311.1, read on the forward strand.
ACAGAACCACCAGGAGGAAGAAACTTAGAAACTCAGAATCTCCACTTGCAGTGTAATAGTTATCCAGTCTTAAAGATTTAGCAGTCAAAAGACCTGCACCAGCACCTCTAGTTCTCATTCTTAGAAAAATTTGCAGACTTACAGTTGCACTTACACATGGCCTCCCTATTCGAATCTCTCAGTGATCACCTAATTCACTTGAGGAATATTTCTGAATAAAATATTTTGTAAGAGTTGCCTGCTCAATTCGAATTTTCCTTATGAAGGCTGCCTAGGCCTTTTCAGTTGATAACTGGTCATTAAATGAGCTACCTGCTCACTCCCACCACCTGGGGGATAATGCCACATTTTTAGGGGTAGTTTTCCCATAACCAACAACTAACTTGATAAAGTGCAATTGTTTCCATCTATCCCATGCTTCATAACAGCTTCCATTCCTCCTAATGGGTCACTGAACACTCATTTAACAATCCCCTTGGGTGTTTGTCTCCTACTTTAATTTATTTAAATAATAATAATCAGTAATTACATTCATCCTTGATCCAAATTGATCATAATTACAAAACCTTGTAATTGCAATTTAACATAAAGTATTTTGCCAAATAAAATAATATTTTCAGAATTTGGGTAGGTGACACAACCATCTCCACAACTATCTCCAACAATATATCCATGAATCACTCAACTTGTTTATATGAAATCCATATATCCCTAACTTCTCTCATTATCTTCCTCTTTAATTCATAAGAAGACTTTTGTGGATTGTCTACATCATTCACATATTATAATGTAATCACAAATATCACAAGTAAGAGTTAATTCTTCAATGGTTAGACAATTTAATTATTTCTAGGTCTTTATGAATTGTTAGAGGATGGTCTTTTGAGGGTAGTTAATGAGTCTAGGGTTTCTGTCCAAATGTTGTCAGTGTTCAACGCTACCTTCATTGATATGATTCCTAATGACGACTCTCCCAATTTCTTTGATTCGTGTAATCATAATTCTCTATGTCACTACATTTATAAGATCATACGAAAAAAATTAATTGCTATGGGGGTTAAAAGGCCATTATCTAAGGCTATCTCTAGCGAAAAAGTTTGGTTTTCTATCTAGAAATCATATGAATGATACCATTAGAGTATCCCATGAGGGGCTACATTATATCATTTCTCTTTCGTATTAAGTTGGATCTTTACAAATCTTATGATCATGTTAGTTGGTTATATCTAAAGATGATGTTGCTCCATTTGGGTTTAAAAATGTTGAGTTATATTTCTTCTATATCTTTTTCTCTAATAATAAATGGATCAACTTTGAGTCTTTAGGCATAGGAGAGGATCATGCAGGGATGCCCATTATCCCCCCTTAGGTTCCTCATTGTGGCTAAGGACCTTAACAAAGCTCTATTGGAGGTGAAGAGATTCAGTGATATTTTCAAAGGTATTAAATTTGGTAGCAATATTTCCCTTTCTCATCTCCTATTTGTTGATGACATTTTACTTTTTTGTGAAGCAAGAAAATGGGATGCATTGAATCCCAAACAGATCCTTGGTTTATATTGTATAACAACAACTATGTAGATGATTTAGGCTTTTTGTACTCTGCGATGGTCACATTAAATTTGTAGATGATCGTGATCATGTATATGAAGTATGTAAAATGTAACTTCAATAGTTCAATGAGAAATAGGTGAATAACAATGTTGAATGATGACACATTTGAATAGTAACAAAGTAAGAACTAAGAGGATGTGTATAATCAATGAGAAATAGATTATCTGCAAATGCTACCGATATATTATCCTCATTTTGAATTTACTCCGTTGGTGCTATCTCAACATTTCTTGCATCATTTGAAGTATGTAAAGGTAAATTCAATAGTTAAATGAGAAATCAGGTGAATAACATTGTTGAATGATGAAACATGTGAATAGTAAGAAAGTAAGATGATGTGTATAATAAATGAGAAATATATTATCTACAAAGGTTACTAGTAGCATATATGCAAATGCTACCAATATATTACCCTTATTTTGAATTTACTTTGTTGGGGCTATCTCAACATTTCTTGCATCATTATCTGGTCTGACAGTTACATATTCAAATCTGGCATATCCGAATCTATAATTCTTTGTTCTTGTTGTTGGTCAACTTCCATTGATTGTGATCATTTTTGGAAAAATGCTCTATATTTCTCATAATTTCTTTTTCTCTCTTTCTTCTTTTGGTAAGGTGTCATTTGTTGTGATTGAATTTGTCATCGTGCTCTTTGTTGTAAATTTTTTCCTTTCTTCATTCTCCCTTTTGTTCATTAGTGATATCTTCTAACTTCTTTCTATGTCACCTAACATGTTCTCATGTCTATCTTCTAACTTCCTTAACATAAAAATTATCCATATGTCCATTATGAAAAGACATGATAACATGAATTACTTTACCACAATCAAGAACAATAGTTAATTTTATTGAATCAGATAAAACTAAAATAAATGCATTGTACCCAATCAAGAACCATAGTCAATTGATTGAATCATTTGGATAACACTTAAATCAATGCATTGTACTCAATCAAGGGCCATAGTATATTGAATTGAATTGAACAACACTGAAATCAATGCATTGTATTCAATCAAGAGCCACAATCAATTAAATTGAATCAAATAACACTGAAATCAATGCACTCTACTCAATCAAGAACCATAGTCAATTGAATTGAATCGAATAACAATAAAATCAATGCACTATACTCAATCAAGAACCATAGTCAATTGAATTGAATTAGATAACACTGAAATCAATGCATTGTACTCAATCAAGAGCCATACTCAATTGAATTGAATTGAATAACATTGAAATCAATGCACTGTACTCAATCAAAAACCATTGTCAATTGAATTGAATTGGATAACACTGAAATCAATGCATTGTACTTAATCAAGAGCCATAGTGAATTGAATTGAATTGGATAACACTAAAATCAATGCACTGTACTCAACCAAGAGCCATAGTCAATTGAAATGAATTGGATAACACTGAAATCAATGCATTGTACTCAGTCAAGAACCATAGTCAATTGAATTAAATCAGATAACACTGAAATCAATGCACTATAATTAATCAAGAGCCATAATATTATTGTGAACCAATGTTATTAATCATAATATTGTTGACTAATAAATTAATATTGACAAGATAACCTTAATATTATTAACCCTCTTAGTACCAACTAATATTATTAACCTTAATATTATATATATTTTTAACCATAACCCTAATTTTATTAGCATTTTAACTCACTCCTATTGCAATATATATCTAAATACATTATTAACTCTCCTATTACAATCAATAACTAAATACATTATTAAATCATTCTTAACTCACTCCTATTACAATCCATAACTAAATACATGCTTAACTCACTCCTACTACAATCCATAACTAAATATTTTCATTTCATGCTTAACTCACTCCTATAAAAATACATAATTTTAGTAAATTTTGTTGTAAATTCCAAAAGAAATGGAATTATTCAATCCTTGAATCCATCTAAAGAACATTATAATATAACTATATTGTCACCTTATCTATCTTTTTCTGTCTTTTTGTAATTTCCATTTAGATTGATTAAAGAATAATATACAAAGTATAAATAAATAATTTTTACAAAGGTTAATATCACGTTAAAGAAATCTTTTTAGTGAGAATGTGCATTTAAAAGAAAATTACCCAATCCGTAAGCACCTACTGCCTAACAATTACCCACTATTAAAGTACTTCACCTTCCCGACATATAATATTACATTTGAAATGGTGTAAAAGTTTGGTATATATTCTTAAATTTAAACTAACATCAATTTAATTACTCTTTTAATTTATTTTAAAGTTTATTTTTTTATTTATCTATCTTTTTGTAATTGCCATTTAAATTGAGTACATAATTTTTTTCACTAAAAAAAAAAGTGTAGTACTTTTGTTATTCAAGGTCGAATAAAAAAGTACACCATATGTCCAGAAAGATACAAAAAGCTGTATAATTGGATTACAAACCAGAGAGGCAAAGGCAGAAATACAAAACCAAAGCCGAAGTTAACAGATTTTGAAGCCATATCAGGCAGCAAGAACATAAAACCAGAAACATGGGCAAAAGGACAGAGCATAACAAATATTAGGCCACTAAAATATTAGAAGACCCTAGGTAGGTCCGAGAATTCTTCCATAATGAGAGAGCCCTCAACCCCATTCAAAGCCTCCTTAGACAACAAATCTGCATCACCATTTTGTTCTCTGAAGATGTCATGGAAGGAGAGATCATAAAAGGTATGGATTGGCTCATGAGTTCTTTGACACCAATGAATTAGAGAAACCACTTGCAAAGAGAAAATCTTTTTAGCCCAATTGATGATCACCAATGAGTCACCAAAAACAAAAAGTGAATCAATGCCCCATAGACGAGCAGTATGTAATAAGCACCATAGGGAAATCAATTCAACTTTCATATTTGTGCCACAACCAAAAAAAAGCTTCAGCTTGATAACATGATCTTCATTAATTTTGATCAGAGGGCCTGCACCACACAGACCACCTTGTTGTGCACCATCAAAATCAAAATAACCAACAACAAAAGCAAAAGCTAAAAGGACTGATAGATGCCTATGTCTTCTTCTTGAGAAGAATCAAAGGTAAAGAATATACAAAGAAAAAGTAAAAATAAATCATTTTTACAAAGGTTAATATCACATTAAATAAATCCTTTTAGAATCACTTGCTATAAATCTTAATTTAGCAACTTAACTTTAAGAGTATATACAAACTTTTTTTAAATCACTAAAATTAACTTAAAAAAATATTAAATCCTAATTATTCAGAGTTTGATTTATTAAATTAAAGTTTAATTGTTCAATGAGCACTAATAATTCTCATATATACTCATATATTTGTAAAAAATATTATGATATTTATTTATTTACTATAGTAATAAATAAGAATTGGTGTAAAAAATTTGTATATATTCCTAAATTTAAGCCGACATCAAGTTAATTACTTTTTTAATTTTATTTAAGCCCATATCAATTTTATTTTTTTTTGTGCATAAGGCTACGTTACCTAGCAACATCTCCACCATATTGGAATTTTGGTTTTTTATTCAATTAAGATGACATAAATATTTTTTAATTTAATTTTAATTTTTTATTAGTGTGCATAATGCTACTTTATGGACGTGACAACATCTCCCCCATACTAGCTTGTAAAGAGCCTCTCAACACAAAAACCATTAACAACAAAAATAACTCAATAACATTCATTTATTTTAAATTCAAGAAAAATACACGCAACAATTCATAGGATCTTCATTGTTATAATTTATGTATTTGTAATGAAGAATGACCTTGGCAATACTAGTTAAATAAACACTCGTTCCTTTTAAATTCACCAAATGTAAAATCCATTCATACTTTCAAAATTTAAAGAACTATAGATGTTTATCTATCCATCATTAATCAAGAATGATATATTTCGATTTTTATTATGTTTTAATCGCTATTATAACGATAAAAATGGGTTTAGTATTTTTAAAAATTTATAGGGTACCCAAAATTCCAGAACTTGATAATTGTAACTTGAATTTTGAAAATTTTCAACCAATTTTTTTCAAAATAGTGCCCAAAAAACCTGCCTCCCAAATCGTCTAATTTTTATATTATGATTTAAGATTTATGTAAATTTTTAAACTATACTTATATTATATTATTATTTAAGATTTATGTACAATGTTTATAAAAGTTTTATTCAGAATTAATCTATAATGTAAAAAAACTGATTGATTCGTATTTCAAATTTAATTTCTACACATATAAAAAAATTAAAGAGCTAGACGTTAAGGTATTGGAGTTCAAGAAGAGAAAGGTTTTGACTAATACAGAAGTTGTTTGGAGGCTAAGAGTAATACGGGTCACGATATGGTTTGCTTAAGGTGATACTAAGAATATTAATACTATAGGGCATATGTCTAACTTTGATGATTGGGTGGCTACATCCTTTGAGGTTATTGTACACTTAGGTATCTATGATTTCAAAAAAAATTATAAGGAAGAGAGTAAGGTGACAAAATTGGAAGTGGTTCAAATGACTTATTTCTTATCGAGTTTTGTCAATGAAGAGGTGAATCATATGTTACTAGAAGAAGTATCCTTCTAAGTATCCAAGGATGAGTTGGAGGTGGTCATTAATAACTTCCAAAAGGTTAAGAATCCTCGACCATATGGTTGTTGGATTTAAGAATCAACAACAAATTTATTTAAATAAATATCAAGCAAGGATAGTGGGAGTTTATACTCAAGAAAACCCCTAAGGGGAAATTCTATCTAATCGTACTATTCACGTGTGTATGTCTATTATGCAATTGGTCCCTTTATATAGCTTTAGGTGACCAAAACAACTATGTCATACTTAGATATTCAGTTCAACCATCTCCGTAACTATGTCCAACAATATCTCCATGAATCACCTAATTTGATTCTATGAGATCCATATCCCTAACTTCTTTCGTTGTCTTCCTCTTTAATTCATACATAGAATTTTGTGCATTATCTTCTTCACTCACATATTATAATGTATTCAAAAATATCACAATTAGGATTTTTTCCTTCATACTCCCCCTTAACGATTAATTATGATTTCGGTATGTAGTCAGCATCCCCTATCTCTTCAAGTGGCCTTTTGTATTAGTCCATTCTTCATCTTCTTCTTCTATGGTCTTTGTCTTCAATCTTTTTGAGATATGCTCTATGTATTAATCTTTGGTATTCTTCATTTTTCATCTTCATTCTTCTTCAATGTTCATCTTGTGCCTGCAAAATATAACTATCATATTTGTTGAAGTCCATATAAAATATTTATCATCACTAAGATACATGGGTCACCAACCGTTGTATTCATCGATCTAGTAGGATGTCCTTTAGATACATGGTTCATTCAAATTCTTGATGAATTTCCCATGATATATGAACTTTTGGTTTCTACCTCCTAGAGTCCAGAACCAACATGGTCCACTCATACCGCATATCTATCCAACTCAAAGGCCACTATGCTTCCATTTCTCCACTCTGATACCAAATGTTGGATTTAGAGTCAACAACAAATTCACTCCAAAAAATATCTAGCAAGGGACACTGGGAATTTATACTCAAGAAACCCCCTAAGGGGAAATTCTATTCAATCATACCATTCATGTGTGTATATCTATTATACAATTGGTCCCTTTATGTATCTCTAGCTAACCATAACAATTATGTCATAATTATATATGTAGTTCAACCATCTCCGCAACTATCTCCAACATTATATCCATGAATCACTCAACTTGTTTATATAAAATCCATATCCCTAACTTCTCTCATTATCTTCCTCTTTAATTCATACGTAAAATTTTGTGGATTGTCTACCTCATTCACATATTATAATGTAATCACAAATATCACAAGTAAGAGTTAATTCTTCAATAGTTAGCCAATTTAATTATTTCTAGGTCTTTATGAATTGTTAGAGGATGGTCTTTTGAGGGTAGTTAATGAATCTACGGTTTCTGGCCAAATGTTGTCATCGTTTAACGCTACATTCATTGATATGATTCCTAATGACGACTCTCCCAATTTCTTTGATTCGTGTAATCATATTTATCTATGTAACTACATTTATAAGATCATACAAAAAAATTAATTGCTATGGGGGTTAAAAGGCCATTATCTAAGGCTATCTCTAGCGAAAAGTTTGGTTTTCTATCTAGAAAACATATGAATGATACCATTAGAGTAGCCCATGAGGGGATACATTCTATCATTTCTCTTTGGTATTAAGTTGGATCTTTACAAATCTTATGATCATGTTAGTTGGTTATATATAAAGATGATGGTGCTCCATTTGGGTTTAAAAACGTTCCTCTTGTAAATTGGGTTATGAGTTATATTTCTTCTATATCTTTTTCTCTAATAATAAATGGATCAACTTTGAGAGTCTTTAGGCCTAGGAGAGGGATCATGCAAGGATGCCCATTATCCCCCCTTAGGTTCCTCATTGTGGCTAAGGGCCTTAACAAAGCTCTCTTGGAGGTGAAGAGAAGTGATCTTTTCAAAGTATTAAATTTGATAGCAATATTTCCCTTTCTCATCTCCTATTTTTTTATGACATTTTACTCTTTTGTGATGCAAGAAAATGGGATGCATTGAAGCCCAAAGAGACCCTTGATTTATTGTATAGCAACAACTATGTAGATGATTTAGGCTTTTTGCAGTCCTTGCAGTCCGGAGGGGTCACATTAAATTTGTAGATGATCATGATCATGTATATGAAGTATGTAAAATGTAACTTCAATAGTTCAATGAGAAATAGGTGAATATCAATGTTGAATGATGACACACGTGAATAGTAAGAAAGTAAGAGGATGTGTATAATCAATGAGAAATAGATTATTTGCAAATGTTATTGGTAGCATATATGAAAATGCTACCGATATATTATCCTCATTTTGAATTTACTCCATTGGGGCTATCTCAACATTTATTGCATCATATGAAGTATGTAAAGGTAACTTCAATAGTTAAATGAGAAATCGGGCGAATAACATTGTTGAATGATGAAACATGTGAATTGTAAAAAAGTAAAAGGATGTGTATAATCAATAAGAAATATATTATCTACAAAGGTTACTGGTAGCATATATGCAAATGCTACCAATATATCATCCTTGTTTTGAATTTACTTTGTTGGGGTTATCTCAACATTTATTGCATCATTATATGGTCTAACAGTTACATATTCAACTCTGGCATATACGAATCTATCTTTCTTTGTTCTTGTTGTTGGTCAACTTCCATTTATTGTGATCATTTTTGGAAAAATGATTTATATTTCTCGTAATTTATTTTTCTCTCTTTCTGCTTTTGGTCAGGTGTCATTTGTTGTGATTGAATTTTCCATCATGCTCTTTGTTGAACATTTTTTTCCTTCTTTGTTCTTCCTTTTGTTCATTAGTGATATCTTCTAACTTCTTTCTATGCCGCCTAACATGTTCTCATGTCTATCTTATAACTTCCTTAACATGAAAATTATCCATATGGCCATTATGAAAAGACATGATAACATGAATTATTTTACCACAATCAAGAACAATAGTTAATATTATTGAATGAGATAAAATTGAAATAAATGCATTGTACCCAATCAAGAATCATAGTCAATTGAATTAAATTGGATAACACTTAAATCAATGCACTGTACTCAATCAAGATCCAAAGTATATTGAATTGAATCGAACAACACTAAAATCAATGCACAGTAGTCAATCAAGAGCCACCATCAATTAAATTTAATCGAATAGCACCGAAATCAATGCACTATACTCAATCAATACCCTTAGTCAATTGAATTGAATCGAATAACACTTAAATCAATGCACTATATTCAATCAAGAACCATAATCAATTGAATTGAATCGGATAACATTGAAATCAATGCACTGTACTCAATCAAGAGCCATACTCAATTGAATAACATTGAAATCAATGCACTGTACTCAATCAAGAACCATTGTCAATTGAATTGAATTGGATAACACTGAAATCAATGCACTGTACTCAGTCAAGAGCCATATTGAATTGAATTGAATTGGATAACACTAAAATTAATGCACTGTGCTCAATCAAGCGCCATAGTCAATTGAAATGAATCGAATAACACTGAAATCAATGCATTGTACTCAGTCAAGAACCATAGTCAATTGAATTAAATCAGATAACATTGAAATCAATGCACTATAATTAATCAAGAGCCATAATAATATTGTTGAGTAATAAATTAATATTATTGACCTGGTAACCTTAATATTATTAACCCTCTTAGTACCAACTAATGTTACTAACCTTAATATTATATATATTTTTAACCACAACCCTAATATTATTAACCTTTTAACTCACTCCTATTGCAATCTATATCTAAATACATTCTTAACTCTCATATTACAATCCATAAATAAATACATTATTAACTCATTATTAACTCACTCCTACTACAATCCATAACTAAATACATGCTTAACTCACTCCTACTACAATCCATAACTAAATATTTTTATTTCATTCTTAACTCACTGCTATAAAAATCCATAATTTTAGTAAATTTTGTTGTAAATTCCAAAAGAAATGGAATGATTCAAGCCTCAAATCCATCTAAAGAACATTATAGTATAACTATATTGTCATCTTATCTATCTTTTTCTAACTTTTTGTAATTGTCATTTAGATTGAGTAAAGAATAATATACAAAGTAAATTAAAAATAAATTATTTTTACAAAGGTTTATATCAAGTTAAATAAATCCTTCTAGTGAGAATGTGTATTTAAAAAAAATTACTCAATCCATAAGCACCTACTACTAAACAATTACCCAATATATACCAGAAGCACTTGCTATAAATCTTAATTTAACAACTTAAGAGTATATAAAAACATTTATCTAAATGACTAAAATTAACTTAAGAAATAAATAAGAATTATTACTACGCATTGAAAAATTAAACTTTTCTTTAAATATTTTTGTTCAAACTATTAAAGTACTTCACGACATATAATATTACATTTGAAATGGTGTAAAAGTTTGGTATATATTCTTAAATTTAAACTAACATCAAATTAATTACTCTTTTAATTTATTTTCAAGTTTATCTCTTTTTGTAATTGCAATTTAAATTGAGTAAAGAATTTTTTTTTTTAAAGTAGTGCTTTTGTTATTCAAGATCGAATAAAAAAGTACACCATATATCCAAAAAGATACAAAAAACTATATGATCGGATTACAAACGAAAGAGGTAGAGACAAAGATACAAAACCAAAGCCGAAGTTAACAGATTCCGAAGCCATATCAGGCAACAAGAACATAAAACCAAAAACATAGGAAAAAGGCCAGAGCATAACAAATATTAGGCCACTAAATTAAATATCAGAAGACCCAAGGTAGGTCCGATAATTCTCAATGAATTCTTCCACAATGAGAGAGACCTTAAGCCCATTTAAAGCCTCCTTAGACAACAAATCTGCATCAACATTTTGTTCTCTAAAGATGCGATGAAAGGAGAGATCAGAAAAGGTATGGATCAACTCATCAGTCTCCAAATCACCTTAACGCTTGATCATTATGATCTTGAGCACACATGATCTCATTGCAACAATGAACCCTTCATACATAGGGCTCAATTTTAGCCTTTGCCACACTAGGAAATATTCTTTGGACTAAAGGTTCTAATATATGGTGGTGATTTCAAGTTTTGCAACACCAAAGATGGTTCTTGGAGCCAATGTATGACCCAAGCTATAAAAACAAGGTCTAAGTCCATATAAATAATCTATAGGGCTCATGATTCATGCATAGTACCCCAAAGAAATACACAATATCTACATAGGGAATATTTAGCCTACAAGTGAGGTATGTTCATCATTTTGAGGAATAATGCATCAAGGATGGTCCTTGGTGCCCATGTAATGGTTCAAGGTCTCAATTGGTAGTATTATAACAAACAAACAAAATATTTAAATGTCTCATGCACCATGTACAGGATCCCTGATGCGGGGGCATCCAAGCCCAAGGGAAATAGTCGGGCATGGCCGACAAAAGATGCCCAGAGGACGGTCGACGACATCTAGGATGAAGGGCGATAGTCGACGAAAGGTAGCTGAGGTGTGGGGTTTCCGACCAACTGAGGTTGATGGCCGACAATAAGATGGAGTAATGGAATGGTCGAAGAGTTATATCGACTAAGGGATAAAGTAGTTGGGAGTTGACAACGACCGACAAAGATGGTTTGAGGACCGATAAGAACAGTCGACAGCAGACAGTCGATGAGGATTGGTTGACATGGAGGCCAGGGAAATTGACAACATGAGTCACTTGTAGAGGATGAATCCCTTCTAGCAGAGGAGAGGGATAGTGGTCAATGAACGACCAAGAGCAGACTTTGGTCGAAGGACCAAGTTGTATCGGAGTTAAGGCTAGTGAGAGGGCTAGGTGAGTCGGTGACGACGCCGACCAAAGGGTGTCGACTACATCAGAGTAGTCGAAGGATGAAGACGATGAAGACAAAAAGGGGTCAGAGGGATCGATGGTTGAGTTGCTGAGTTGGTTCGATGCAAGAAGAAGACCGACCAGTGAAAATGTTCGAGTACGTAAGAGGAAGGAGCCGATGTAGCATGGCGACAATTGAGTTACAGTCTAGGACGAGATGAGCCTATCAAAGTTCAGGATGGTTGGAGAATCATACCAGTTAGCCCTCAAGGCAGAAGAAAAGACATCGAGGAGAACCGCATCGACTAGAGGAAGGATGACTAGTCGAGGTGCGAAGACTATTTCCACGAAGGGAAAAAATAGCAGAATCAAGAGAGAAGCCGTCGAAGACAATCGATGTGCAAAAGGGACAGCGACCAGAGAAAAGGTACAAGGAAACCGGCGGGAATGTTGAGAGACCAACGGTTGAGGTGCATTTGGTCTAAATGATCCAACAGAAGGGAAAGGCGGCGAAAAGTTGAAGTTGCAGAAGAAGGTTGAACAGAGGATCGACGTGGCTGGATGAGTGCAAGAAGACAAGTCAAAGTATGGTTAGGTCGACGGAGTATCGACTGATCATAGGAGGACGAGTTGAACATGATCATAGGAGGCAGACCACGGGGATTGCCGACGACCACTGGTGCGAAAGAGGTTGGTGGTCGAAGCCAAGTAGTCGAGCAAGAAGCTGTCAAAGTATGGTCGATGAGAGTAAAGGTCGACATTGACATGAGCAGAGATCGAAGGAGTCAAGATGTCGACAAGAGGCTGAACATCGACACCGACGAAAGTGGTAAATGCCAAGCGAGGAGGATGGGGTAGAATAGAAACCATGTAGACTAAGTGAAGCCGACAAGTTACGTCGAATACTGACAAGTTACAGTATGGTCGACAGGTTGAAGAGGACAATGATAGGACCAACTACTGTTCAAATTTAGAGAGGTGCGAGACTCAAGACAACAGTCGTTGAGTGTTGTTGAGGAATTTAAAGGCAGTTAAGAAGGTGGTTGAAACTGGACCAGGTGTCATCACAGGAGGAGGTTGTACAACACAACCAGGGGCGTTGACAACTGTAGGATCCGTCGAGTCAGAGGTCGAGCGACGGACAGAGTAAGGACGTCTTAGGGAACGAAGTGAACCTCGGGAGCAGCAGCAGAGCATGGTAGAAGACTAGTGCGAAGGCATAGAGGAAGGGATCGCTCATCACTCATTTCTCATTCATTCTTGCATTCAACATAAAACTGAGAGGAGGAGAGGATCACACACACAAAGAAACACACTATTTACTTATGCATATTGTAACAGGTTGAGGCCGACTAGTTTAATAGATTGCATGTAACTTTGTAATCCAATTCAAGTAATAGAAGAAGCCAACTTCTTGGCATTCCAGTTCACATATAGTCTTTGTGAGCAATTGTATGTGTGTTGTGTGCTATTTTTAAGCAAGAGGTTCTTACCAGGACCGCCCTTGTGCCAATCCCTAGCCATCAAATAGTCATTTAATAGGGGATCCATGTCCCATGAGTCCAATGTGGTGGCTATTTCAGGGTTAGGTTCACTTGGGATGATTCTTGTAAAATAATCTATGGTCTCAAGGATCATGGGCCATGTGTGGGCCCCTAGACCATCACATTATTCCCTAATGCATGCTAACCCCTGTCCCCTGCCACACCTTACATAATATCCCCCTAACCTCTAGGATTTTAAACATGACAATAGACCCCTAAAATACTTTACTAGTATGGAATCAAGAATGCATTGCCTCGTTATCACAATGACATTCCATCACACTTACCCACCCCCAAACACTTAGCCTTGACACATCATGGTTCACAAGCATGCTATGCCCCATTATAAAATAACTGCCCCTACCCCTCACACTCTACGCCCTTCACCCATAAGAGCCTAGAAATGGAAGCACTTTTGCTAAAACACCTTAACCCTTGATCATTGTGATCTTGATCACACATTATCACATAACCACAATGAACCCCTTACACATAGGACTCAATTTTAGCTTTCTCCACACTTAGGATTCTTTGGACTAAAGGTTCTAAGATGTGGCATTGTCTTCAAACTTTGCAACACTAAAGGATGGTTCTTGGAGCTGATGTATGGCCCAATATCAAAATACAAGGTATAAGTCCATATAAATAGTCTATAGGGCGCATGGTACATGCTTAGTACCCCAAAGAAACACACAATCTCTACAAAGGGAATCTTTAGTCTACAAGTGAGGTATGGTCATCATTTTGAGGAATAGTGCATAAAGGATGGTCCTTAGGGCCCATGTAATGATTTGAGGACCCAATTTGTGGTATTGTAACACACAAATTTCTCTCAAGGGCTCATGCACCATGTACAAGCTCCCTATCCATCGAATAGGCATTTAATAAGAAATCTATGTCCTATGAGTTCAATCATGTTGCAACTATTTCAAGGTTAGTTGCACTTGGGATGGTTCTTGTAAATTAAGCTATGGTATCGAGGATCAAGAGCCATGTGTAGGTCCCTAGATCATCACTTTATTACCCAATCCACGGTAACCCCTCCCAACCCTTACACAATATTCCCCTAACCGTTGGGATTCCAAACATCACAATAGACCTCTAAAACCCATTACTAATACAATCTCAAGCACACATTACTACATTATCACAGTGGCCATCTAACACACTTATCCACCCCCACACACTTAGCCTTGACTCATCACGATTCTTGGACATGATATGCCTAATTATACAATAATTGTTCCCACCCCTAAACCCCTAACCCATAAGACCCTAGAAATGGAAGTAGACTATTACACCACCTTAACTCTTGATCAGTATGAACTTGAGCACGCATTACCCCATAACCACAATGAACTGCTCACACACTTAAACACCCCACACAACTATACCCCACCCATTATGGCCCAAGGAACATTGTTCCCCAATGCATTCTAACCCCTCCAACCTTTTTCACATTGTATACCCTAACCCCTAAGATCCATCAAATGATAATCAACCCATAAAACACCTTGAACTTTGAAATTATGAATTTGGGATCTCTTCAAAACCAAATATTGGAGTCTTAGTTACACCTTGTGTAGGAAAGAAAAATGGGATATGTGTAATGGGACCCCCTCCACAGAGAGAGGGGGTAAGTATCTCATGATCGATGACACAAAGTGGTAAGTGATAGATGGATAATTCGTGTCAAGGGTGGACAATATGGTGTCTAAGTGATGGTTGATAGTGTGTAAGTTGATTGATCTTCCTATGACTCTTAATGATATTCCTTTAATAATATAACCGATCCTTCCAAATATCCCAACAACAAGGGATGAAGTCCCTCGAAGATGACCTCATAAGGTATGAATGCTTTAATTA